>BLKR01000503.1:0-495330 GCA_011170035.1 Teleogryllus occipitalis | reverse complement strand
ATAATGTCAAAACCGTTAGCAACTCACCTACAATTTATGCTTTGAATAAATAATAAATGTAGATTCTACATGTGCATATGAACCACTATGAGAATTTGGAAGGAAGTAAATCTTCTCTGCGAGTAGCTGCCGTCCATTTCTTCCGAAAAGCACGATCTTTTGGAAAACCAAAAACATGTACTTTCGAGGCTTCATCGTAGTTTCCTCCACACCTCGGAACTACACATCTAAACGGCTTATCAAAGCGGCAGTATAATACAATTACGAACTGCACCGAACACACGGACAACACCAGACGAATTCAACTAAAAACAACATAACTACGCCCAGGACCTGCCACGACATGCCTCCTGACTACCTACGCCGCCATCTTAGTGACGTCACGTACTAGTGAACAGGCTTTATAACTGTAGGAGGTGGTGTCTCGACGCTCTCTTCATTGACAAGAAGCATTTTTGGAAGCGAACTCCCTATTTTCCGATATGAGTTCTCCAATATTCGATATAATGAATATATATATGAATTCGCCAATATTCGTCATATAATTCGTCAATCTAATGACTCCTCTAAATCTTCACTAGTAAATAGTGGTTTACGCAACTTGGAGATTTTCTTTTCTTGACATCGCGATGAGAAAGATTAAATTGATTGAAACATTTGACGTATCTCGTGCGGTTATCGCCATTCATGTTGCACAGCGTACGCACGATTCACAGACCAAACTCTAGCCTCTTCTCTTTATAAGATACGTATTGTGACTGATGCTCAGAAAATTTCACTCAAGGCCCTTGAAAAGTGGTCTGTTGTATTTCATGAGCAAGAAAGGCACCCCATCCCTAGGACGCAAAGGGACTCAGCGGTAAAATTCGTTTCACTGACACGACGAAAAGCAATAGTAGAATTCGTTTCGCTGTCACCAATCCCTAATGGGAACAGAGTGAACATATGAGTTACTAATATTCCCTGAAATCCTAATCAGGCAGAGGTCATTCTTTTCGGCACTTGTATCAAAGACTGATAAAACAATTCGTTAGCGCAGGGGCAGGAAGCGCGCGCCCGAATACTTACAATAGATTTTTTGGATCTGTTCGTGTTCTGTGCCCACTCTTTTGTGTTTTGTAGAAAATTGAATGAGAAATACGCCTATATTTTTTCAATTTTTTATATGAGCGAGTTCAATCAGAAATTTTCGTTTTTAAAACTAATTACATTTTTAATGAAATATTTACTTTTTGAGAAAGTAAGCATATGAAAGAAATATCAGAAGAATAAAATAGGCATGTCGAAGTATTAACTGAAACAAACCAGGAATTGTTACTAAAGTATATTCGGAGCATCAATCAATCATGTTTTGCGGAGTACGCGTACATTTCAAAATTTAATATAAGCGCAACTATACAAATTATCAGTTTTCAGGTAAACAAAGAAACATGTGTCTCTTTGTATGATGTTTAGATTTAATAAAAATATCATGCATTTTTTAAAAAAAGGGTTGTCTATTCTTGTACGATTTAACGTGGAATGGCTCGTATTTCAATTCGTTTCACTGTCACCCATCCCTTCTCGGGGTAGAGCAGTGGCGGCTCGTTCGCATGTGCACACCCAAATAACTGCGGTGCAAAGTTTCTTAAACATTTCTAAACATGAGGGGAATACAAGACCTCTCAGAGCGTTTCCGAAACATGGTATTTAGAAACACGTGCCGTTCGGAAGCTGCGATTGGCAGTCCGACGCCAATGCCCTTCGTGACAGCAGGCTAGAGCACACTCGGGAAATGCGAGCGAGCAGCCGGGGTCGGCGGCTCCCGCGGGGCTGAAGGGAAAAGAGGGGGAACATGGTGGCATACGGTATCAACTGATGTCACTGCAGCGCCTCTGACCGGGAGGTCCTAGGTTCGAGTCCTGACGGCGGCAGGATTTTCGACGCTAGCTTTTCAGCTAGGTCGAATTCAGTCGCTGTCTGGAGGAGAATTCTAGCGGCCGGCTGCTCTCATCGGTTGTTTTCCGTGGTTTCTCCGATCAACACCAGGCGAATGCAGGAGTAGTACCCTAACAAACGGGCCACGGACCGCGCGCGATCTTTTGTTCCTTTTCCTTGTCATATCCTCTCCCCTTACACACACACACGCACACACTTACACTAACATGCACTACACTACCACATATTCCGAAAGTCCGGTCGAGAGCTTAGAGCTTGCGCGGCTGGGGCGGTGCCCCGCTGGTGGGAGAGTCTTGGTTACGGGGAAACTCCACTAGCCGACGGTAGGTCGGCGCAGGATCTCGCCATCCAGCGGGGGAAGATCACCGCCATCTCCCAAAAAAACATGCACTACACTGACGGGACTAATGACCAAAGCAGTTGACACGCCCGGAAACACGAAAAAATCAATCAATCAATCAATGGTGGCTTACGGGCGCTGGGAGCACACTGCGGATCGTGCGAATATTACTGCGCAGGCGCGAACTCTGGAAGTGCCTTGACATGTCGTGAAGATATAACACTCGGCTAGCACAAGTTTTTAAGAGAAGTAAGTGTTGCATTGATGGAAGAAAGTGTGAGATATCTCTCCACTTGAATGAGCTCTCACCCCTTCCAAAGCAATTCTTCGGTAGCGCGCGAAACGCAAACGCACTGCTATGCAGTGTTGCATTCATACGTGTATCGTAATAATCGAATGTTATTTGCACATTTTAAAGGGAGTTGCAATTACAAATCCATTCCTAAGCAAGTGAAAACCAAAATGTATTGTGTAAACGTATGTAGGAGGCTACTGTTCAATGCGTTTTCAAAAACTGAAGTTAGTGTTCGTTTTTCTGTGAAGTGTGTTTGTACAACTGACAATGAATAGCGTCGAAAATATTAAAATAACATCAATGGAAAAGTCACAGAAAAAATTGCTGAAAAGAAACAGCATTTGCTGAAGCGACACAGACTTTGTGTTTCGTCAGTCAGTGTAGACTACAAACTATCCAGATTTTTTGATTATTAGGTATAGAAACGTGTACTTTTAAGCTTAAATTTATACAGCGAGTTTATGGAAAATACTCCATAGCAAAAGTGCGAGTAGAAAAGTTTCAAATCAATGTGTTTCTTGACACCCTTTGAAAAACGTTTTGAATGTGCCGAATCATGCGGTAACACGACACAAGTAGTAAATATTTCGGAGGGGTCCTTGCCGAGCGAAATCGAAACGAATGTTGTGAAAAGAAATGCGGTCAACCCTCTTTGGTGACAAAAGGAACTATTCAACATGTTATCAAACTTCATAAGATGCTTTGTTTATAATTATGATCTATGTTAATGAATATATGTGTATGCTTGTAATGTATTCCTGTATGTATGGACATGTGTGTGTGTGTGTGTGTGAGAGAGAGAGAGAGAGAGAGAGAGAGAGAGAGAGGCAGAGGGAGGGAGGGGGGAGAGGGAGGAAGAAGTGAGAGAGAAGAGAGGAGTTGCACCCATTAATAGTATGACCACGCGCCGCCACTGGGGCAGAGTGAACATCTGAAATACTAATAATTCTTGAAAGCCTAATCGGGCAGACGGTCATTCTTTTTATAGCTCTTCAGCACTTGGATCAAAGAATGACCAAACTCAATTCGCTAGTGAATGGATATGCAGAGCGCGCCCTCATACTTATAATTGATTTTTTAAAACTATGTGTGTGGAGTGCCCACTATTTTTCTTAGTGTCTTTCATAGAAAATTGAACAAAGAATTAGCCTATATTTTTTTAAGTTTAACTCATTGAGTTTATATAGACATTTTCATTTTTTAAATTTTTTTTTAAATAAAATGTTTATTTTTTGAAAAATGTATTTACAGAAGAATAAAACACACATTCCAAAGTATTAAATGAAACAAATCAGGAATTTGTATACTAAGTACTAAGAGATCATATTTTGTGAAGGACGTGTAAATTCCAAAATTTAATTCATTCATAACTACACAAATACTCAATTTTCAGGCCAATTAAAAACACGTGTCTTTTTTTTGATGTCCAGATTTAAGAAAAAAATGATCGTGCATTTAAAAACAGATCATGTCAACTCTTGTGCGATTTGACATGGAATGGCTCAGATGTCCGGAGACCAGTCTGGAGATTAGAGCTTCAACTGGCTAGATACTTCGCTGGTGGGAGATTCCTGAAAGGGGAAATCCCGCAAGCCAACGAGGTCGTGCCGGATCTCCTCATCCAGGGAAAACGATCACTGCTACCTCCCGTAAAGAAACCCTGCATTTCACTAAAGGGGCTGATGACCGGTTAACGAGGCTCAAAACACGAAATAATCAATCAATCGAAAAGTCAGAGAAAACAGTGAAAATTGGGTCTGTGCTATTTTAATTGTTTCCTAGGATAAGAGCAAAGGACAATTAAAAATGGCACTGATTCAATAATTTTTGATGATCTCTCTGAATTTTCGAAAATTGCAACAACAAAAATAAGTCGAGAAAGTATGTGCTGTTATAGCTTCGTTTATTTAAATTGATATTTTTATTTTAAAACGATCAAAATGCTTGTTTGCTTACATTTATATATTTACAAATATATTTCTGAACGAGCAATTTTATAACTCATTTCTGTTTCCGAACGGTTAGGTTTCTGTTCACCATGAAATGGCTGATTATAAATTAAAATTCAAAAATTAAAATATTTTCTTCCAAAATGATCATTTTTAAAATTCTATTGACCTCTTGTGAATAGAAAATCGTTATTCTATCCATATATTTTTGAATATCCTTTGTTTATTTAATTTGTGCCTCAATCGCAATTTCGTCAGTGCTTGAAAGAGACATAGTTTCCATCGTGTCTGTATTTCAGCCATCCAATACGATAATCTTCCATTCCATTGGCTCTAACCTCACGTTTGAGGCACTTGCTTCGTCTTTTTGCGCTAGTTTTCCAGCACATTATATGCAGACTTGATCATAGGACATTGCGCGTTTAGAAACAATTCGCAATTTTTTTGGAATCCGTTTTGCTTTTTAATTATAATTCCTTCCGCTTGTTCTTTGCAATACTTTGTCCTTGCTTGTGCCTTCAAACGCGTCCTTAAAAATATGTACGTCTCCAATTCCACTCGCCTCCTTCCTTCCAAACAACTGCTTCATCAGCCCAGTCATTGGACGATCCCTCTGTCGTCCTAACCCCCCCTCATTGGACGACGCTTCTGTCATCCTCATTACCCATTCTTTAGACGACACCTCTGTCTCACCTTCATCTCTGTCGCATCATCAACCTAGACATTGGACGACACCCTGTCGTCTTCATCACCCCTTCATTGAACAATGCCTTAGTCTTCATCAGCCCCCTCTTTGGACGATGCCATAGTCGTCTCCATCAGCCCCCTCTTCGGACGATGTTATAGTCGTCGCCTCCATCACCCCCCTCTTTCGACGATGCCACAGTCGTCTCCATCACCCCCCTCTTCAGACGATGCCATAGTCGTCTCCGTCTCCCCCTCTTCAGACGATGCCATAGTCGTCTCCATCACCCCCCTCTTTCGACGATGCCATAGTCGTCACCATCACCCCCACTTTCGACGATGCCATAGTCGTCTCCATCACCCCCCTCTTCAGACGATGCCATAGTCGTCTCCATCACCTCCTCTTTGGACGATGTCTCTGTCGTCCCCGTCATTGGTCGACACTGTCGTTTTTACAGTCCTCGTCGTAAGCGTTTGCACATTGGTCAAGTTCGTCACTGTCGTCGTCGTCGTTGTCGTCGTCGTCGTCAGCAAGTCTTACTCTTCCTCCTCCACATCCTCCCAGTCGTCGTCGTCGTCGTCGCCATCTGCAAATAGCAAGAAACACATGGATAGAGAGAATATGTTTATATACGAATGTCGTTCGATAAGTAACTTGGTTCGCATACTGAGAGATGACGACAGCAACTTCTACAACAATATATGGTAAAATTTCATTGTTGCTAGCCATTATCACTCTAGCTCGTTGTTGGACAGCAACTTAAACAAAAGCGTTTGCGAGTCAGTGTGAATGATGGATAGAACTGGAATTCGTGGTGTTATCCAATTCTTTTTTATGGAAGGAAAAAACGCGAAAGAAATCCATGAAAGAAGAGCGCCTACATTAGGTGATTCTTGCCCTTCATATGACATGGTGAGACTTTGGGTCAACGAATTTAAGCGAGGCAGGACAAGCATCGAAGATGCCTCAAGACCTGGGGCTCCAAAAACAGTTGTGACGCCAGAAAACATCGACAAAATCCATGATATTGTTTTAGCAGACAGACGAGTGAAAGTGCGCGAGTTAGAAGAGGCCACAGGTATCTCAAATGACCGAGTGCATTTTATTTTGCATCATGAATTGAGTATGTATAAGCTTTGCGCAAGATGGGTGCCGCGATTGCAGACTGCAGAGATGAAACGAAATCGCATGAGAACATCTGTCGAGTGTTTGCAGCTATTCAAGCAAAATCAAGCGGATTTTTTCCGTCGTTTTGTTACCATGGACGAAACTTGGGTTCACCCATGGTGGAAATAACAAGGTGTCGCGCTCCGGAGGATGCGCAGTAGCAGCCACTCACGTTTTAACCCACGGATGAAGCGAAAACGGCTGGCGCACGTGTTCATTTGCTTTCCGTTTGCGAAGGAGATAGGACGTGTTTTGCAAGGCAGTGCGAAAGCAGTGGAAGATCGTGGTTTTGTTGTCGTGGGAAAGGTATGTTGTGGATTTGTGGTGCAAGTTATTACAATTATGTATTGTAAGTGACTTGGCTTTAATAATTACAAAAGCATACATCACATTCCTATAATGCCTTATATTTAATCACTTGTTTATTACCAAAATTTTGTTGTGTTATACTAAGAAAATGTAAATTATTTTCATGTGGAGTTCAAGATGCCAAACTGCTGTGTTAAAAATTGTCCTAATAGGACTGGGACAATAGGTGGTGGGAAATATACATATTTCCGCTTCCCAAAAGAGCCCCAATTACGAAAGGTGTGGATGGAAGCTTGTGGGAGGAATGAAGAAACTTTTAAAGCAGATCATGGTAAATTTCAAAACGTTTTGAATAATTAAAATCCAGTGGCTTCAGTTTAGTTCAATATATAATAGCTTCATTGAATATTCTGTGGTTATAATAGCTTTATTGAATGTACATATGTGAATATAATCTGGACAGGGACTGTATATTCTTTTATATTTTGTATTTGGGATAAATTGTTATTGTTGATGAAAGAAATGAAAATGTGAAATATTTAATTGTAAATGGTCAGTTTTAGAGAATGAAGATTATTAACATGTATAAATTGTTCTACTATATAAAAAATGTCCAAACATTTTACATATCATACTTTGTTTCAGTTACAAAAACTGCAGGAAATTTTTGTTGGTTTAAATTATTTTACTAAATCTTAGCCATACAATAATTTGATTGTATTGTCTCTTAAAACACAAAAGAAATCCATACATCAATTTTCAAGTAATAAAGAAATGAATTTAACTTATAAAAACTTTCAAAACTGTATTTTAATGTACCGAAATTTATTATGCACATGTATAATAATTAACAAAATGTATAATATAGTATTATGTAATTAATGAACTCAAAAAGTGTAATGTAAACTTTGCAGGTAGAGTGTGTCAACATCACTTTGAGAGTGTATGCTTTAATTGATCATGACATTTTACTTTCCAAATTACCTTCATATGGAATTCGTGGTATTGCTCTAGATTGGTTATGTTCGTACCTTAAACAACGATCTCAGAGAGTTGAAATACCTTACTGGAATGATGGAACATTACGTACGCACCTTTTCGACTCTTTGCCCATTGCATGTGGAGTTCCTCAAGGATCGATTTTAGGCCCTATTCTGTTCCTACTTTACGTAAACGATATGCCCTCGACGATTCGAAACGGAAGAACGGTTCTCTTTGCGGATGATACGAACATCCTTTGCAATAAAGAAACCGTAAATAGTACAATATCAGATGTTTCAAATTGGTTCCGAAATAACAAATTAATAGTAAACGAAAAGAAAACGGTTTTAATGCAGTTTTCCATTTCAAATAAACAATTCTGTGCTCCATTGAAAATGAACAGTGTACCATTGACTGATGTTAAGGCAACAAAATTTTTGGGTCTCTCAATTCAGTCAAACCTTAAATGGAACGTCCATTTAAATGAATTGAACACAAAATTAAGTTCATTATGCTACGCGTTCAGAATTCTTGCAAATTCAGTCAGCCTTCATACTGCTCGTTGTGTATACTTCGCGAATGTTCATTCCCGCCTGAGATATGGCATAATATTCTGGGGAAATACATCTTATAGCTCCCAGACTTTTAGATTACAAAAACGAATTGTACGAATAATAACCAAATCCCACCCACGTGATTCATGTAAGCCTCTCTTCATTAATCTAGGAATTCTACCATTACCGTGTCTTTTTATTTACGAATCAGTGGTTTTTGTAAAAAATGACTTGCTCAAGGGCGGGAATATTTTTTCAGAAAATGCCGAAGTCTATTACTATAACACTCGACGTAGAAATCATATTCATCAGGTGACAGTATCAACAGCTCATTACAAAAATTCACATACAATACATGTACATTATTTTACAACACTTTGCCAGATGACATTAAACGATTAAATTCAATAGAAAAGTTTAAATCCCAAGTGAAATCGTTTCTGCTGCATAACTGTTTCTATACAATTAGAGACTATACTGAGCATCACAAGAAAAGTAACATTAATTTTAACAATGATACATAATGCATTAATTACCATTTGGACTGTATAAATGAGTATAAACTACCTGTAACAACTATTGTAACACAACTTCCGGGTCAATGACCCCCATCTCGATCAGGTTTTTCGTCCAGTTTCCCTGATCCACTGAGCGAATGCTGAGATGGCCCCTAGTTTTGCTTCTGGACATAAATGTAACTTCATTATCTGTGCACGTCTTCTAGAATTCAGTGGAAAATATTCAAATTATCGTTTCCATGTTGTCGCGGCAGGAAGTAATAAGAGCCAAAATTTATTGCTTATTTATCTTTGAAAATAGATTTTATTACATGGGAGTTTTTTTTTTGTTGTTTTTTCTCCCTTTCAAAATTCAAAATTTATTGCTTATTTACCCTTGAAAATAGATTTTTTTACATGGGAGATTTTTTGTTTTGTTTTTTTCTCCCTTTCAAAATTCAAAATTTATTGCTTGTTTATCCTTAAAAATAGATTTTATTACATGGGAGTTTTTTTTCTCCCTTTCAAAAATTCAAAATTTAAGTAGTATATGACTTAGTGTAGGGATCACAGAATTTTGAAAATGTGCACACAATTCACTTTTCCCCATAGCACGTCATACGCAGTTTTTAACTGTTTTTTGACGTAAAATAAATAAAATAAAAAAAAACTACAATTCACTGCAGATGCCTGGGAACAAACGTTTAGTTGCTGGATCTGTACCAACAAAATGCTTAATGTTGGCAAGAAAATCAAGTGAAAAGTCTGGGTAAGAGAATAGTATTATTTATTATACACTTGAACTACTTGTGATTATTATTCATAATAATTTAATTTTAAATACCTTTAGTAATAGAGAAGATATGATAATAGAATACATAATTTTATTGCTATCTTGTAGTGAGAGGACCCCTCTTTGCATATAAGGAGCTTGTGTCTTCATTACGGAGAAATTCTGAGGTATAAATAATAATGTTTTCTGTAAATTGTTATATTCCTCTTGATCCATTAAGGTTAACTTTCATTTGCATTCATAACGTACTTTATGTAAAAGTTAAAACCAATATGTTTTCTATATTTTATCAGATTTGATGTATTACATTTTTAGACACTTTTGATTCTTTTATATTTGATGTTTCTTTGTATACATTCTAAGCAGCCATTGACATATTTAAATGTGATTTGTTTTTTGTAAATGTAACATGGTGAATTTTTAAAATAAATTTTTTTTGAATGGTTATAAATATTTGTATTTGATTCATTCCTATTAATCCTTTAAGGTCTGCTTTCCTTTTTGGTCTTACCACTTTAAATAAGAGTTAAAATGAGGTGAAACTTTGTCTACTTGAGCATTCAAAAATATCCAATGGGTTAAATTTTTAATTTAATTATTACATTTGTATAAATTCTCTCTAGACAGTTGAAATATTTCTGAAAATTTGTGAACAAATAAATTCATGAATATCACCAATAGAATACTGTCTTTGAGTCCTTGTTAAGTGATTCCTAATTTTTATTGTAATTATTCCAAGTACTATATGTTCATGAATTATATATTAAATTGCATGGTGGTTATTTCCACCTTGATAAAATGGTTAGAAACAGGTGTAAAGCCTTATTACAATATGTTTTTTCTGCTCTATGTTCTTTGCGGATACTTGAAATATTTCAAAAATTTTATAAAGCAATAAATAGCATCAACATAGAATTATATTTAATATTATTAAATAACTTGCCAATCTATGAAGAATATGACAGATTTTCGTAGAGTAGTCCTATCCACTAAAATTCAATAGTTGTCATTCACATCTTTTTGCGTTCTTACCAATCATCAAAGCAGATCTGAAACTATGTAGAGGAATTATAAAAATAGAAATAAAAGTAAAATTGAGTGTTTACTATACCTGGCCACATATAGTAGCCTATAATAACTCAAAAATCAGGAACAAAAAATAGCTGTCATTCATCTTCTGTACTTGGCATTAAGGAAATCGTATCACATTAATTTAACCAAAATAAGTTAATATTTCTGCTGATTGTCTTGTAATTTTGGTATTAATTATTGTTATTATTCTAGTTATCTTCGATATGAAAGTTAGACCGAACTCAATGCCGCCCATTGATTCCTCTAATGACATATCTTTAAAAAAAGGAACTACACCATTATATTTTCCCTGACTACATAAAAACGGCAAATTAGATTTACTGGAAGATACAACTCTTTCAAAAGTAAATGTGATACAATGTTGCACATTGCAAGAAGCAAGATTATTTTTGTACCTTCAGATTATTTCTTCAGTACTTATTCAGGGACAAATTGTCTCAAAACGCCCATAAATAGTGAGTGACAAACGTGTGGAACACATCCCCCCAAATAGTAGAAAACATAAGTTTAAATAGAAAAGTGATTATAATAACGTGGCCAAATATTGTAGGTTAGGTCAGGTCATTGTATTTGTTCACACTTTTTGTATACAAGACCTGAAATATTTAAACTGCGAGCATTTCATGAATATCACCAATGAACTAATATTGAAGGTCTTCACTAAATTAAACGAGTAATTTTAATAACAAATATCGTTATTTTAAATAATGTTCAAATGTCCGCGCCTGCGTAGATAATTTGAATTTGGCGCACAGTTGGTGGGATATAATATTATTGGTCCATAGTCGGCGGCATGCGCACCGCTACACCTTGTTATTTCCACCATGGGTTCACCATTGCACTCCAGAAAAAAAGCAGCAGTCCAAACAATGGATTGCAAGAGGAGAACCGGCACCGAAGAAGGCGAAATGCAATCCATCAGCAGGGAAGGTGATGGCGTCAATCTTTGGGATGCCAAAGATATTCTACTTGCTAATGGTAGACTACCTAGAAAAGGGAAAAAACATCTCTGAAAAATACTATGCATCACTTCTGGACAAACGCAAGGCAGCTATCTTAGATAAACGTCCTAGAATGGCAAGAAATAAAGTGTTGTTCCATCACGATAACACCCCAGAACATTCAAGCCATATCGTCCAGCAAACATTGACTGAACTTCGTTTCCAACTGCTTCCACATCCGCCCTATTCACCTGATTTGGCCCCTTTGGACTTTCATTTATGCCCAAAATTAAAAAATTTCCTGGCTGGACAAACATTTTTCAGCAATGAACAAGCCATCCAGATAGTCTATGAATATTTCGAGGGTCTTGAAGAAAACCACTTCAGTGAAGGGATCCTGAACCTGGAGAAACGTTGGGTCAAGTGTTCTGAACTTCGAGAGGATTATGTCGGTATAAAAGGTAAGTTACAAAACTCAGATCATTGTTTTTCATATTGAAACAAGTTACTTATGGAACGCCCCTCGTGTATATATATATATATATATATATATATATATATATATATATATATATATAAACCTGGTGATCAGTATAAAACACAAAGCAGGCAGAGCAAAATGCTCTGGCAACAATGTTTGAGCAGGTCGGATAGCAGCTGGTCGTTTCAAGCAGGTAAATTGACGGGAAGTACGCTTAACCGCCTCTTCCACTAACGCCACCCTGAGAAGAGCAGGTGTCCGCCGAGTTCAAGGAGAGAGGCATGCCACTGCTTGTTTGGTGTCAAAGGAAAATTGAAATGTCAGGAACGACGATTACTTCTTGTTTAAAAGTGAAATAAAATGTCCAAGTAAAATAAACTGTTACGTCGTAGCATGTTATCATCGGACCGTAGAAGGCGCGGGCCGGCGCGTGGGAGGGGGTGGTCCAGGTGACGGGCTGAGGCAGTGCAACCGGAGCTGTCGCTTCGAGGGTGCAGGCCGCCGTGGGCGTGTCTGGGAACATGTGTGGGCCAGCAAGCGCAGAATGATGTGTGAGGACAGATCGTCTGCAGCTCGCGGGGAGCTCCATGTCGCGACCGGCCCAAAACTATGCAACGAGGTGACGCGGTCCGCGGGTCTTCAGTGTGGGAGGTCTGTCACGTGACTCCTCGCGATAGACGCCGGTGGAGTAAACCGTTGGAATTCGGGTTTGAGCCGAATCGCGGTGCGGAGGCACTTTTGCTGATCCGTGAGGGGGTGGTCGCTGGTTTGCGAGGGTGGCCACAGAAGATGCCGGAAGCGGTACTACAAGTGAGCATGCTGGGGCATGCTGGGTATGCTGGGTCAGGCTGGGGTGCCTTGCCTCATATGGGAGTACTGTGTAGTGCAGTGGTAGTTTCCGGAAAAGTATGTAAATAAACATTGTAATATAGTCATTGTAAATGAACCTGTAGAAACTCCGTGTCTGTGTTTTTTTCACATCACGACGACGTCACAATACACTGATAAATTTAATAGTAAACTTTGCTCGTTTTAGTTTCATAACAAGATAAATACCTCAAGAACATATGCTCCAGAAATGTATAGGTTTTATACCTTTTTGTTTTAAATGAATATTAATAAATTATCAGATTTGCAAAACAACTGTTTGTTATTATTATTATTTCTTTTATTATTATTATTTCTTTCATTATTGTTATTTCTTTTTTATTATTATTATTATTATTATTATTATTATTATTATTATTGTATACGTTTACTTTAAAAATAATTAACTAATTACGGGTATCCGTCACTAAAAAACACGTTATCAAGTGCATCAAGACCTAACTTGCTAACAACTCACCGTAGCCAATTACAGTAAATCATGCGAGCAGCCCAATCGAGAACCTTAAGCTCTTGAGAAGACCGCTGTTTGAATGCGCATATTTTCAATTTTTTGTGGCACTATGTGCACTTCCATACGAGAGATTACATTGCTGCTGGAGCTTCCTTAATCATTTTTCGGTAATCAGGTAATCGTTACAGTAGGAAAGGAAGTTATTTATTATGAATGATGAAAAGGAAATTATGAATTATACATTGGTGTCGGAAACAAACCGCACAAGAAATGTTACAAATTTCTTCCATTTGCTAACAAACAAGCATTAACTCGCTTTAGAACATTTGCTGCAACACGATGTAAAGTTTGTTCATCCATCCTGCGAATCGCTTCCTCGATTAGCACGTTTGTTTGCATAAACTTTACTTTGAGGCATCCCCAAAGATAAAAATCTGGTGGTGACAAATCAGGCGTGTGAGGGGGCCACAAACCTCGCGAAATTATTCTGTTCCCAAAAACCTTTTCAGAAATTACATTGTCGACTTGGCAGTATGTGATGTCGCCCCATCCTGCTGAAAAGCAACAATTTCTCTCATCCTTTTCTAGAAGGGATACAAAATTTATCGGTATATTCTGATATGTATACGCCGTCACCGTTTCTTTCAAAAACAACGGAACAATTATTATGCATCGATCAATCCCACACCGTACTCCAATGTTTTTTAATGCAGTGGTCTTTCTACTGTTTCCTGTGGTCTCTCTGTACCCCAGATTCTACTGTTTTGCAGGTTTACATAGCCATCCACATAAACCAATCCTCATCAAAAAATACGTTATCAAGTGCCTCAAGAACTTCACTAATGAATCGACGTAGCCAATTAAAATAATTGATACGAACAGACCTATCAGACATCTTAAGCTCCTGAGATGTCGGAAGTTTGAGCGCGCGTATTTTCAATTTTGTAGTGGCACAGTGCGCACTTCCATAAGAAAGATTACATTTCTGCTGACGTTTCCTTAATGATGTTTTCGGGAAAACTAAGCGAACATCACATACTACTTCTAATTTTCGCTCCGTGAGCACTGTAATTCGGCGACTGCGTTTCCGAACAAACATACAGCCTGTCTCACGACAGCACTTCACTAACCGAAATGTGGTACTCTTATTCGTAATAGACTCAGGTGAAAATTGTTATAGATTTTTAATATATTTTAAAAATTATTAATCTAACTTAATGACAGTAATAATAATTTGCCAATACCATCTTAAGTTTCAATCGATATGTAATTTTACAATAAGCTAATGCATTTTAGAATTAATAATTTACGCAGATGAACCGTTTCTACTGTTGTGAGCGAATAAATTAAATAATAAGACGTGTGTACCTGCACTCGGAGAGTTCGCATAGAACGCTCCCATCACGTGGCCCAGAACTAGACCGCAGTGGAACATCCTTCCGCCTTCTGCCAGCGCCCTCTAGCAAGCTGCCTTCTCTGGAACCGGGGCTGTCTCTAGGGTTACCACTCCGGCCAAGACAGACGCTGCGCGACAACTGAAATGGAAGCCAACCCAGTGATTGTTGAATTACATTTCTGCTTGTGTGAAGGGGTATATTAAACTGCTAGATCTTCGAAGGTATTTTAGGAGTTGAGAAATTAAATTCGTGTACTGTCGATTTTAAGAACAGATTACCGATTAAGAACAGATTACCACCGAGTAATCCACGAGGAGGCATATTGGTCTTCAATCGCTTCACTAACGTCAACTTAGAGAGCTTTAAGGAATTTTATCTGGTAACGGTAGTACTATGTTGGTTTTATATGTATCGTATAAATCATCCACATTTAAATGAATCTCCGGTGAATTTTTCAATGTATACGGCCACTTTCTGAATTCAAAAGTCAGCCTCGTCGCTCTCAGGTTTGAAGTGAGGAGGTGCGCCTGGAAGCGAAATGCCCGAGGGCCCCCACGGATCGCCTGGGAAGAGCGGCGCCGCGCTGCAACGGGATCTCAACTCAAGTTCAAGGATGCTTACGCGTAGACACAAAGCATTGGACTTGGGAGTTTTGCATCATCAAACATCACAAGTGCACTGCGCTGCACCTACACAGACACATCACTCGATCATAACCTTGTCGAACTTGGAATGAAGCAAGAAAGGAAAGAAAAATAATGTACTTACTAGCCAAGCTCCTCTTGAGAGTGGGAATTTGAACGATAAGACAGCGATCGTGACTTTGAATAAAAAATCTTCATTAATTTTAACACATTTGAGAAAGACACGATATTTCATTTTCAAATTCATAGTACTTATGGTTGGGCAAAATACTTTAAATTTAGTTTGTTTGTTTTTCATTTTATTGTTGTCTTTGATGATACTTACATTCTCAGTTACATTAACTCTACATGTTTGTTTACTTACTAACTAAATTAAAATTAATCTTACAGCTACTATTGCGGTCGAGGAAACCTAATGGTCACGTCTAAACAGGCTCCATTTCGGAAAACTGTTGTAGGAATGTATGGAAAGGGGTACTAATTTTTTACTCTTGTGTCATAAATGGGGTTTCTGGTTAGATTGAATCCGGTTTAATTTAGTATCTGCATTAGGTTGGAGTAGAATTAGGGGGATAGGTATAGAAAGTGCTGGGTTATGGGTTGGAGATTGAATTCTTTATGGGGATGTACATTAGATATGAACCATGGTGCGTTGGTAATTGTCCTTAGGGACTGATTTTGGATAATTCGGAAATAGTTAAGATTGGTTCTAGCTGCATATAGCCATATTGGACATGCATACAGTAGGAGGGGTCTGACTATTGTTTTATATATTGCGAGTGCGGTGTCGTATGGTAAATGGCTGTTTCTGTTGATTAATGGTTTTAATTGTAATAGTTTGTTTTTTGCCTGTATTACTTTATTGTCAATGTGATGTTTCCAGTTTCGTTTTGTATCAATGTTTAGACCTAAGTATTTTATTGGCTTCTTTGATGGGTACCAGATGGGTTGGTGGGTTGATGGGTTTCATTGTTTAATGATAATGAGGAAGGAGAGGTATATGGTCTTAGTGTGAATATCTTAGCTGCAGTTTTAATTGTATTAAGTTTTATTTTTGACTTTGCTGCCCAAATTTCAATTAGCTTTATATGTATTTGCATTCTATTTTTGATTGCTGTGAGTGAAGTTCCGGATAAGTAAATTGATGTGTCGTTAGCAAACTGGGCTATTTGTACGGGATTCAACTTCGGGATGTCTGCTACATACATGTTAAAAAGAGGAGGTGAGATTGGGAATCACTGGGGTAAACCTGCATTTATTGTTTTGGGGTTTGAATGGTGATTATTTACTGCTACTGTGAATGTACTATTTTCTAAGAATTTCTTTATGTTTTTCGTTAAGTATATGGGGTGCCGTTTTTGTAATTTTATATTGTAAGGAATATTGCGTCATCTGCCGGCGCCACCACGAGCTGCCTGTGAGCGCGGGTTGCGTCATCTGCCGGCGGTCCCTGCACTAGATTATTTCAGAACGTTCGCGGGTCCGGAAAGTTCTCGTCGGTACACGCCGAGTATAAATACGCGGCGGCCGGCGACCGCGAGTCAGTGTTAAGTCCGCAGTGGAAGCTGAACTGTGAAGTGTGTGCATCGCGGTGAATAGCAATGCAGTGATTGTGCTCAGTGACGTGAACCGTGATCAATGCATCGAACTGTGGGTAGTGCAGTGGACTGTGATAGTGCATCGAACTGTGATCAGTGCAGTGAACTGTGGCCAGTACTTAGGACTGTGCAAGTGTGTAAGAGAAATGAACAGTATAAATAAATAATCAAGAAAAGTGTAGTGTAAATAAATAATCAAGTGTTTTCAGTGATTGTGTTAAGAAACAAAATAAACGTTTTTCTTAAAATATTATCGGACTTTTAATTCACCCCCTAGAAACGTAACAGTATATTAATGCTTGATACCAGATAAATGCTTGTGATATGTATAAGATTATTGCTATTGTATGATTTTTTATTTTTTTGAAATGATGTGTATAAATGTTCGGAGATGCTTAATAATTGGTGTTGCCTTGAAGGGCCATGTCAAGCTAGCACAACCACCATAGCACAATCACATCAAACAAAATGGAATATTTAGTACTCATTTATTACTAATTTATTACCCCAAAATTAAATTTAGTACTCCTCCCGTTTCTGAAATAAGGGTGGTTGTGCTAGCGTGACAGTCAAGCTAGCACAACTGCATAATATTTTCAATGTTTGGAAACATTTAAAGATGGAAGCAATAATTTCACAAAAGAATCTGACCAAAACTGGTCAGATCACGTTTAACAGATTTACATTTAGAGTCTGTTATGAGAATAGTGTCCAGCAAAGCTGTAAAACCAAATATTGAAAAAATAATTTCTCAGAATCAATTTTATGTATGAAAATTAAAAGATGAAATTAATAGAACTGAATAATGTTTTCTACTAAACAACCGAGAATTATTTTTTGTAAATCACTTATTTAATTTTATGTTTATTTTTAATATTTAATTATAACACAATCATTTTTGCCAATACTTTTTGGTAAGAATTTTCCAATAGAAATTCTGTTTTTAATTTCCATTTGTGTTAGGTTATTTGATTTATAGCAATGATGTGAAGTAAATTATTGAAACAACTCACTGTATTTCCTCTCCTGTAGTAAAACATCCCCTTAGATTTAGCATATCACTCTTACTGGCGGACAATAATCTTCCTTCCTGAACTGAACGTAGAATATATTGCGTAGGAATAATTGTTAAGGCAATTATTGCTTTCTGTAAAGTCAAAATTATTTGGATTGAAAAGTTAAATTTTATTCTCGTTTGAAACATTAAAATGCCAATGGATAGGAATTGTAATAATTAGGGGGTGGAATTCTGTGACAAATCATATTTTATCAGTTGCTTCAGGGTACAGCTAAATGAAATTTCTTGACATTTGGTAAAAATTGGATGCTAATTAATATTGTAACTGCTCTTTTCCCTATAATATATATATTATTATAATAAAAAAATCTTAGGATGTATTTTTCCTATCATATTTATATAGGATTTAGCTGCTGTCAGGGTAAATTTATATTATTGTAGGTGCGATAGTCTGTCTCTACAGGAAATCAGTTAAAACAAAAATATTACGTATTATTTTAAACCATCTCCTGGTATTTATTACAGGACATATGATGTTTTCTACTCCTGTTGATTTGGTTCCTGTTGTAACCAATATCACCTTTGCTGTGAATGAATAACAAAAAAACACTTTATTGACAACAATTTGTTATTATTAAATGTATTACAATTCCCTCCCCTTTGTTTGCGTGCTCGGCCGTTCTCCTCATAATTAATTCTAAAAGAATGATGATAAAATTAAATTTTGCTTATGACAAAACGTGATCTTCTTACATTAATAATTCCAAAATTTCCACCAAAGTGTTCCCGTTTTATTTTCCTTTATTAAGCTTCTGCCTTCTTGGTGGATGCATTGTTCATTCCAATTCCATTTTACCATGTTTTGTAAATGACAATGCCTATTTGCTTGCAAGTCTAACTTTCAGTTAGCAGTCATATGCTTTCTCTATATCGAAGAAAATTAGGCACTTATGGAATTAAATGCTCTTAAATTAGATCATTTAAACATAAAAAAGTAAATATGGAAATTAATAGTATAGAATGTTGCGAAAACATAAGCTTATTAAGACTATCTTTTCTAAACTTACAAAACTCATTATGTGGCAAACTGAAAGTAAAAAATTAAGGCTAATTAAGGGCTCTATTCGCGAATGTAATATTTTTTTAAAAGCATGGGTCCTGCTAACTATAGAAAAAGATAGCAGGACCCATTTTAAAAACAATAAAAAACTAATCAGAATTATAAAACAATCATTAGGGAATGAAAAACTAATAACATGAATACTAATAAAATATTCGAGAATTTAAAGCTTTGCAATTTTTATTAAAAATCATGGGTCCTGCTAACTATAAAAAAAGATAGCAGGACCGATTTTGAAATACAGTAACAAAACCAATCAGAATTATAAAACGACCAGGGAAGAGTAGCCAAACATACACGAATATTCACGAAAAGAATTTTATATCACGGAATTAAAATCAGTAATGAAGGAAAATTACGTGTGTGGTGTCATGGACCTCCAGGGAGTTACAAAACATGGTAAAATGGAATTGGAATGAACAATGCATCCACCAAGAAGACAGAAGCTTAATAAAGGAAAGTAAAACGGGAACATGTTGGTTGAAATTTTGGAATTATTAAGAATGAATTATGAATTTCATTTTTGTTCCCTTTTTTTAAAAAAATAGGCTTAATTTTTGCTGTTTTGAAAATATCCGGAAATATCCCTGTGCACAAGGAAGCATTGAAAATGTTAGTTAATGGGTGTATAATGGCAGGTGCTCGCGCTTTTAATAAACAATCCGGAAATTCATCTAAATCAGATGAATATTTATTTTTTAATTTACTGACTTTTCTGAGGATTTCGTTGGAAGAAGTTTCGGAAGTAAACCACGTGCCGAAATTGTTTTGAGAAGTATATGATGTTGAATTTTGTGGTTTTAGTCCCTTCGTGAGATCAACCGCAATTCTAGAGAAGTGTTGGTTGAAGAGATTCGCAACTTTTTCTGGATTACTTGTTTCTCTTTCATTATCGTTTAAAACAATATTCTCTACGAAATATCATGATGACGTGGTCATATTTTTAACGATATTCCACATTGCTTTAGTTTTGGTTCTAGCGTTCAAAATGTCATCATTATTATTATTGATGTTATTATTATTATTATTATTATTATTATTATTATTATTATTATTATTATTATTATTATTTCTTTCGTTCAGTGTCGTCGAATTGAACCCAATATTCCCACGGATGGATGAGAGAACGAAAGAACACATAACTGTAACAATAGTTGAAATGAGAAGTAGAAGAAAATTATATAAATCAAATAAAAAAGCTGTAAGAAAAACACATTGTATTAGTTTCTTATATCATACAGTTCAATGCGTTAATATATACGTCGTTATATGCTTCTTTCCGTCGACCTGTTCTCTCTGGGGTCAATCCATTTTAAGTGGTCCAGTTCTGGTCGCGCGACCATCCTGAAAAAAATTCATCTTTTGTACATACAAGTACATTTCCTTAAGTTTTGGCTGTTCAAAAACATCTTTAATTAATTTTTATTGTATTTGTTTTACAAATGGCGGCCATTTTTGGGCGTTCATTGCGGCCGTGCGCCATTTTTTGCGTTCATAGACACTCTTTTGAAAAATATTCAGCTCTGGGATGTTATACCTTTCTAGAATAAAAGAAAATGGTTTCAGTTTACACTGATCTACAAATCTAATTTTTTTTATCTACCCTCTATGTTTTTATTTAAGAAATATTTGCAACCAAATCTACGGAAAGCGAATGAACCAAGTTCGATTTTCGGAGAATAATTTCTCAAAGTAGGAATAGAATCTCAGCCTTAATTTTTTTCTGTGCTTTTACACATTCCAGTGTAGTTACTTTTGGTAAAATAACCTTGGTAAGTAACGTCATTTTTTGTGCATTGGTCTGTGGTAATGTTCATTTCTATCATTTTCAATTCAAGAATTTGAACTATCTCATCCCCATTAGCCGTCCGTTAACTTTCCAATACTAGCCAGTAGCCACAGCTATCTCTCTTAATCCATGTTTCCAACCCTGTAATGTGGCTTCTTGGTTTTCTGAAACATAAGTAAAATTCAAACTCTGGCTCCACACTGACCTCGAACAAGTAGATCTGAGTACTGGCATTAGAAAAGGTCACGCAAGAGGAAGAGTCGCAAGCGATGAACCCTTGTGTCAAAGTGAATGGGCGTTGCGTGTGCGCAGATGCAGCGTGGGTGCAGGACAGCGGCGGCGTCAGCGCGGGAGGAACGCACTTCGCCAGCGTCTTCTTCAAGGAGCAACCACTCGGCCCGGACCCCGGCCCCGCCCCGGTGCCCGGCCCGGCGCCCGCGCCAGGCCCCGCCCCCGGCAGCGGCCTCGCCCCAGCGCGCCAGGGTAAGCAGCTGCTCGTTTCTCTGCTGCGCAGGGGCGGATCCGGGAGCGGCCCACGGGGGCCATGGCCAAACCCCTCTACTCCCAGCCAAAGTCCAAGAAGACCTGTCTGAAAACTCCGAATTTTGAGCTCGTTTCCACAAAAAACTGCTGAGTTTTCGAGAAACTTCATTTAACATTTTTTAAAGCTCATGTACTGATTAATAAAATAATGTGAAGAAATCACCTCTAATGTAAGTATTGCCCAGTTGAAAGGCAAGTCAAAAAAATACATTTTTGTAATTTTTGAAAAAACAAAAGAATGGAGCAATATGGCGTTTATATCATCGTATAGGGTTCGTTTGTCTCTAACCATACCAAAAATTTAAAGAACAAATTTGAAGCAGTTTTTGAGAAAATCTTGTTTTTGAATTGAACTATTGCGCGAAAACTACTAAAATTTCAAAAAAAATCGAATGACCTTAGTGAAGGAACTATTTATGGACACAAATTTCATTTGAAGAAAAATTCTGTCTTCAATTTTATAGTTGTAGGAAGACGCCGAAAAATATTCAAACTTTTGCAATTTTCGAAAATTCAGAGTTAATCGTGAATATGTGACCTATGTCACCTTTATAAGTGTATTTTACTCTATTCTTACGAGAAAGTTAAAGAAAACGCCGTTTTTGAGAAAATTTGGAAAATGTCGGGAGGAAGGCTTGATGTAAAGTACCTCCAAATTTTAAAGAATGTTTTTCAAAATTTCAAAGCTTCAACTAAATCCAGATAGACAGGGGATTCTTCAATTTCGAGAAGAGCGTACGAATGGTTTAGACGCTAGTAGTGTTCACAAGAGGACGGACGGACGTTTTGCTTCCAATTGATTTTTTGGCATCAAGGACCCACAAAACAAGGATTCTGGTTGCTTCACGTGTTAGAACATTTTTTCTCGTAATTTAGCAACTGGTTTTATGCTTTTTTCGTCACCAGAGCCCGACAATGATTTTTTTTCCGCCGAAAACCCGCCGGTTTTTCGCGCAGCATTACATAACTTTCTCTATACTACGTATATTACTCTGTACATGCGTACTCATACGAGGAAGTAAAAATGGAAGTAAGTGGTTGATTTGCATTTTTATGAGAAATTAGGAACAATATAATTTATTAAAAGAAATACTATACAGTATTTTTATATTGTACTTTTAGATTTATGTGTAATGTCTCCGAGAGTAATTTTGAATATTTTCTGGGTTGGTTATCCGAAATGGTAGGGCTGTCAAAAATGTATTTTTAAGAGATAAAGAAAATATACTTTTTTGCCTTAATTGTCCCGATTTCCCTGTTTTTCTCCATGGGATAAACAAAATGTGCTTTCAAACAATGAATTAAAGAACATATTAATAACATTAAGAAGACAGGCACAAAATTAATCTCAATTTCTCTATATCGCCTTGATATATTCATTATTTAAATTTTGACAACTCTGCTATTTTGTAAAATGAACTTATAAAATATTCAAGATTAAGACTGTGGATATTAACTATAAAAACAGAGTACCATTAATGGAATTTATTGAATCAAATTTATTCACAAATATTTCTGACTATGTTCTGTTTAAAATAATACCTAAAACATATTTATACATTGTGGTATATTCTTTTTTCCTTTATTTGTGTAAATGTACTCCCTTCTTGATCTGTTTCTTCCCAATTTCATCTCTGTTTATTTCTATTTTTTTGGTTAGATTTCATTGTTAACTTTTGCAAATGATAATGTCTATTTTTTGATGTTAATAAACTTCCTCTCAATTCATAATTTCCACCTTTTCCTTGAAGAGAGGATGTATGTATTTAAATTGGGAATGTTCTTCATTATTTGTGTTTATTTTAGATTTATCTTGTTAATTTTATGAAGTTTTCTATTAATAACATATTTTGGTAAGTGCTTTCCCCACTATTTATTTATATTCTTTTACTTCCTACGTACATTTTATTTGTTTTATTCCATATTTTCGTATCTGATTACTGTGAAATTTTATTTTTAATACTTTCACTCAAAACAATTTCATTAATTTTATTTTTAAACACAGGCAGGTTTATTAATTTTTTGTTCACTCCTGAGGATGCTTATAAATATTACGTGAAAAGTTGTGCTCCACTACGATATGAATTTTTTTTTGAAAACGTGTACTACATTATTTGACCCAAAAAAGGGTACCTGATTGTTAAAATATTGATTGTCATATCTTTCATTTCCAAATATTATTCCATATTCAAAAGTCAAAGCAATTACAATTTCCTATACTTTAAACATATTTTACAAATATAAGGTTTATTCCTCCCTAGATACATGTCTCGGTATAGTGTGTGTGTGTATATATATATATATATATATATATATATATATATATATATATATATATATATATATATATTGTAGTAACGAAAAAGAGGCTCCTGCCTAACTGAACTAAACTAAACATAAACATATACGTCAACATAAATAAACACCTACATAAACCTACACATAAACCTAAAAAACCTCAACATCTGAACATACACGTTGGTCGCCACTGTCACACAATTTCCTACTTATTAATTCCCGGCTGATCTTTAGTGCCCGCGCCTCAGCTAGCATTTGCCCGCCTCACCTTGGCGTGAATCCCGTGATCGCTCCATACGGAGAACACTAAAAAAAAATATCGGCGTGATCGTGCTTGGGTCAGTTTCTAGCTAATAAATAACGTACACATAACACAATTCAAAATTCAAATGACCCGCCGTAGGCGCTCATCTATTTATTTTACTGTATTAGCAAATTTAACACAAATTCTGCCCGTTACGGTCTATGAACATCACCGCATTCGTTTGGTCGCGGCGATTTCTGCTCCTTTGCATAAACACATTGACACTAATATTCAAACACATACAATAACCCATAAAATTAATTATACACATTCACACATAACAACAAAAAAAATATTTACACTCATTCACTCGAATGCGCATTCTGTTGTACCCTAAAATTTAATCTAATACTAATGAAACAATACTTGGTCTTCAACAGAATGTCTTTCCTTTTTGTGGATTTCCTTCATTCACGCAATAATAAAAAAATAGGTTGTCGTCACTTCCCTTGTTCTGCCACTCTGCGCATCTCGCCTACACAGCACTGCCGTCTGCTTCCAACCCCGCTGGACACGTAGATACTCGCTGGCTACCAGTATCCTTTGCCCAGGCTCCAATTCAATCGCCCGTCGTCCAAAATCCAAAAATTACTGTTCGCGGCGATTATTCACCGTCCTTAAATTTAATTCCGCCGGCTCAATTATTCCGGGATAAACACAAAAACAACTATTACAAAATTACTATAGCCGGCCCGGTGGCCGAGATCGCTAAGGCAGTAGTGTCGTAGTGATCTCGGGCCGAAGGGTCGCGGGTTCGAATCCCGCCTCGGGCATGGATGTTTGTGTGTGTCTGTGTTATCCATAAGTGTTCTTCCTACAGTTTCCCCTACAGTTGAATCTACAGTAATAGTGGTCGCTAATGACCTTAGATGTTGATGCGACCTTAAATAACGAAAAAAAAAAAAAAATTACTATAAACACGAACGAAAATGACGAATAATTAAAATAATTAAATTTCTACTAATATTCTAACGCGACCTAAATTCCATTAATCACCAATAAATGTTGCGATAGATTACTGTTCATTACTTAACACTGCAAAATAAAATCAACGGTATCGTGTTCAAGTCCGAAAATAAAAGTTTCACTACTATCACATACATCTGACCTCTCCCAGATCTAAGCTGCTTCTCCCCCGTCTACTTCAACACAATATTGTTGTCCTTTTCTTAGCGTTGTTCATCTTTCAAAACAGCCGCCCATCACCGACTGAAATTCACCACTATATTTTATGTTCAAGTTCGACATTTTCGGTGTTTAGCGCTGTTTCGTAATCACTATCTTTCTTCTGGGCCTTGTAAACATTTAATCCGTTGTCATCGGGTCTTTTTATTGTTCCTTTTATTTACAATGTAATATTCGTACCTTCCGGGATGCCGTGTGGTGTTGCTGTATTTTACTCGCGCGTCGATTGTTTCTTAATCCCCTATGTAATGATACTTTAGATTAATTCTTCCCGGTCTTGCATTCGTTCCTCCGGGTCGAGACTAATTTTGCCGGATTCCTCGTAATTTCCTCTATTGCTTTCCAAAGTTTCGACGTAATCCGTCGACGCGTTCTCAAGAAATTAACCGAAATGTGGTTTTCCCTATGTCATTAGCATATCAACAATGACTTCATGTTGCTACTTCAAACATGTTAAAAATACAAATTCTTTCGTTTATGATTTCTCGTGAACCCGTGGTGCGATTTTCTTGATCTTGGTGTCATAGTTTTTCTAAAATTGTCCGCCAAATGGTGTTCACGTTGCCCTGCCCCAAATTTCCCGTTTTCACTGATTTCCAAAAATTCCCCTTCCGCGGCACGATCGCTCATTGTTTTCCGGCGTTGCCTAAATTCTCTTGGAGTTCGACTGGAAATACTGTTCAATAAATTATTTAATAAATTATGTTATCGGACCGGTACAAATCATTACAATATATATATATATATATATATATATATATATATATATATATATATATATATATATATAGTGACATACCGATATGTCACATGAAAATAAACAAACATTTGTAGACTATATGGTGGAACATGCATTAGAATATATCACGAGAGCAAAGGCTTAGCAACGACCGGGAATAAACAATGTAGTTTTTGTTTTTTGTAAATGCATTAGGAGGTGGCTGCATGCCGAAAGTAGAAAATTTGGGATTGGGCGAAGAAGTTTAGACGATCGAAAGGTCAACTACACCAAAATGTAACGAACGTATGGATTGGCAGGGTGAGAGAAGGACGGTCAAATGTTATGAAAAAAAAAGAAGATAAGTCTTCGAGGGGTGAACCATGCAGGAAGATTTCATTCTGACCGGCATCGCGTGTCTGAACTGATCGTAGGTTCGTGAGAGGGAGCGAGTGTAGTGCAGATAGTCAGAGTCGGGTTATCAGATCGTGAAATTTTAAGGACAGTAAATGATATTGACGATATTGCATGTGGAAGTAATATTGATGCATAAATTGGGACTTTGTCGGGAGTGGTAATCGAGTAATAGATTTCGGGACTATGTCATAGGACGTAATCGGGACTGATAATTTTGATAGTTTGAGACCAGTTTGGATAGGAGCAGAAGAGGATTTCTTGGGACTTTGGACTACGGCAAGCTCGCAAGATATTTCGACTTAGAAGTCTACGAGGGACATCAACGAAGAATAGATAAGTTAACCGCGGTATAAAACTGTAAAATTCAAAGATATCTTGATCAAAGGCCTAACATCAAATCATTTATTAAATTCACTAAATTGTTTGCTAAAAAGGTAACAATAAACTTTATTAAATTTTGTACTTTGGAAAAGAAAGTGATCTTTCATTTAGTCAATCCAAACAGTAATGAACTAGAAATATAGAATCATTCTATTTCAGATTCCCAGCTGCGCTGTATAGTCAGCGGATCCTATAATCCATTATAAAGGTAATAAGGATTATAATATATCGTGACCCATTGACCCAGCAAGCCGGACGCTAAGATATTAATGTAGAGAAATTTTGTATATCTCAGTATGAATCCTAATATTCCATTCTTAAAGCTTTTGCTATTTTCATTTTTTTTCACGGAAATTGAAGAAACAATTTCGTTACAAAGAAACAACCCCTCACAGCCATCAACTCACCATTCAATCAATCAGAGCAACCACCAGATTTTTCACCTCAACAGCGATCGGCTTTGCCGCGATTACGTACTTAGTGGCTGTTGTCGAAAATCCGCCATGGACGTGTATCGAAAGTAGAAACTTCCTGTCTGGCGAGTAGTTGCAAACTGGCAACTCAACGCCAAGGTATAAGCCAAATCACCTAGTAAATTGTTATTTGACCATTCTTCGCGTCCAAATTTCCTCTAATATTAGCATCGCGGTCCATGGGCTAGGAATGCATTGCCCTTGCTTTGCGCTTGGAGGTCCGCAGCGCTGGGCTATCTCCAGTTGCGTCGATGCCTCTCGTCGACAGCTCTCGAACTCTCTCTCCTCCCCTCCCACCTCTGCGCCCTTAGCAGCGCGCTCCATACACACACACACACACACACGCAAGCGTCCAAATTTCCTCTAATATTAGTATCGCGGTCCATGGGCTAGGAATGCATTGCCCTTGCTTTGCGCTTGGAGGTCCGCAGCGCTGGTCTATCTCCAGTTGCGTCGATGCCTCTCGTCGACAGCTTCTGAACTCTCTCCTCCTCTCACCCTGCGCCCTTAGCAGCGCGCCTTCCATACACACACACACACGCAAGCGGTGTCCAAATTTCCTCTAATATTAGTATCGCGGTCCATGGGCTAGAAATGCATTGCTTGCGCTTGGAGGTCCGCAGCGCTGGTCTATCTCCAGTTCCGTCGATGCCTCTCGTCGACAGCTCTCGAACCTCTCCTCCCTCCCACCCTGCGCCCTTAGCAGCGCGCTCCCATACACACACACACGCAAGCGTCCAAATTTCCTCTAATATTAGTATCGCGGTCCATGGGCTAGGAATGCATTGCCCTTGCTTTGCGCTTGGAGGTCCGCAGCGCTGGTCTATCTCCAGTTCCGTCGATGCCTCTCGTCGACAGCTCTCGAACTCTCTCTCCTCCCCTCCCACCTCTGCGCCCTTAGCAGCGCGCTCCATACACACACACACACGCAAGCGTCCAAATTTCCTCTAATATTAGTATCGCGGTCCATGGGCTAGGAATGCATTGCCCTTGCTTTGCGCTTGGAGGTCCGCAGCGCTGGTCTATCTCCAGTTGCGTCGATGCCTCTCGTCGACAGCTCTCGAACTCTCTCTCCTCCCCTCCCACCTCTGCGCCCTTAGCAGCGCGCTCCATACACACACACACACACACACGCAAGCGTCCAAATTTCCTCTAATATTAGTATCGCGGTCCATGGGCTAGGAATGCATTGCCCTTGCTTTGCGCTTGGAGGTCCGCAGCGCTGGTCTATCTCCAGTTGCGTCGATGCCTCTCGTCGACAGCTCTCGAACTCTCTCTCCTCCCCTCCCACCTCTGCGCCCTTAGCAGCGCGCTCCATACACACACACACACACACACGCAAGCGTCCAAATTTCCTCTAATATTAGTATCGCGGTCCATGGGCTAGGAATGCATTGCCCTTGCTTTGCGCTTGGAGGTCCGCAGCGCTGGGCTATCTCCAGTTCCGTCGATGCCTCTCGTCGACAGCTCTCGAACTCTCTCTCCTCCCCTCCCACCTCTGCGCCCTTAGCAGCGCGCTCCATACACACACACACACACGCAAGCGTCCAAATTTCCTCTAATATTAGTATCGCGGTCCATGGGCTAGGAATGCATTGCCCTTGCTTTGCGCTTGGAGGTCCGCAGCGCTGGGCTATCTCCAGTTGCGTCGATGCCTCTCGTCGACAGCTCTCGAACTCTCTCTCCTCCCCTCCCACCTCTGCGCCCTTAGCAGCGCGCTCCATACACACACACACACGCAAGCGTCCAAATTTCCTCTAATATTAGTATCGCGGTCCATGGGCTAGGAATGCATTGCCCTTGCTTTGCGCTTGGAGGTCCGCAGCGCTGGTCTATCTCCAGTTGCGTCGATGCCTCTCGTCGACAGCTCTCGAACTCTCTCTCCTCCCCTCCCACCTCTGCGCCCTTAGCAGCGCGCTCCATACACACACACACACACACGCACGCGCGCGCGCATATTTTTTTTAAAAACCCCGCAACTCGGGGAATTTTATTTCTACATAATATGATTAACACAGCGCAAGCCCTAATTACCGGGGTAATCAAGATATAATTGCTTTTAATTGCGGTCATTTCACAACTTGTAAATACTCTCGGCCCCCCGAGCGTACCTGCCCTGCTCCCCGCGCGCCCACCGCTCCACCCGCCCAGTCGCTTCCGCCCGCCGTGTCGACCTCGGCTTGCCCACGGGCCCGCGCGCGCGAGTGGAAGCGCCCGCCGCGAGATATATACGAGTCTATATATTTTTCCCCGTATTTGCTTTTGCCTCCTTTGGGCGATCCCGCGACCTCCGGCGTTTGAAGTTTGCACTGTTCTCGACAAAAAGGCTCCATAATTTGAATGATAAATACTCGACGTTTAGAGGGAAACACGCAGAAATGTTGTGGCGCTTGAAAGCGTTCTTAGGGCACGGGATTGTGCGCCTCTTTTGAGCTGCAGACGGCGACGCGGGCGGGGGGGGAGGGGGGGGAGGGGAGGGGGAGAGCGGCGCTGGAGGGCAGCGGGGGCGGTGGGGGTGAGCGGCCGCGGCCCGGCATTCATCGGCCACGGCGCCTGCGCGTGGTGGTGGCGGTGGCGGCGGCGAACTCGCATTCAGTATTTTCTTTGCGCCGTTTTAATTAACCACCGGATACTTCCCCCCTAATTTAGCGGACCAGGAGCCGCCCGCGCCGCCGCCGCCGCCGCCCGCCTCCGTACTTGATTTCGAGAGAGAGCTCGCCGCCGCCGCCGCGGAGCCGCGCGGCCTCCGTCGCCGCCCCCGCCGCCTCCACCGCCTCCGCCGCCCGGCGCACAGTACATTGCCTAATCAAACGCATTCTCGCTGTAAGCAGCAGACCGCCGGCCCAATGTTTATTTTAAGCCGTTTTTATGCCAAGGGAGCGAGCGCGGCGGCGGTGGCCTGGGCGGTGCAGAGGGCGGCCGCTTTACTTGCGGGGGGAAGGCCACGCCATTTAATTGACCACTGGCTTAAAAAAATAAACAAGCTCATATGCGGCCTGATGAAGTGGGGGCCAGGCCAGGTCCTTGTTAGCGAGGCTGCGGCCGCGCACCCCCCCCTCCGGCGCCCGCCCCCGCCCCGCCCCCCGGCGGCCCTCGGGGGCGGCCGCGAGAGCCTCTCCGCCCCCGCCCCCGCCGCCGCTGCTTTCTCCACCTCGCGGCCGGTTTGAGGAATAAACACCGGCCGATCCGGCCTCGCACGAGGAGCAGACGAGATTTTTCACCAACCCCCGCCCCCCTCGGGGTGCGTTCGAGTTGCGCCTCAAAGCAGCAGCCCTCTCCGGAGAACTCTATGGCAAGACGCGGCCCTCTGCGTCCATTGGCCGCTCGTGCGTGAAATACAGCGCGTGCTCATCCTGACTGCGAGCGAATGCAAGTTTTGCTAGTCCGCAAAGTATTCGTTTCGGGTGAACTTATCGAGAGGATGCACGGAATGGAAACGACTGTTAGTCTTTGAAAATTCTAAAGTTTAGTAATTTTCGTTTGCGATGTTATTCACCCATCCTTGCAAAGGCTTTTGTAGCGGTTTATTGTTAACATTACATTAACTATTTCCAAATTTTCTTTGATATTTAAACCGTTTGTGGATTTCTCTCAACGTTAATAATAAGAGTTAAAATACTGAAATTTCAGTATCTTTCGATGTTCGGAAATTAATTTATACAATGTTAAAATTTGATATTTGTTCAACATTGCTATTGATTCTGTTCATTACTCTTATTATTTAAAACCATTATATTTAATTTAAAAACAGACCAAAAGTTTTCTTAAATGTTAAGGATATCCTTGTTTTTGAAAAAATTAAAAATCCACAAACTCGATCTAATGTGTTTTCAGTCCTATTTCTGCAATTACTCTATTAATCGTTTTGAACGTAAATGTGAGAAAATTAAAAAAATTAAAAACGTACATTCATTCTCTAGCATTACTCGCAGTTTTTTCTCCGTATTCACTTGAAATTCTTAAAGTTAAATAAGTTCGAAAGCAAAACTATTTGTAGGATTTTGCAAATGTATTTTTAAAAATACGGCAATATGGATGATAATGAAAATGAAATCTGCCGCGCAATTCACACGGTCCATACTTACTTGTTCACTTAAAGATGGCAACATAAGTGTTGCCAACGTCATAAAAGAAAATTATGGCGTATGGAGCAAAAATTTGCCTTTGGGTACTGAAGTTTCATCAACGTCACCTGCATAACTTTATTTAGGTACTGTTGGTTTAATTCCCGGCCTAGTCACTAAGACCGCAACACCAAAACACGCAAAAACACTTTTTTTTTGGAAATTTCTTTGAATCTTCTGGCCGGATCCAAGAACAAATTATGAGTTCCCCAGCAGGAGAACGAGATGCGTCGAATGGCGTCTTGTACATCTCGATTAATGCACGAGAAGTGGTCTAATCTTGAGTGCTGGATACATACACACACACATACATACACACATATACATACACACATATACACATACATACACACATACACACACATACATACACACACATATACACACACACATATACACACACACACATATACAAACACACACATACACATACAACCGGGAGCGGTAGATCAGTGCATCAACTGATGTCACTGCAGCGCCTCTGACCGGGAGGTCCTAGGTTCCCACTCCCCACGGCGGCAGGATTTTTGACACTAGCTCTTCAGCTAGATCGAATTCAGTCGCTGTCTGGAGGAGAATTCTAGCGGCCGGCTGCTCTGATCGGTAGTTTTCCGTGGTTTCTCCGATCAACACCAGGCGAATGCCGGAGCAGTACCCTAACGAACGGGCCACGGACCGTGCGCGATCTGTCCTTCCTCTTCCTTCCTATCCTCTCCCCTTGCACACACACTTACACTAACATGCGCTACACTACCACATATTCCGGGAGACCGGTCGGGAGCTTACAGCTTGTCCCGGCTGGGGCGGTGCCCCGCTGGTGGGAGAGTCTTGGTTAGGGAAAAAACCCACTAGCTGACGGTAGGTCGGCGCCGGATCTCGCCATCCAGCTGGGGAAGATCACCACCATCTCCCGAGAAAAACATGCACTACACTAACGGGACTAATGACCACAGTAGTTGACGCGCCCGGAAACATGAAAAAATCAATCAATAAAACATACACATACATACACGCATGCACACTCACAGTTACTCCAACACTGAATAGAGAATTATCGTCCGGTCTGGTGGGCCGTGGTTTATTAGGAATCACGTGTTTAGACGTTTCGTGTGCAACTGCGCAGACATCAGTGGCGGAGTTGTCGCGAACGAAGTATCCTTCTGTAAAGGATCTTGGCTGTCCAGGTGACGTCACCTGGACAGCCAAGATCATTTACATGACTCTGGCCGCGGAAGCCTACGACTTCACTTAACACGCCTCTACGGGGAGGAAATTTATAAATCCACCAGAATATTCGGCAAGTTAAGGGACAAACGGAGCCGCAAGCTCTGCCAGCTGGCGTTCCTCCTACGATGCAGAGACGAGGACGTCCTCCCGACGTTCCTCAACGTGAAAACGTCACCTGGACAGCCAAGATCATTTACATGACTGGCCGCGGAAGCCTACGACTTCACGAAGTATCCTTCCGGGCAGCTCGTAGGCGAGTGCAAAGATACTTTGTCCACGACCACGCCGCCACTGAGGATATCTCCTGCAGGTGCAGACGAAACTTCTGGATACATGACTGGCAATAGATCACGGACCTTCATCCCGGAAGATAGTTCAAATTGTAAATCCGCCTTGAAAACCTACTCTGCTTTATTACATAATAAGCCATTTAAACTATATACTCACCTCAAATGATATGACCTACGTGAAACCTGGACAAGTGATACGAGAACCGTTTTACACGTACCAATAACTGTCTGTTCCACTTCTAATCTCTCAATAGTCTTCGTAAGTTTTCACCATTTAATTTACTTACACGCGGTGACACTTCAGTATAAACTCTCGAAACGTCACTTTGGTAAGACTAAATAATTTTTAAAACATTGATAAAAATGTGAATTTATGTATCAGCATTTTTAGTTTATTTTCTGAATTATCGTTTACTAATCATTTGTATTTTAGTTTAATAATGCGCCATAATAAACAACATAAAATTCATGAACGATTTGTATTGTAGGGTTACATGAAAGAGACGAATTTCAAATACAAAGTTGAATTTTCCCTCTTTTAATAACAACAGCAATAAACATTTCCAGGAATACTTAACATGTCTGGTAATTATTTTCATAGTTTAGTTCCTGTTATACAGTTTCCGTAATAATTTTTCATTTCAGCAATATTATTCTTTCATTAATACATGTATAATTGAGCGGTTTGCATATTATGATAGTACATACGGATGATATTCCTATTTTGAAAAATGTGTCTTGGACGTGAGCGAGTTTAAAGGATTTTTTAGTAATGAGGTTCGTTAAACTGAATGTGAAAATATAGTTTTGTAATAATTAGTCATCAAATAAATTTTTTTATCACAATTTACTTTAGTTTCAAAAAGATTAAACACTGCAACAACAGAGAACAATATTTACAGAGGAAATTGCAACGTCAATTAAATGATAAAGTTATGAACTTTCTTGTTGTTTTTATTTTTTATTTTTACTTGCCTGTGTTTATAAATGTGAAACTATTATTTTCGAATTACATATTTTTATAATTATTTATTTACAATAATAAAATTCTATCAAGGAAATTCATAAGTTATAATAAAACCTGAAGGATGAAAATAGTTCTTCCTTGAAATGAACGTGCATATCTAAATATTGAACTTAATAATTTTTTATTTGTTCTATTAACTAAATACGTTACCGATTGTTGCCAAAAACTGGGACGATTATTCTTTTTTATCTTTTTCAAAGTCTGCATATTGGATAAATACCCGAAGCTGACACAGTAAAAAATGAAAATTGACTCGAGTAAACGTATATTATTGGTGCAATTTTTCAAATCTTATAGACTGTGGTTTTGAAGAGGGTGGAGAAACCTTTAGAGAAAAGAAAAAATTAAATATAAATTGATAGCAGCATATGTTTCAGTTAGGGTTCAATGGTAGATAAACTTACAAGAGCCCCAAAAGAATGTGAACTTAGGGCAAGTAAAACTGCCTTTCAAATATATATTTTTAGGTTGGTAGGTTGGGAGGGAGGAAGGGAAGGAGGCAAGGAGATGCTTCCCTCGGTGGCTCGGTTAGCGTTCTCGCTTTCCAAGGCGCAACCCTGGGATCGAAACCTGGCCGAGGCAAATTATACCTGTGCGCTTTCCTTACAAATGTCCCAGTATCTATTGTTGTGTGACGATGAGATAGCTTAGGTTATGAAGATACGGTGAAAGGATGTCTTCGCGCTAACCACGCGAACCCGTTGTCACATGTCCGCGAGGTTGGACCACCGCTGGTCGGTCAAGGATCGTAGCGGGATGACGAACCAAAGAACAACAGGTAGGTAGATAGGTAGATATTTAATGTTCATGAGCTGATGCTCGATTTATCCTTCCAGAAATACCAGAAAAATAATATTATTATGTCCTTATAATTAATGTAGTGTTATGGAGACGCTGCGACTCGCCCTTTGAGACAGCACTACTTTGTATTCAATCCCCGTAAATGACTTTCAAAATTTAATGCATACACTGAATATTATGCACAATGTTATTGGTAGCCAACAAATGATATACTTACATAGGTCGGGCAAATTATGTAATTTTTTGTGTAATTATCTAAATATTCTCGTTAATTCCATAAAAAGTGGTTGATTATCTCTATGTTAATAGCATGCGTGCAATTAAAACGACACACCTATCAATCAGAATTCAGAAACGGAGCCAAATCGTGAAATTAATAAAATATAACTAAGGTATATTTTCGGCCATGAAACATGAACAAAAATCTTCATCACATATACGAACCTACAACAACTATATATACAAAACAAATGAACAAAACTAAATTGGGATAGTTAACGTTAAGCTAGATGACTTATGGGACAACATAAAATATTTAACGTGAATAAATTAAATGTTTTTCATATAAAACATTTGGTCTTAGGAACATGAATGTAAGAAATGTCAACGTCAGTTGTGTATACCAATTCTGAAAAGAACCTTAGAGCAAAACTGTGCCAGAGGTAACTAGTTATTCCCCCAATAGTTACACATGTTGTATTCTCTCTCATACGTATTTTTGCTTTTCATAAGAAATAATGATTTCTTACCTTGGTCAGCTTCTAATATTTTATTCGCAATGTATTCAACAGGTAATTTCCATTTGCAAATATTTCGTGGAAACAAAAACAATGCAAGGCCCACTAAAATAGATATTTTTCAGAAGCAATACTACGTCATGAAATGCATATCTCGGGTGGAAAAGATGCTCTTGAATTATTAAAAATTTGAATTATTCGTATTTGGAAAAACATTGAACGTAACTTGTGTATAAAGGAGTAAAATTGCACTCATGATATATAAGAAAACTCGCTCCTATCGTCACTCGTTTTCTTGAACATACCGTTCATGTAATTATACACCTCTTTATACACTCGTTTCGTTAATTACTTTTATAAAAATCATAGAAAACCTTTTAAATAACATCAGTAAATATGTCATATTTCTTACTGACCATGACTGTGCGTTCCGATTCAGGGGATTGAAAGGAAAAAAATCATGTTCAAAACATTGCAAAAATTATGACAATTTCTTAATCTTTGCTCACAGCTTGAAAATCACAGTATTCATACTTGTAATGAAATGTCACAAAATGTGAAATGAGCTGACATTAGAATTCTTCTCAGATAAAAACCACACAAACATCGCCACACCGCGCTAGACGTGTTTCACGTCTGGCTCGTACGTATAAGCCTTTGTGCGTGTTTTCGCGGTACACATTTCATACACCACCGAAAAGAAAGAACACTGACACGTAACTGCGAAAATTTCCCCCGAAAAAAAATAAAAATTCCCCGCAACACCACGACCCTGCGGAGAAATTCGTCCCACCGGCGATGACATATCATTTGGAATTCGCGTGGGACATTCCACAGCTTGGCGTCGACTGCTTTCCGGACAGGCGCGGAATACAGGAACACCTCCGGCGGCGGCGGCGGCGGCGGCGGCGGCGGCGGCGGCGGCGGCGGCGGCGGTGGAGGCGAGGGCGGGGTGGCGCCGGCGCGGGAGGAGGCGGTGCGTCAGGTGCCTCGATGTACCACCGACGTGGCCGCGACCACAACCACACGTGACAGACGCCGCCCCCGTCGCCGCCGCCGCCGGGCTAAAACAATTAAGATGCCTTTGTGCGACGGGGGCGATGCAGGCGGAACTGGCAGCCGGAGACAGCCGCGGCGGACACGCCAAACAAGCGCGCCGTTCTTTTTATTACATTTCGCTTTCCGTGAGGAAAATTAATGTTCTTTTACTTGTTATTTCGTTCTTTAAACAGATTAACGCGACGCGCAAATGGACTTTGTTTCATTAAAAGCGAATCTGGGAATTTTTTTCCTGCCCGCCGTCGCAGCAAGGCAAGGCGCGGGGTGCCGGAGTTCCATACAAAGCAGTTTGCAGATGTCTCTAATAACTCGATTTGAGGGGAAAAATGTATCTCTGCGGCCGGCACCGCCGCCTTCGGGGGTAATCGGGTTTGCGCGCGGAACGTGCGCCCAGTCCCCTGCATCACCGCCGCCTCCGCCCCCGCCCCGCCTCCGCCCCCGCCCCGCCTCCACCATTATCCCCGCCTCCGCCTCCGCCCCCCCACCTCCGCCCCCCACCTCCGCCCCCACCTCCGCCCCCCACCTCCGCCCCCCACATCCGCCCCCCACATCCGCCCCCCACCTCCGCCCCCCACCTCCGCCTCCGTCCCCGCCCCAGCCTCCACCACCGCCCCCGCCTCCGATCTCATTCCCGTTTCCCCCATTCCCCCCGCCACCTCCTCTCTTTCGTCATCGCCTCCACCTCCGCCCCCTATTACCGCCTCCACCATTACTCCCGCCCCCGCATTACATCCGCCCCCGCCTCCGTCTCCACCTCTGTCCCCGCCTGCGACCCCGCATCCAGTCCCGCCTTCAGTCCCGCCTCCGCCTTCACCCCTGAATCCGTCTCCGCTTCCGCCTCCCCTCACGTCCCCGCGGTTGCTCTTCTCGCCGCTGCAGGCGTGTACACACTCAATGCGTCAACGAGGAACGAATATGGCCCACGAACCCATCGCGTGTGTTGCTTAGACTGAGAGAAAGTACTGCGTGAATAAATGGGCCCTAATAATTAATGTAGGCGTGAGATTCGTTCATGTTTGGAGTCTTGAGATTAGTAGGTTTTCAAATTTTAATTGATATTATCAGTTCTATGATGGGAGGAGATTTTAGTAAGGATAAAGAAAATGCTGTCGCCAATGTGTCGGGACATATTAGCCACCACAGGTGAACAGAGGATTTATGTAAAGTAAGCACCAAGTAATCTGCCGACTGACGCTGCATATTCACTTACTGATATGTCTGAAATGATAAATGAAAATTTGATCGAACTTAAATGGAATAATCTTCTACCAAATTCTGAAGACATAAGTATATTATACATAAATTAATTTAAAATGTGTTAAAATTTCGGCAATTGGTCACATATTTATCAGCTTGTGGTGGAAACTTCGCAACGTTCCTGAACTTTCAACTTCAACTCTCCTGAAAAGTTTTTTTTGGATACGTGTTGTTAAAACTTAGCCATCATTACATGTGTTTGAAAACTAGGAAATGTGGTTAACAACAGAAAAATCCTACTTCTTCAGCAATAGCTAGGTAGCAAGGTATTGCCGATCAAATTCTTCAGCTTCTTCCTGAAATTTTCTTTAATTAAATAATTTTTTGAAATCCACAAATTGCGTAAGCTAGTGCTTCGCAAATCCCAACACTTGAATGGTATATTAATTTACTAAGTATTAATGTAGTAATGAGGTAATTAAATTACAAACGTACCGTTTATATTTGCCTAGCATTAGTAACACAACAGTTGAGACGTCGCGAGAAGTCTGTGACCCTATGTTTGTGGATCTGTACGTTTATACGTATGTGGAAGTAGCGAATGTCAACAGAAGTTACTACCTACTACCTTAGATTGCCTTTCGAGATTTGTATCGTGAACAAAAAAAAATTGCTATAGAGTGCAAAAATAAGTAGTTGTATATTTTGTAAATGGGAGTTGTATCAATGAAATATTGTTTGTTTAAGATGTTGGACACCTTTTTAGATCAGATTATTCTTTGTTACTCTGATTATTTCGTGTTTCTGAGCGTGTCAACGTCTAAGGTCATTATTCCCATAAGTGTAGTGCATATTTTATCTCGGGATGTGGCGGTGTTTCCCTAATGGATGGAGAGATCTGGCACCGGTCAATAGGTCGGCTTGTGGAGTGTTCTTCTTCAGAAATCTCTCACTACTGTACCGGCAGCGTTTAAGTGACTCTGACAGTTCGATGCGCTGTTGCACGCATTGCTACACACATGGCACCACCTACACGAGATAAATGAAATCTCAGTACATTAATACTTTCCGACACGCTATGACACGTCTTGATATCATGTTCATAACCTTTGCCACAACCGAACCTTGTGGCTCCCAAACTGCGTTAAAAACTTAATTCGTCACCTTCGGGTGGTTTCGTTCTCTGTTGAGACTATCTGCAGTGTAGTCGCAACTCTACCCTCAACACTCGAGAGGTAATAATATTCCGCCGTTCACCTTTCCTGCGTCGAAATATTCGCGAAAACATACAAAAATTCACGACCCTCTTTAACATGACTCAACGTTTACGTGATGTATGGGTCGTAGCCCTCTCAGCCTTCGACCAATGAACCCAGCGCTCGGAAGTCACCCACCAAATGACTTGGCGCGCAATCGGCAGTCATATTTCATTCGCACTGATACTGTTGATGACGGGGATCTGCGCACTTCTCGAGCGACTTCGTGCGGGTCAAATGAGCGGCAACACTGGACCCTGGCTGTCAGAAAGTAAAAAATCTTCGCAAGCTAATTGCTTTTGAGCAGCTCACATGACGTACCGCAGCACGTGGCAAGAAAACTGTCAGAGTCGCTTATACACTGCCGGTACTTTATTGGAGCACCACCCCAGCGCGGACAAACTCTATGTTCTACTCTGGATCCCCCGACATGTCTGGTAGTGCGGTGCATGTAAGTCTGTAAGTAAGGCGTGACGATAGGAGTAGGTACAGCAAGGAAAGATCACGCGCGGTCTGTGGTCCATTTGCTCTGGCATTCGCTTGGTGTTGATCGGAGAAACCACAGAAACTACCGATCAGAGCAGCGGACACTAGAATTCTCCTCCAAACAGCAGCTGAATTCGATCTAGCTATCTAGCTAGTGTCTAAAATCCTGCCTGGACCTTTCGGTCAGAGGTACTGCATAGACATCAGTTAGTACCCTAAGGCACCTCATTAGGTTTAAGTTATTGTGCCAAACATGACTTGATCGTCATTTCAAAGGTTAAGTAGATCATTCCCCGAGACCATGTAAAGAAGCTTGATGCAGATGGGAAAATAAACTATAATGAAGCATTAATATGTCAAACAGCGAAAATTATGTCGAGCAGTGAACTTCTGTCGTAGATATGGAGCAGATTTGAACAAAGTCACTAATAAAACTGGTGCAAATGGAACTTCTGAAATGTCTCCTAAAGCTCGCAAACGATTGAAATCAGAAAATGGTGTCGAATGTGAAGACTTGACAAATTTGGTAGAAGAGAGAGCAATTCTTGTTGTTGATACAGAGAATGTCACGAAAGATGAAGGTTCGGAGATAATCTAAAACCAGGTTGACCATGTTCTCATTTCCTCGCAAATAAAAGGATATTTTGTTGAGGCAGATGAAACCGCCACTGTGATGAATTTCTGGAGACAAACGCCATAAAAGTAATGCACATTTTGTATCCCGAAGTTCGAGGCATTCAAACGATTTTGTTGAAATTTTTTGGCGTAAGGTTAAGGGGAAAGATTTGAGGAAGAGCAGATATGTGTAATCTTAGTAATGAGACAGTTGAATAAGAGATAATGCAAAACGTAATTTGATTCTTTTCAAGTTATTGGTTATGGGTTCCAGTCGTCATAATATTTCTCATAACAGTAATTTCAAAGTATTTTTAATTGTAGTTGTAATCTTAAGGTATTTTTCATGAAATTATTGAACCATTTTATTTATTATAACACTACAGTGATATCTTCCCCCTGGAGTGGAGTCAAGTGATTTCAGTGTCAAATATACGTTATCCGCTTTACCCAAGCAGTGTGGTAAAACGGATCATAACTTCATAAATTTTATGATGGAAACTATGCAAATTAAAATAATAATGGTGACCTCTGGGCGATCATTTATACACAATAGCAGACATGTTTTTGCAGATTCCCTTTATATATTACGTTCCTAATGATAAAAAAATATCAAATTTTGATACACTTTACCCTCTTTTACAGTAAATACTGAAATTATGTCATCAGATACTGAAAGAATGTTTTCTAATAATCGGACTTTCAGAAATCAAACCACACTCTGCAGTATGCCAGGAAAGTGTCTCCGCACTGAGCCAAATCAGAGCCTCCTATTAAAAATTGCTTTTATGTTGATAGCAACCAGGTCACTGGGAAACAAGCGAAGGGGTCAATACTTCCAGCATCTCTTATAATTGTGGTGAGTACGTTTTGAATCCTCCGTTCGTGGTACCAACATAATTTCTGTTGCAAGTACTCTCACCACCAGTGTACCACTCCGGAGAGACATGCTGGCGCACTTCACATAGAATCTGCGTGAACAACTTACACAGTTGGATTACGAATGAAATAGTAAGAAACTTGATGAAATTTCATCACAATACATTTTCGTTTTTAAATAATAGAGCATAGACAAATAAGCCAGAGATTTGCTTTGACACTATGTTCGACGAAAAAACCTCTCTTGTATGTAGGGAAATAAGAGTTCAAGAAAGCGTGCGCTCTATTACTACAACGGTATGAGTTCACTTGTTTCTGTAATGTAAAATTAGCGTCAAACAAATTAGAATAAATTATGATGAATAATTGTTGGAAAGTTACATCGCTGCTTACGCATCTGAAGGAAAGTGATAAATAACATTAATAAAATATGAATAATTCTGAACGACCATTGATAATACATTAAAGGGAGGTTAACGGGGTTGGTCAGTAGAAATAAAAAGAAACAACGTGGTTGTTTGCAGACGTTTCGGAAAATATATTTCCATCCTCCGGGCTGTATAATATGAAAAGGATGACCAATCATCCGATAGTCATTTTGCCTTCATATTTTCACAACCAGTGGGCACCTCTTGCTCATACTAATGCCTTCTATGAAAAAAAATGTTTAATTTTTTTGTATAGTTAATAAGTAATAAGAAAGTGACATAAATAAATATATATGGGAAATTAACAGATCAATTTTCATGTAAAACAATTACAATTAACCAACAAAGTATATATTCATGTGTAATTAACTATAGTCTCGTACCAGACGCTAGTTTATACCTCGCTTAGTCATCACATATAATTATCTTTTCACCGACCAACAATCTACCAGTAGTAGTCATGGTATGTGCTGGTGTAGTGAGGATGTTTGTATGTTCCTCACTTCCTGTGAGGTGTTTAATGTTGAAGAACATGCAGCGCATGATTTAATTATGTATATATTTGTTGGTGGTTGAAAGGTATGTAACTCTTGTTAACAAAATTTGTAAATGTGTTCAACTGAATCCAGATATTATTATTGTATATGACACGTGTTTTTGTAGCCTTATTGTAACTGTGTTTTACTTCTCATGTTACACAGCCCTGAGGATGGAAATATATTTCCCGAAACGTCGGCAAACAACCATGTTGTAGATTCTTTGTATTTCTACTGACCAAGCCCTGTTAATCTGCCTTCAATTATGAAAATAAGGAGGCTTTGACCGTGTTTTATCACTTACAGTCTAAAATTTAGCCGGTGCTCGCAAATAAGGGAATAAGACGCGGAAAACCAAGGAGCTGAGGCTCATGGGAAACGTCGCCTGCTAGAAATGATTGCCGTTTTGATTGTCATTTAGTATGTGCCGATTGACGAAAGGTAAAGCAAATCGGAACGTAAAATCCCTCTTTCTTAATACATTTCTTCTATATAACTCAAGATCTTGCATTATCCCGAATCTGAGGGCGTCACATATGACATAAAAAATATTCTCAAGACACGTGTACATAAGTGAAAAAATAATATACTATTACTCAAAACAACGTTGGAATAGTTGTAAGGACCGTGTTTGTATGAAGAAAAGAAAGTATTGGCTTGAACTGATTCCTGATTAAGAAAATTATGTGGGTACTTATGTAATAAATGTCCATGATGCTACAGCGAACTGTATGTCTTTTTGGGCCGTTTTTCACTAATTGTTTGTATTTATAATTGATGAATCTTTTGGTTGCAAACATATTTTCGAAACAAAAATGTTTTCGATCGTAATTTAGCTCCTTATCGAGATATCTGAATGTATTATCTAGAGTAAATTTAAATATAACCGAAAATCCTTAAGAAAAATAATTATATTACGGGCTTAAATTCGAGTCCTTGTAATTCTCCCCATTTGAAATGGTCACGTACATATACATTGTCAGCGTCGATTAAGATATTGGCAATGGCAGAAAATATATATGCATTTAAGTGCCGCATATCTGATGGGCGAGTGGCCTCAAGGCATTACTCAGAGGTTTGGAAAATCGTTCTTATCGTTCTTACCGAGACAGAACAGTTCTCACAAACGGAATAATTATCACTAATCGATTTGATTATGTTATGTTCCATAAATAAAATAGGCAGGTGAATATTATTGAATTATCAATTTAGAACTATTCCAAACAGTCAAATCTTCAGGTAACCTACAAAGAAGACTAAGTACATAGGTTTCTCAAAATGTATCAAACAAGAAAGGAATGCAGACCACATAAGAAATCATTCCTATTCTAATATCGAAGTTTGATGCCATCACAAAAACCTCGTATCAAAGACTCAAGGAATTGAATCTCACTGAAAAGCTAACGCTAGAATCGTCAGGAAATTTTTGGGATACGTCATCAATTAAAATAATTAGTTTCAAATTTTATCGTTAATTTGTCCTATGATTAGACAATCTGTGCACCATAGACATGAGATGTAAAATAAATAATAATAATAATAATAATAATAATAATAATAATAATAATAATAATAATTTGGATCTGTATTTTTTTTACATATTTTGTGACGTTTGATGAGAAAAAAAAACTCTACTAACTGGTAATATTATACTTACCAGAACACAAAATCCTCCCCTGACCATTTTCTCGCATTGTGCCTTGGCGGCCCGAACTCGAGACCTTGTGATTCCCCGAATCTGAGATAGTCACGTAAGCTGTATAGATGGGCAGCGGCGGGGGCGGGGCGGGGCGGCGCCGGCAGTGCGGGCCGCGCCGCCTCCTGCGCCGCCGGCCGAGAGGGGGCGGGCGGGAGGGCGGGCGCGCGCTGATGAGGCGGGTGTCGCCGGAATACTCTTCCACATGAGGGCCTCATTAAACTAAGGACCGGCCTCGCCCTCGCCCTCACCCTCACCCTCACCCGCGCCCCGCGCCCTCGCCCCGCCGCCACCACCGCAAGGGAAATTCTAATTGGACAGACATTCGGGTCGCCGCCGCCTTTGCCGCCGTGCTGCGCCCCGCCCCCCGCAGTCGCCGGTGCTGTAGCGTTTGACGCGTCCGGCGGCGAACAAAGTCTCGCACTCTTGAGCCGCGCGAGCCCTCTCAATTAGCAGATGCCCTCTGACCCGCGCCCTCGCGCCGCCCGAGAGGCTTCGGAGTCCGGCCTCCGCCCCCGCGCTGAAGCTCTCCCCGCTCCTGCCGCCGTCCCCGCCGTTCTCGCCCACTCCGCTCCCCTCCCATTCACCTCCTCGCCCATCTCACCTCTCCGCCGTGCCTCCGTCCCCACCGCCTTGGTCGCTGAAGCTCTTCCTGCTTCTGGTGCCGTCCCTGCCGCTCTCGTCAACTCCGCTCCCCTTCCATTCTCCACCCCACCCATCTCACCTCGCCGCCGTGCCTCCGCCCCCTCCGCCGTCCCCGCTGCTCTCGCCCACTCCGCTCCCCCCCAATCACCACACCACCCATCTCACCTCTCCGTTGTGCTTCCGCCCCCACCGCCTTGGTCGCTGAAGCTCTCCCCGCTCCTGGCGCGGTCCCCGCCGCTCTCGCCCACGCCGCTCCCCGCCCATTCACCACCCCTCCCATTCACCACCCCGCCCATCTCCCCTCGCCACCATGCCACCGCCCCCACCGCCTCGGTCACTGAAGCTCTCCCCGCTCCTGGTGTCGTCCTCGCCGCTCTCGCCCACTCCGCTCCCCTCCCATTCACCACCCCGCCCTTCTCACCTCGCCACCGTGACTCCGCTCCCACCGTCCCCGTCCCTGAAGGTCTCTCCGCTCCTTGCGCCGTCACCGCCACTCTCGCCCATTCTGATCCCCTCCAATTCACTACGTTGACCATCACCTCTCCGTCATGCTTCCGCCCCCACCACCTTCGTCGCTGATGCTCTCTCCAGCCCTAACCGATTCCCTTTCCCTCGCCGCTCTCGCCCTCATCACCACCCATCTCACCTCTCCGCCGTGTATACACCCCCACCGTTTCCGCGCCCATTCCCAACCCCCGCCTCCTCAGCGGCCCCCCCCCCGCTTACGCCCACATTCACCATCCCCGCCCATCTCATCTCTCTGCCGTTTCTTTGCCACTACCGCTTCCCCGCTCATTCACCAACTCCATGCTCTTACCATCTCCACCACATTCGCCTCTGTCGCTTCCCCGCCCGTTCATCAACCCCGCCCCCTTACCGCCCCACTGCACCCACCCGCATCCACAACCCCCACCCATCTCCCCCGACCTTCGCCCCTGCCGCTTTCACCCGTTTACCATCTCGCCCTCCATACCGTCCCTGCCGTTCCTACGCCCCGCCGGTTTCGCCCTCATTCACCTACCCCGCCCCCTCACCGTCTCCACCGCATTCATTACCCTAGCCCACCTCACCGTCCCCGCTGCCCCCTGTCGCTTCTTCCGCCGCCCCTGATTCATTGATTGGTTGATTGATTTTTTCGTGTTTCCGGGCGCGTCAACTACTGTGGTCATTATTCCCGTTAGTGTAATGCGTGTTTTTTCCTCTGGAGATGGCGGTGATCTTCCCCCGCTGGATGGCACCTACCGTCGGCTAGTGGGGTTTTCCCCTCACCAGGACTCTCCCACCAGCGGGGCACCGCCCCAGCCGGGACAAGCTCTAAGCTCCCTACCGATCTCCCGAAATATGTGGTAGTGTAGTGCATGTTAGTGTAAGTGTGTGTGTGTGTGTGTAAAGGAAGAGAAAGGACAGATCGCGCGCGGTCCGTGGCCCGTTTGGTAGGGTACTGCTCCGGCATTCGCCTGGTGTTGATCGGAGAAACCACGGAAAACTACCGATCAGAGCAGCCGGCCGCTAGAATTCTCCTCCAGACGGCGACTGAATTCGACCTAGCTGAAAAGGTAGTGTCGAAAATCCTGCCGCCGTCAGGACTCGAACCTAGGACCTCCCGGTCAGAGGCGCTGCAGTGACATCAGCTGATGTACTGAGCTACCGCTCCCGGTCTCCGCCGCCCCTGCGTCGCTACTCCTGCGTACTTTCGCTTCCTCTACTACTTTGCTGCTCTCTTCTCAGCATTTTATACGATTTTTCATTGTCTTCATCTTTTAATATTCACATTTTCACTCTATTATTTCTTTCTTTCGGTGTTTGCGCTTTATTATTTGAACTTACAGTACTTGCACTAATTGCTTATAGTACGTGCAACGTTTATCTGAGTGTTGTTCCTCCTAGACGCTTTCGCGTTTACGTGTCCTTTCTTCAAAATTATTGCCTCTTCCTTATAGTGCACTTAAGTTGCACGTTTTACTATTATCCAACGAGCAACGCACAAGTACACTTGCTTCCTTCCTTGACCGCTCTATTTCCAGAGTATATTCGAGTGTATTGTTTTCTGTCCAATACTTCTTTCGATTTTTCTTTTCGTTTATTTTTTATATACCCGTCATTTTTTACACGTTTGCTTATACTGGATACTTTATGTATGGGTTTAGTAATTTATCTTTCATCACTACTTTTATGTACTTTACGTAGTGTTTCTCTCATTTTTTATTTTTTCTGTTTACATTTTTTAAGCTTAGAAGATCCCCTACATCATTTCTGTTCTTAATCATTACATGATGTCATTTTAGCAAGAAAACATTGTATGTACTTCTCTTGACGTAATCTTTTACTCCCGTCATTTTCACCGTTCCCACATGCATTGCCTTCCTCCATCAGTATTATGCAGATTCATACAATGAAGTGTTTCACCATAATTTTTTCACTTTTCTTCATTCTTTCCACTTTGTCTCATTCTTTCTTCCCCTTCCCTCATCATGCTCTGACTCCATGGTTTTGTTTCTTCTCCACTCACGCTCGTTAGCTTGTGCACCCTTGTTGTTTCGCCATTCTCGCTGCCCCCCTGCACCCACACCTTCCTCAGCTGTCGACCCCGCCCCCTCCGCGGGCGTAATCCCCCGTGAATAAGATTGATCCGGGCACGAGCAACGCGTATCGCTTGGAAAAGCCTCCCGACGCCCGCTCGAGCTCCCCGCCTCTCTCCGCCCTCGCCCCGCCCCCTCCCGCCCCCTCCCGCCGCCGCCGCCGCCGCCTCCGTAGAGCCGACACCAGAACGCGGCGCGCGAGTGCCGGCAAGCAGCAGCGTCGTTTTGCTGAAATGAAAATTGGACATATAATAAGCGGAATGTCTGCAGGAGTTCAGGCACTTGCCGTGTTTCATCAGGGTAATGGCAGCGGCGCCGCCCGCCCCCGCCCCCGCCGGCGCCGCCCGCGCCCCTCCGCGAAGCCCGGCGCGCCCCTCGCTGTTTTGTACGAGATTCTTCTAATTGGTCTAATAACCGCTGGGCTGCGCTCGCGCTCGCGCTTCTGGCTCTTAGCGCCGCCGCCTCCGCCGCCCTCGCCGCCGCTGCATCAAGTTTGCATGCAAATGCCGAGCGGAGCGCTGCTGTCCGCTCGGCCGACGCCGCCGTCGCTGCCAACGCCCACGTCGACGCCGCTTCCCGTTCGTACGGAGAGGGCTCCGTGTAAATAGTTAAAATTTAATTGCGACTGTAACGAAAAATCGCTCGAGACCCGCGCCGCCGCTGTTCCGCGCGCGAGCGCCGCGGCGATCAGCGCCCCTAGCGGCCACTGGGCGAAATAGCGAGAGGCTCCCTCCCCTGCCCTCCCTCGAAGCACGCGAGTGCTAACTGGAGGAATTTCTGAGCTCGTTCGTCCAGCACGTGGAATTTCGGCGCTGGAAAAATATCCTTTATCTGCTGGGGAACGTGAGCGGCAAAATGCTAACCTTCGTTTCAGGAGGATCTTTTCTGCTTTTTTTGCTGTTTGATCTGAAGCGAAGTCTGCTGTTGGCCGAATGTGTGGGCAAGTTCGCATATTCGAGAACGTCCCGATAATTTCTGGTAAGTCTCCCTTTCGCTTCGATGATGCAGATTTTTTGGATGAACACTCTCGCAAGTCCTGAACAGTTTGCACGAATGGTGCAGGAAGAGAAATAATTTCTTTTGAGACTTTCCGGTACACGAAGCATATGCGCTCAGTTTTTCAGAGTGTTAGGTGAAGAAAGAAGGGTGAAAAAACCTTCAAATATTTAATGCATGTTTTTTAAGGTGCCCAAATGAAATGAAATTTTTTCATTATTTATTATTTATTACAATTTTTTTAAATTTTAGCCCATGAAACGAAAATTATCATAACTTTTCTGTGTAGAATTTTCGATTTCTTTAATTGCAGTTTAAGGGTTAAGGTAAGTTAAGTTAAGGGTAAAGTTCGTTCAGGAAATACAAATTCAAAAATTGTCATTAATGAACCCGCATTTCTCCTACGGACAAATTAGTAGAAAACCCTTCGGACCCTTACATGAAACCGTAACGTAACTTTCAAAATATTCTCACAAAAGCACCAAATACTTTCTTTTAAATTTTTGCTCGAAAAGAGCAGTATGTTCTCACAAAAATGGTGTAGGTCCTATTTTTATTGAAACCTTGAAATTTTGGAAAATTTCAAATGTTAAAGATTGTGAAACCTAGTCCACTAACAACACAATTGAATGTATTTCTAATGCAAACTCTTCTTCAAAATTAAATCTTTGAATAAAGTTGTGTACAAGTTTTTTAAATTACGAGTTTTCGCACATCTTTGAGTGAAATAATTGTTTTTGAAAAATATGTAAACTAGACGTCCCAAAATCGGCAATAATGTTTTTCTTTTAATTTTTACTCAAATAGAGTAAACTATGTTTAATAATTTGAAATAAGGCTTTTTCTGAATTAAAACCTACGGAATTCTGAAAATTTCAAAGTTCAAATATTTCCCCAACGAGCCCTTTATCTTTAACATTTAAGTTAATATGTCTTAGTATTAGACCTTTAAATTACCATTTGTCGTATTTACGAAAAAATTGAATTGAATTCATCTGAATTGATGCCTTATTTTACGTGGCGAGACTCAGGCCATGAGGATTGCTCTTCCGTCTGACGACGCAAATGTCGCTAGGCTCCATTCACCTACTAGGGGAGAAAGAAGGTATTACTTGAGCGACGAAACAGGCAATTTGAATTTAGCTCAGAGGCTTCATTTAGGCTTAAGGATCTTTTACATGCAGTAAATCTACTAACATGGGACAGCCGACTTTACTTCCCCTCCGAAGAAAGGCCTACGAAGGATTTTTTCGCCCTTAAAAATCCACGACTTCGATCGGGTTCGTACCCGCAAACTTGGGTATAACAATCCGATACGCTAATCGTTACACCATCTTCGCCGAAAAAATTGTAGTTTCGGAGTAATATTGAGTAAAATAATGAAATTTTTAGTACTACTGCGCTCTTTTATTTTATAGTCTGATCAATTCCGTCTGACCTCGTAACATAGAACTTCAACCTGAAGGAATCTGAAAAGGGTTCGATTCCTGTCATTCCCAGAGGAATTTTTTTGTTTTATTTTTTTCCTCTAAAGCAGCGTATGCGCTTATACTATATTTATAAGTCCGACTTTCATCAACGCCTGCTTTCATTCGAAAATTGTATCTTCCAGAATTGAACGTTCAAATATCGCGCGCTTCTTTTGCCTAATCATTACACAAGATGGTTGGCGAATTAGTAAGATACACTTTTCTCTACGATAATATTACGTATTCTCTTCAAATAATAATTCAAGGACGTATATGCTGGTGTAGTACCACTAATTGTTATCTTCCTTGATCTGTTTCTATTTCCTTTTCGGTTTCCCTCTTTTTATTTCCTAAACAACGTCCCAAATACTGTCATGGTGCAACTTGGGTAGAGACATGACAAATATATATATGCTCTAATGCAGGAGGCTGTTTAATCTTGATTAACCTCACAGTAAGGTGGTAAAATAACCAAATTGTTGCTTAGTCGTCACTTAGGAAACTTCAAATTTCTAAAAAAGTCATTAATATTAATTGATATAAATATAATTGGATTTGTGGTTTTGCGATTCTCATAAGTTCATAAAACAGGTTTGGTTCTACTACCAAAAATTAAATAAAATTGACTTCAACAACTCGTAAAATACTAGTAATAAAAAATTATTAATTACATGCAACAAATATCACCATTCCTTCATGTACTTCTGTGAAAATTCAATTCAATATCATTTCCGTTCAGAAATGGTAAAGGTTACTAAATTTATACTAGACTTATCCTATATATACAAAATACATTTTCCAATACCAAAGAAACCAGCCGAGTTCCGCTCAGAGATTGCCGCTGACTCTGCAGGGACACTGATCAGGAGGTTCTAGGGTTTGATACCCGACGGTAGCGGACTTCAACACTAACGAGCTCCGGGCGGGGGCGGTGCACCGCTAGAGTGAGATACCTGGAGCTGAAATTCCCTCGCAAGGCCAAGCGTGAGTGGGAGCTTCATCTCACCACCCAGTGGGGGAAGGAACTCCCCCACCTCCCGAGATACATATTTTACCTATTATCTTTCATTTAAAGAAATAAATCACGAGATTTGGTTAGTATGAGGGTAATCCCAAAAGTTAAATTTCCTAAAAGCGGAGCAGTACCTTAACAAACGGGCCACGGGCCGTGCGCGATCTTTCCTTCCTCTTCCTTGTCCTATCCTGTCCCCTGACACAGACACACTTACACTAACATGCACTACACTACCACATATTCCGGGAGACCGGTCGGGAGCTTAGAGCTTGTCCCGGCTCGGGCGGTGTCGCGCTGGTGGGAGAGTCCTGGTTAGGGGGATACCCCGCTAGTCGACGGTAGGTCGGCGCGGGATCTCGCCATCCAGCGGGGGAAAATCACCGCCACCTCCCGAGAGAAAAACATACACTACACTTGCGGGACTAATGACCTAAGTTGTTGACGCGCCCGGAATCATTAACAATCAACCAACTAACCATCCATCCATCCATCCATCCATCCACAAAGCGGAGATCGCCGGGTAACTATTCGTGGAGCTGTTGGTGACAATGTTGTGTTTATTGCTTCCCTCACTCCCAAGCAAACGTATGCCCATCTCGCTCGGACACACAAACTTCACTTGGCAGCCGTTTGTAATGGAGCTCCCGTTTGGCGCTACCGCAAAGTTCTTTGGATTTTGACGGGGTGTGCAAGATGGATCCCGCTAATGCTCACGAAGACCACCAACGGCCACAAGTTGAAACTTCTCGTGAATTACTTCGCCGCTATGGAAACGAAAAGGACAAGTTTTTGGATCCGATTGTCATGGACGACAAAACCTGGGCGTTCCACTTCCCACCTGAGTTCAAACAACAATCACGTCAGTTGCGGTTTCCCTCTTCTCCCAAACTGCAAAACTTCCAACTATTACAGTCCGCCAGTAAAGTCATGACAATTTTAGGGTCGAAAGGGGGTATTGTTGGTGAAAGTCATACCTTCTGAGACCACATAATATGAAACAGATTGTCAATTTTCTTTTTTCAGTATAAAAATAAGGAACGGAAAAAACTTGACCGGGCGATTCAAAACCGGAAAAGAGGAATGTTTTGGCAAACGCGTAAACATTCCCCATTACAATGCTTGTCCCACATTGCCCGTCAAACCGTCGCTCTCCTGCAACAGTTTGGTAGGGACATCACCCCCCCCCCCCCCCCGCTCACCCATCCACATTATAGTCCGAGCTTGAGTACCCAGTGGCTACCACCCTGTTTCCTATGATGAAAGAACATTTGGTAGGATGCTCTTCACTGCAACGACATGATGAGATGAACGATGAGGTTCAATGCTTCCACAACGACATGACAGTGAGCTGGAATGACATGGGCATAAAAAACCGGCTACAGCGCCTACAAAAATGCATCGATAGAAATTGCATTTATGCCCAGAAAAATAGTTAAATTTTCAAGTTTTAAATTAATGTAAACATGATGGAAAATAAATATATCTTTTCATGTCTAAACAAAATAGAGACCTTTATTGTTGGTATTACCTTCAATGAAAGCTCAAATGTCTTTCTAGACAAAAACCCTTGGTGTTTTTAAATCTTTAGATATAAAATACGATTTTCCGGTTTCACTACCTCTTTTAGAAATCCACGTGTTTCACCCAAATGAATTACAAACGCCGATCCTACATCCCATCCTAGAAGATATTTCTCATAGTGGCCTATTCCAACATCTCCCAGTCTTCATTAATGGTATTTACACCCCAACCGAGTCAAAAATTCCTCTATGCAGATGATCTGACTTATATCAACATCCCTCAAATTCCCTGACGCGGTGAGAAAAATGATACAAACTGTCGACCTACTGTCTGGCTGGACCATTCAAAATAAAAAAATAAATCTTCAGAAATGCCAAGACACAATTTTTCTTGAGAACATTTGCAAATCCAATTGTCAAACCCTCCTCAAAATACTCAATAGTGAAATAAAGGGACGCTGACGTAAATTCCTCAGACTAACGTTTAACAGAAAATTGCTATTGACAAAACGTATTGAGGTAAGAGAAAATAGCTCACCAACTTACAAACGCATTAATCTCTGTGTTACTCACTCAAAAAGCGACCACCAAACCAAAATGGTATACATATATAACACTCACCATTCACCAGTTGTAACCTATGTTTCTGAAACTTGCGGCGACCTGTACCTTTGAACTGAACATCACTGAGAACTTTTGAAAACAGAGTTACCAGATTAAAACTCAAACTAAGAACAGGACAAGAAAAACTGACATCAGATAAAAGTACACGACATCATCGACTACTGAAATTTAAATACTGCTAAGGAAAAGAATGAAATGCTCAATAAAGAACTGCCTTCACCATATTAATACAAACTCATTTCCATTACTACAATGGAGCATATCTCATCTCCAAAAATCCATTAGAATATTTACCATCACTCCTCCTCCCAGTATTACTATAAGGATATCACACTTCTGGAAATTTCAAACATATCATAAACTCCCATCCAATTTTTAAAAAACAATTCCACGCCCCACAAAAAGAAGAAAAGCAAAGATGCAGGTCGTCGCCCAGGTTTCAGAAACATAAGTTACAATCGGTTAATGGTGAGTGTTATGTATGTATATTTTCAAAATCCACAAAAAAATAAAACTTCCCAAATCTATCAATCACAAAAATTTTTCAGATCAACGAAGCTGAAATGTTTCAAACAAAAAATAACAAATAGCAACAATAACAAAGTTTATTTTAACAAAACTTTACAATGTCCTGTAACCAAATCTGTGCGAACCACTTTGTCACATAACCAATAACCCAGAAGAGAAAGTATTGTATCAAATTTCTAACCACAATACCGAGAAATGTCCAAACGTAGCGCAAGTCACAGTTCACTGGAATAATATACCGCGACATTCCAAATCACAATCACTAGGCCGCTCGTGATTCAATTCTATAGATTGCGGCTTCACTCAAGCTTCTGCATTCCTTGCCGTCGAGCGAATTCATTTGTGAAGCTTTGTGAATGCACGAAAGTGCAATAAAGAGCGATTTTCCTAAGGATGAGCCAAAGTGACAGCCAGTGCTGGCAACATAACTGGAGGTTCCGTGGTCATCGTGCCCTCGAGCCCAATGGACTCCCTTCCTGCATTTGTTCGTTTGCAGTTGGCTAACTTGTAAATGGCTTCGACGCTTCCTTTTGTGGTGTCCTTGTCCGACAAAAATATAGTGCGCCGCGAGAAATAATTGAAATTAGGAAGTGCAGTGTTATGTGCTCTTCTATAAAAATTATTTTTTCTTTATATATTACATTGAATTTACTTTTTGTGTGATAAATATTATGCTTATTTTAAAACCGAGACTTGAATGCGAGATGCGTACCGATGCACGTGGTTCCGGCCTTTGTGCTGTTGTGTGGCGATCTGTGATTAAGAGCTTTCTATTTACATTCGGGGCAGTTTTCTTTTACTGGTTGTGAGAGCATGTTAAAAGATTTTCCACATATGTATTTAAATTGTTTATTATTGCGCGTACGTGCATATACCTCAGCGAAACTCTTAGACTTCTGGATAGTGTTGTCTTCACAGAAGCCATAACGAAACACTTTACGGAGGGGCTGAACAGCTGTCGCGGCGGAGGGATACTTCTCTGAAATACATGTGATGTTCACTTGTTTTCGCGAACTGTCACTTTGGCTCATCCTTAGGAAAATCGTTCTATACACGTTCATGCCACGTGGTGTGACTATTCCTACTATTTATGGGCATCTATGGCCAATACTACAACATAAAAATAAAAAGTGTCAGTCACATTAACTAGCCGGATCGCGCATTGCGAGTGAAGAAATACAAAGTTTGAGTTTTAGGTCTCATTGCGCTGTAAGAATTTTTCTGCCGCATCAGGTATTTCGGTCGCTTGTTCTTCGCATACCTCCCCGTGGCGCCCGCAGCTTCTTGTATACCACTGGCGGCGTCATTCGTAGGCAGGTACAAAAGTTCTTTCCGGTAGCCGCTTTCTAGAGGACTAGACTGTCTCAAGATTGCGGTCTGACTAACTGCGCGTGCGACCTATTAGAATATGCGTGCGTGCGCGACCCATGTGTATTGCGCAATAGCTTGACGAAGCTTGGGCCTACCAGTGGCGGTCTGGTAGTCTTGCGGCCATGGGCAGCGGGATTTTTTATTTATTTATTTATTTTATTTTACGTCAAAAAAAACAGTTAAAAACTGCGTATGACGTGCTATGGGGAAAAGTGAATTGTGTGCACATTTTCAAAATTCTGTGATCCCTACACTAAGTCATATACTACTAAAATTTTGAATTTTCAAAGGGAGAAAAAAAACAAAAAAACTCCCATGTAATAAAATCTATTTTCAAGGATAAGCAATACATTTTGAATTTTGAAAGGGAGAAAAAACAAACAAAAAAACTCCCATGTAATAAAATCTATTTTCAAGGATAAATAAGCAATAAATTTTGGCCCTTATTACTTCCTGCCGCGACAACATGGAAACGATAATTTGAATAATTGTATTTCCCACTGAATTCTAGAAGACATGCACAGAAAATGAAGTTACATTAATGTCCAGAAGCAAAACAAGGGGCCATCTCAGCATTTGCTCAATGGATCAGGGAAACTGGACGAAAAACCTGATCGAGATGGGGGTCATCGACCCGGAAGCTGTGTTACAATAGTTGTTACAGGTTGTTTATACTCATTTATACAGCTATACTCATTTATACACCTATGTGTGTGCATTGGCGCAATAGCTTCTGACGAAGCTTGGGCCTACCAGTGGCGTCCCGGCCTTGCGGCCTTGGGCAGCGGGATATGTGTGGTTCGCACGTGGGCATCCCTACGCCGTGTTCTGGTTCACTAAAGATGTTGTATGCAAAAATACACATTTATGCACGCAAAACTCGGTGAAATAGCACAATAAATCTCAAAATATGCACGAAAGTGGGTTTATTATCAATTAATTACTTCAAATATAATTACCTTTACCTTTCTTGACGCTCTTAGTCCCATTATTACCTTATCGTTCAAAGGTCGTATTAGAATATCATTTCTCAAATATATTCATAAGAAAGATTTTTTTGACACTACATCTCAAGAAAATTTCAAAACTATTCAATATTCACTTATTCGATCGACAAGTTAGCACAAAAAGAGTCTTGCATATATCACCAGAAAACTTCCTGCTGTTCAAATTTTATTGCCATAAGTCTGTGCCAGAGTAACTTATTTCATTATGAGTGCCTTTGATGCATTTCCCATATGCGTTTCATACTTTCTCGAGCTTTTACGTTTGACATCGCAACGTCTGAAACTACACATGATGATATATTAACTAATAATTGGCCGCATTTTCTTATACATAGTAATAGAAAACACATACTATTGTGCTTGTTTTCCCCTAATAATAAAAAGGTTTTTTAAATTTTTTCCGTCGTACCGTGTGGGTGTTTTTGCCTTTTTGTGAAATTCTGCGCAGTCGATCGTTAACTGTGCCAGCGAAAAGGGTAGCGGGTCAGGTTCGTGGTAATTTTTTTCGAATGTGTCAACTCGTAAAAAGAGGATTGAATTTTTTCCTGTATAAATAAAAATTGGTGTACCACAGTTTTAAAACGTACGAAAGGGATTCGCTGCTTCCTTGCTTGAATGTAAAATTTATGTTTCTAAACTCTATACTCTATTTTCAACTCCTCGGAACTGAGAATTACATTCCTTGCTTAGTTACTTATCATAAGCGGTAAATCTGTATCTGACATTTATATGCATAGACTGTTCCATAAGTTTCCTGGCTGACCCGGATATCGCTCACCAATGAAAAAACATTCTGAGTAGTTTATTCTTATTTTAATTTATGTAATGCCATAAGTTTGCAGCAGCCGTCATCTCACTCAGTTTTGTGGAGAGAGGGTCTTAAGCGATGCGTGAAATCTCATGGTGTTTAGCTTCTTCACGACAATGCACCTGTGTTTACTACTCAGATTGCAATGAATACTGTGAAGGACTATGGTTGTAAGGAGATAGACCATTCACACTACAGTTCAGATTGTGCACTGAGCAACGTCTACCACTTATCAAAACTGAAGACAAACCTTCGAGGAAGAAAAGTTTCCGATGAGTGTGAGATGAAAGGAGGTTTTTGACCATTTAGCAAACAAAACTTCGAGTATTTTTTAAAAGGCGTAGAAATGTTCATATTTAGATGGCAAAAGAGGGTTGGATATGGGATGATTAAGTTGAAGGTACGTAATTTTTTCTTTGTATCAAAAATAGAAATTAATGAGGCCAGGAACAGGAAACCTAACACGTAGAAGTCACGTTTGTAGGCCATAAACGGCGGAATGAGTGTTCATTAATTTCGGACACGTAAATTACTTTAGTAGATCATTAGTGTCGTAAGTAAAGTGTATATTATAGCCCGTGAAGTGGCGATGTTCCAGTTGAAACGTGAGATCTGTCGCCGACCTGCATGTGAGTTAGGTTTTCCCCCCTAGGTACCTCCCTCCCAAGCAACGCATCGTCCCAACCGGGAGAAGCTCTAAGTATGAGATTGGTTGCCCGACAAGTATGGAAATAATGGGTTTAAGTGAAAATTGTGTGTGTGCGTGTGCGTGTGCGTGTGCGTGTGCGTGTGCGTGTGCGTGTGCGTGTGCGTGTGCGTGTGTAAGGAAAAGAAAGGAACGATAGCACGCGGTCTGTCGCTTATTTGTTAGGTTACGTCTCCGACATTCGTCTAGCATTGATCGGAAAACTTCCGTTTAGAGTAGCCAAAGCTAGCATTTTCCTTCAGGCAGCGGATGAATTCGACCTAGCTGTGTACTTCGTGAGGAAAATTTCCCGCCTTCGGGACTCAAACCCCGGAACATCAAAGTCAACCACCGTGCAGAGATATGCCGTTGAGCTAATACAACTGGCTTCAGACAAGATAAATAAATATATCTACACCTTTGGATTATAAGTAAAAGTCACTTTTTGTAGTTTCAGTAAAATTAAGACGAATGATTATGATCGTTTTAAATTATGACTTGTGGCCTGTAGCAGAAAAAGCTACTCAACGATTGGACAATATTTTCTATTAAACCAATTAACTGGACATTGGACACTAGAATGCTATGTGCATGCAAAAAATATCGCATTTGAACGTATTTAAAACTTCAGCTTCTGATCGATTATGTATATTAAAAATATCTACATTCTGTATCGGTACTATCGTTTCACTAGTACAGCAACGCCAGCCCATCGACTGACGGGAGGGGGAGAAAGTTATGAAAAAACCCTGCGTAGTAACAAATTTGAAAACTTGTCATTCGAAATGCTAATTGATGTTCATTTCTAAGAAATTATTCTAGTGGGACAGGAATACAGAAACCATGGCAAAATTTATCAGGGCGTCCTCTTTCTCAGGAGGGAAGCAGTGTCCTTACAATGATTGTCCGTGTCCCAATAATTCGGAGGCGGGCTACCGGAGCGGGCTACGCGGCGCTGGCCGGGAGAGCCATGCGCTGCCTGGAAAGGGCAACGGGCGGCGGCGATCGGCTCTCGGGTCCGCGAGCGCCCTCACCCTCGCTTGCCCCCGTCCCCGCCCCCTCCCCCGATCCCACTCGCGCTCCCACCTCCGCCTTCGCCCGCCCCCGCGCCCGCCCCCGCGCCCGCCCCCGCGCCCGCCCCCGCGCCCGCCCCCGCGCCCGCCCCCGCCCCCGCCCCCGCGCCCGCCCCCGCGCCCGCCCCCGCGCCCGCCCCCGCGCCCGCCCCCGCGCCCGCCCCCGCGCCCGCCCCCGCGCCCGCCCCCGCGCCCGCCCCCGCGCCCGCCCCCGCGCCCGCCCGCGCCCACGCGCGCCGCCCCGCGCGCCCGCGCCCGCCCCCGCGCCCGCCCCCGCGCCCGCCCCCGCGCGCCACGCGCCCGCGCCCGCGCCCGCCCCCGCCCCCGCGCCCGCGCCCGCGCCCGCGCCCGCCCCCGCCCCCGCGCCCGCCAGCGCATCCGCCCCTGCGCCCACCTCCGCGGCCGCTCCCGCCAACGCCCCTCCCCGCCCCTGCGCCCACCCCTGCTCCTGCTCCCGCCCCTCCCCTTGCGTCCACCCCTGCGCCCGCCCCCGCCCCTGTCCCTGGGGCCGCCCCGTCCCCGCTCCGCCCCTGCTCCGCCCCGTCTTCTCCCGCGCCCGCTCTCGGACCCATTTAAATAGACGAACGACGAGGCCCGGGCCCACTGGGGTTGGAGCGGGAGCGGTGGGCGAGGGGGGATGGGGGACGGGACGGAGGCGGGGTGCGCTGCTGCCTCTCGCCTAACGAGCGTCCGAGACAAGGCGCCGAGGGCAGCGCATTGTGATGCGCGCTTGACGGACAAGGAGCCTGTTAGGGCGCGTCCGCCCGCGCCGCCGGATCACTGCAGTAAATTGGAGGCGGCGGCGGCCGTCCGGCCAGCCGGCCAGCCGGCCAGGTACGGGATAACGAGAGGTCGCTGGGCGGACATGCTAACTTGGAGCCCGCCTGTTGCCTTGTTTGGCTCGCTGGGTCGCAAGAGCTCGCCGCCGCCGCTGCCACCTCCGCTGCTCCTTCCTTCGCATCGGTATGGATCCCCGCCCCCGCCCCCACCCCCGCCCCTTCCCCATCTCCCCACACGCTGCCTCTTCTGCTGCCCGCTCGAACTATCTTCTTGTCTTTTTCCTGCCTCTCGATGTGAGGTGATTTTGCTTCTTCTCCTTATTTACAGTTCCTACTTACTTTTCTTCTGCTTCCAAACTTTCTCTGTCTCCCTCTCGCCCCATCATTCGTCTCATTCCATAGTGTGCCCCTCAATTTTCTTCTTTCTCTGTCTTTGCCCTGCATTCTCTCCGCCTCCGTCAGTTTACCGATGTTCTATCATTGCTTTACCTTATCTCACAGGAAACCGCGATCTCCCTGACTTTTATCTCCTTGCTCGCATTGCCTTGCAATTTCCTCTCTCTTGCCTTCTTCCAGTGCCTGTTTCCTTGACACACCTACTTCCTCTACACTCGCATCTTGCCGGCCACGCCATTTTCTGGGTTCTCCTTAACACTGCGATATCTCTTCTTATGCGTTTTCTCACGATCTCATATTCTCCCTGCTGCCATGTGTTCCACCTCCATGTTTTATTCTTGTCTTGTTTTTTCTTCAATTTGACACTAATGTTGTCTTTTGACCTGAGTCTCCTTTCCCCTTTTCCTGCCCATATTCGTTTATATTATGTCCTCTTCTTTCTCTTCCTTCTTGTTCCTTCTTTGCCCTCTGCGGTGATCACCTCTTACATCGTTATCTTCCGGCTCCGGCTACTTCCTGCTCTCACCTGCTCCATTTCCCGGCTCTGGTCTTTTCTCGGAGCGCCCGCTCAGCTTCGCCTCACCCCCCCCTGCCTTCCCCGCCCCCCTCCCGACCTCTGCTCCTCCGCCACCGCCGGACGACGCAAACATTATTATTTCCTCGAGGGCAGCAACAGGCGGCACTCGACGACGCCGAGTCGCTGCCTGCCTGCCTGCCTGCCTGCCTGCTCGCCCGCCCCGCCCCGCCCCGCCCCGCCCCGCCCCTCCCCCCCCAGCCCTGCTCTGCCCCTCCTCGTTTAAATATAAAACCTTTTATGCACGGAAACGGACACAATCTATTGCCTTCCGCTCGGCGGAGCGCGGCCGTCGTTAGGGCGCGCGGCGCGGTCGCCTCGGCGTCGCCAGGGACGCGCACGGGACACGCCCACCAATCTTCGCCGGACGTCATTCAACGCAGTCTCTTGAGTATGGTCTGGATTGTCACGAGATGGTGCTGCGCGTCGTGTCATATACTACTGGTCAGGAGATATATCATTAAGGAGAGGACTCATAGGAGCTCGCCTGTTTTACTTTCACGAATGACAATCTCGTGACTTGTTTTCATTAACAAAATCAAATCATCACGTTCTCAAAATAATTGGAATGACTCATTGTAGTCGAGCTAGAAAGTAATAATACAAGACTTGGGCCCATCAACTTACCTCATGAGAATATCGCCATCTAGTGATGTTTTCTCTTCCAATTATTAAACTAATGGTGCTACAATAGTATTTTTTGATGAGTAACTTTGAAGGACATAATTCATTAATGTAAAAAAACTATCTTCAATAGTACAGTTGTAGGGAAGAACCGAAACATTTTGAAGATTTTCAATTTTCGAAAATTCAATTTCAACGAAAAATTGGTCTGTGCCATTTTTAAGCGTACGTTATCGAAAAAAAATTAAAGAAAAAATTGAAGCCGATTTTAAGACCATTTCGAATATATTGTTAAGACTTCATTTTAAGTACTCCCAAAAACTCAAAATATGTTTCAAATTTACATGGTCTCGAGTTCGTTCAGATATATCGGGGAATATCAATTTTTGAAAAAATCGCCTGAACGTTTTAGGCGCAAACATTGACGGTTTTTTTTAAAACAAATGGACGGTTTTGCTGTCTACCAATTTTTGGTATGAGAAATCAACAAAATATGAATTGTGAGTAGGGGAGAGTTAGGTTAACTGGATCAGTTAGGTTAAATGGTCGTAGCTTTTAAATGTTGGTGGGAAGTGATTTCTGCTTTTTCCACTGGATGGCATTCGTAGAATGACAGTGCCGATGATCTAAGCCGCCTTCATAAGTTGCAGGCCTTCATTGTTTAGTACAGAAAGGGTTTTTTTTGATAGGTCAGAAGTATTTTCTACCACTCATCTGCTTTGCAATTTTATTGCGAGTGAATAACAACTGCAAGAAAATTATTCACACTAGATTCATTGTTAGTATTTATGCTTTATAATAATGTGTTTTGTTTTTAATAATACGTCGCGACTTGTATGTTTTCGGTCGTATAAAGAAAATATGTTCTGTGGGGTTAACTGGACCGCCGGGACGGTAGGTTAAGTGGACGGTCTAGTTATTCCGTTTATTTTTTCGAAATTAGTATTTGCAGGTTTGCAATTAACAGTGACACCCGTTGATACCCTGAGCTCTCTCGGACCAACCAAAATGCTTTTGTTTCAACAGTAGATATTTTTACAAAGTTTCCATGCCAGCTGAAGGATGGCAGGGCAATATTTAAAGACATGATTTATTTTAACGTGAATTTGGAAAATTACAATAGTCGCTGAGCATTTCTCCACTTGCGTGTAGAAAAATGTTATGGAAATGCGTAGATGGAGGTTTTTTTATTAAATGGTCGATGTTATTTTCACAATTCATTCCAATTTCCGGTCCACTTAACCTTACCGGTTATGTTAACTGGTCTTATTGCAAATGTATAAAACATTTCTTATTTGCCAACAACTGTAGACACGATGATAATGTTTGTTTCCACAATATAAGGAGAAAGCCTCACTGAAATATCATGCGAAATTGCACGTGTATAGATCAATAACATTTTAAAGCAAATTTAAAAAAAGTGGACGAGTTAACCTAACTCTCCCCTACACATGTTAGTGGAGTAATTTAGTACATGTAGGAACAAGATTTATTATCTTGTTCCATACAAGGGCCTCACAGTACGAGTTTTTCTTTTGATAAATCACCTTTTTTGCTGCAGCATTACAATAATTACTATAGTTTCACCATACTACTTAATTAGTATAAGAGAAGGTAAAAAGTGAAGTACAAATTTTCAAAGCCATTATTCAATATACTATAATCGCCGAAATAGTGCGCAGAATACAAACGTCATACAGTTCCCCCGAGGATGTCGATTTTTTTAAAAGAATAAAGATTTAAGTGTGAAAAAATCTCAAGTGTAGTCCAAGGTAGACTCATTTTATAGATTCTTGTATACAAGTATCTATCTGTAAGTTAGCCTTTCCATAAAATTTAAGAACTCAAAAATATCTCTAAAATGTCTCCCGATGCTAGTTATTCGCTACAAAAATTTGTTGTTTTTTTTTTTTTGTTTTTTTTTTTGTACATATATGAAATATAATGATCATGATAATATGGTGAAAAATTCCAACTTCGCCAAAAGAACGACCATTCACTTATTTTTATGTTTACTTTTTTTTATTTACATTTATGTATACTCATATTTATTTACCGTCCTTAACGTATTGAGAATTGAATCCTGTTGGAACAGAAATTGGTCCGTTCTTCTTGTGGTTTTTGTGTGTTCTTGTCTATTTTTGGTGCAGTTATCCATTCTTTATACGTGCTCATTTCAGACTTTTTGTCTTGCTATAATCAAGTTTATTTTTTATGCTATTCAATAAATACCTCTACAGCCCTTGTTTAATTCTGTGTTAATTATAGTTTTTCCTTGTGTTCTCGCCATTGCGTTCATTTCTATTGTTTTGCAAATCCAACATTTCTGATACTTAACTTCAGTCACATATGAGTCTTTTATGTACTACATTTTCAGTTTTTCTTATTTTCTAAAGAAATGATAATTGAGAAAAACAATACTGATTCGTGTTTTGGTAATTACTTGACTCTTCAGGTATTCGTTTTGCTAGTTTTTATTGAATAGCAAAGTCGCCTCACATACATTCTTTTAAAAAATGTATAATGCTTCTTTACAAAGTTTAGTTACTTTCGTGTTAGTATCACTTTTTAAATATACTCGTCACATTTTTTTTCATGAGGTGTTTCATTTCAAGCATTCTCAATTTCTGGAACTTCATTATTTAGAAATCTCTCCCTTCTTGACCTTTTAGCTAAGATCAAAATGTAGGAAAACTCCACTTAGAGAATACATTTGAGATCTTCAATTGTGAACTTTCAATACATTTGCTCGTGTAGGAAGCCTAGATAAATGTGCTCATATTAGAAGCCTATTGCTTCAGCAAGGGGCGGCCAGCGACCGTCGTTGGAGGAGGCTGGAGGTTGCCATGGCAACAGCCAGTGTGGACGCCCACCTCCCCGCCTACGCGATTGCTCGCATCGTGGCCCTTCGCAAGTGCCCCGCCGCAAAATGATTCCTTGATTCAGGGATTTCCCAGCCTAAGCAAAGGCATTTTACCTCGGTATTCGCGCACATATTCACCATTGTCTCATGGACTCCTTTATTCCTTTCTGCTTCGAATGGTCATAAAATTACGTTATTTAAGAAAGGCTTTATGGTTTTAAGGGTAACTGTGATGTTATGCAGAACTGAGAGAGATTTTTTACACAAAATTTTCGTATTCTTATTTTGAAAGGAGAACGTTTTGATACTTAATACTATGTTTTCTCAGACTGATCTTCGAAAGAATTTCTATGGGAATTTAATAAGAGAATGTATTTGTCATGTCTTGTCTCTATTTTTAAAATTTTCAAATCGGTTATTCAAATCTCGCACTATCATCTAATTCCTCCTGTAATGTACGAACGATTTTGAAATTGTTCAAGAAAGAACTGTTTATGGACTGAGACCATTCTCAATACGCTTTGTAACAGAAATATCAACAAAATATACACCAAAGATCTCTATGATGTGTGTTGAAAAATATCATTTAGAGGTGATAAAAACATTGCGTGGAATTCAGTATATTCCATCTTAAAATAAGAAACTTTTAAGTCGTAATTTACTTGATGAGGTGATGTGGTGTAAGAATGAGTAACGCATGCAACCCTGATGCAAAGTAAATGATCGGGTTGGCATTGAATGTTTCAGACATGTCAAACCAATTCAAGAAATATTATTAACATGCAACTTCATTCATTGATCTTTAAAAGAAGCAAAAATTATTTTCAAGTAGGTATTTTCTACTGACTATTAAAATATAAAACGTCTAATAAATTGACAAACAGTTGTCCTTGTATGATTATAAAGTTTATTTTTTCGTTGAGGTCAATATTCAGTGAATACAAATAGAAAATGAAAGGCATTCAAAGTTTGCCTTATAGTGACGATTATTAGTTGCCACTCAAAAATCATGCAGGAAAAAAATGAGGGAAATTATGATATTCGACTTCATATTTAATCTAGAATTGTCAGAATATTTGTTAAAAGAAATGTTAATGTTGGGTTACGTGAAGAACTTCGTTCACAAACATTTCGTACTCTGAACTATAAAAAGAATGTGAGAAAAATACAACTTGCAAGAATTAGTTTTACTTTTAACAGAAAAACTAAAATGCAGAATTATTTGACATTTTAAATTGTTGAATGTACAAAGAGTAAGTTAGCGTATTAAACTGAATTGTTTAAAAAATTGCAGGGATAAAATGAAAATTTTAAGATTTCGTTCGAAATAATCAACTCTTTAATTTTTGTATCTGAAAGTTTTAACAATTTCCAGCATATAATTTTGTGAGAGGAAATTAAACTTGGAAAATGCGTTTCGCAATAAGTGTCGAACTGTAGTAGGCATCTCAAGCACTCTAAATTCCCTTGCGACGGGGGATCAAACCTAGTGATGAACAAGTTTATGCAACAGAGACTGGATCAATAGCGTCCCATCCCTTGGGCATCGTTCAAATCTCGATAAATCTACAAGCAAACAGTGTTCGAGCAAATGAGGTTCCAACATGCATGCAGACTTTCACTCAACCAATTGCATTATCACTCTCATCATCTGCAGATCAGATTGCAAATCCGAGTGGTGATATGTCAAAACCTATGTTCAAGCATTAATATTTAAATTATAACGTGTGTACCTTAAATGTTTTCAGCATACACACACTTGTTATTTTCAGTAAGGTATACCTTTTTTACTTATTCCGATTTTCTACCAACAAATGAAGCAATTATCTGTCAATTCATTAATGTAAAATCGAAATATCTCGCAAATCCTATCCCTGCAAGATACACGACAACTATGAAAATAATCTTGTGCGAGATAAATATATTTGCAGCCTGAATACACGAATCACTAACGTAAAGTTACTTCTTTCTAAATTTTTTTGAAGCTATCCATGTGAATGTAAACAACTGTAATGATGTCAGGTGCTCATTTTGTTCTCAGGCATTGGTAAACAAAGAAAAGCCGTCACAAGAAAAAATATATGAAGATTTACTGTATGTGAATCATTTATTCCGAACCTTTGCGTCGATTTTCTGTATCACGTTTAATTTCTAAATATATTGCCTTCATATTTCGGATGTGAGAACTATCCGGGTAAGTGGGAGTATCGTGGTACGTTGACAATGAAGCAATGACTGTAAACAAAAATTCTATAATTAGTTGTTAAATATTCTTAGAAGAAACATTTGACCGATGTTTAACTGATGTATGAACAAAGATATGAAACACAAGAGTGGTCGTTTATTCTCTCCACATTCTTTGGATTAAATTACGCTTTTTTAACATAGTGAAAAAATGTAGCCCACTGTTCCTATTTGCACACTCGTACAGAACTACAAAATCACGAAGTTACTTTTGGAAAGTTTTATTGACAGTGGTCGTCAGAAAAATGCGGGGACTTAAAAGGGTATGTTGATGAATACGCAAAGAATGCTTTTTAATTCTTTTTCTCTTTGTTTTTGGGTCAGTCTCTCTGTACCAGAACTTTACATCATATAAGACTGGAAACGGAAGTCTCTTGTAAGCCTGTAAAGCAGTGTGCTCGGAGTTCTTTTGTTTCCAACATGACATTTCTTTCTCCACTTCGTATAAAGATTGAATTAATTGTTGGAGTAACTGAAGATGGTTATAGTAAACACTGGAGCATTCCAACACACATTCTAAATATAAACATTAAAAACGAACCAAGAAATATTTGCGACATCTTATAAATATGTATCTGCCAAAACGTTAGAGACATTAAAATAAACCTTAAAATAGGATACAAATGGGAGTAAACCCCGTTTGGTAAACACTTATCACAATTTTGTGTAGATAAGTAGTATTTGCACGATTAACTCTTCTGTCAAGGTTATATTAATATGTAAATAATGCTACCAAAAATATTTTCAATGACATGTTTAATTTAATGTCGCATATTCAATTACACACTTCATTCGGAAAATATAGTATAAGCGAAAGTTCCTCTGTTGAGTTATTTTAGGAAAGTTATTTTATTTTCAGATCATAACTATCCTTATCAGGAGCAAATATCTCGTAAATTTCCAGCTTTGTTTAAAACAGATTTCATCAGTAAATTTTATTAAAGTTTCATGTAGAAATGCTCTTGTTCTATACCTCAAAGATGTATCCCACAGTTGCTCCTTAACCTCATACAACATAGTTAACGAGACCAAGTCCATTGTTGACATGAATCCTCAACCGTTCTGTGCTCTCGCTCCCTGCCTCCCCCACCCCACCCCTGGCCCCGCCCCTCCTGGCTTCCGCCTGAGACGCGCTCCGCACGGGCCGCTCGCACGGCTCGGCGGCGGGGCCAGGGGTTCGGCGCCCGGCACTAATAGCCCGCCGGTGTGTAATTAATAAAGCTTTGGCTGGCAGGCTGCGGCGTAATGTGATTGCGTCGGCCGGGGCACAATTACCTGATTACCCGCGTCATCCTGCCCGGAGCGGGGGCGGGGACACCGGCGGGACGGGACGGGGCAAGGCGAGGCGGGGAGGAGAGGGCGGCAACGACGCGGCGAGAGATCCCGTCGACGAGAGGCTGTCGCGCCAGGAAACGGACTGGGAGAGCGGCCGGCGCAGAGAGCGGGCCGCGGAGCGGGCGGGGAGAGGGCCGGGGCGAGAGCAACCCACGTGTCGATCCGTATTTATCCTACGCTCGCTCCCGGACTGCGGTGTGAATATTTCAGGCGTCCATCGGCCCAAGTATCTGTCCATTTGCGGGATGAGATCTGGCCGGCAGTGCTCCTCTGCACCCGGCTCCCCTCACTCACCGCCGCGCCGGCGCCGTCCTCTCCGCCGTCCTCACCGCCGACCTCACCACCGTGCTCAGCATCGTCCTTTCCGCCGCCCCATCGCCGCCCTCACCACCGTCCTCTCCATCGTCCTCTCCGCAGTCCTCACCTCCGTCCCCACCGCCGTCCTTTCCATCGTCCTCTCCGCCGTCCTCACCACCGACTTGACCGCCGTCCTCACCGGCGTCCTCACCGGCGTCCTCACCGCCGTCCCCACCGCCGTCCCCGCCCCCGTCCCCACCGCCGTCCCCACTGCCGTCCCCACCGTTGTCCCCGCCGCTTTCCCCACCGCCGTCCTCGCCACCCGCCCGCGCGTGAGGGCTTGTAATTAGACGCGGCCCGCACTTCGCAAGCGTGCGCGCGCGCGCACGCCGTGCGTCGCGCCACCCGCGTGCAGGGCGGGGGCTCCGTGGGATCCGCGGCGCGGAGCCCGCGGAAAAAAAATGTTGATGCAAAATTCGATAGTTGTCGGCAAAGTAAGAGTCTCGTTAAAAACTCGCACAAAAGCGACGGCGGCGGCGGCGGCGGCGGCGGCGGCGGCGGCGGCGGCGGCGGCGGTGGCGGCGGCATACGGCTTACGGCGCGTGGGTGTAGGTGCGCCCGCCGCCGCTTTGTCAGCGTATGACGAGCGATTCATTAGCCGAGGCGCATCGTCGACTCCGCCCCGCCCCGCCCCACTCACCCCGTCCCGCCCCCGCTCCCGCCCGTGTCCCCGCCGCCGCCGCCGATCCCGCCCCCCACCCACTCCGCGAACAGTCTACCATTAGCGTGGCTTCTCCCGTGTCGTCATTTTCGACCGGTGACTAGGCTCCGTTGGGCTTAAGAGAGCCGTTCCGAATCGTTTCCCCCATTATGACTGCCATGTAAATGTCTTTTGCGAAATTCCTATTTTAGTGGTGGGTGTAATCTTTTGAGTTCAACAAGAGTAAGTAACGAAATGGTGTTTAGCCTTTCAGTTTGTAAAAGTTTTATTTTTTCGTGAAAAAAACTCGCAATTATTGCACTTGCCAATGATAAGTGTATCCGTTAATAAGTTTTACATTTCTTTACCCAAGTGCACGAAATTATTTGTGTTCATTACACAGAATTGTTCAGAATAAAAGTTACGAACTTTAGCTACACTATACATACAATACAATACAATAAAAAGAAAACAATAAAATACAATACAAGGATATCTATACATCATGATGTCATAGTTGGCAAAGTAATGATAGCGAGTGTTTTAAGTTCGAAAATTGTCTGTTTCTTATTGCCGAAGTGAGAGAGTGTATACAAATGAATGTAATGCCCAGCAGACGATTGACAAATGGGTTCTTTTACATATATTTTTCAGTGTTTTTTGATAAGCCAAGAACCCTGGGTTTAGTTTTAATGATAGAATCGGCATCCAGCGTTAGTAATAATAGCATTATTTGCAAACTCGGAATCAAAGAATACGCGTTGTTAGGGCAACCGATCACCAAAGTGTGATAATCCATGTTTGATGTCATAGCGCTGTGCAGATGGACACGGCCCCGAACACATTATATGAAGAAGGTTTGGAGAGGGCATGGATAGCCGCGATCTCTTAGAAGGACGCAAGGATTCAATTTCTAAAAAAACAATACTGAATCGAACGCACGTAAGCGGTTGTTGAGGTGCGAGCGGATTTTCAGCATAGGCTGAGTGTTATTTGATAGTGCGGCGGGAATTTATGATTAGTTTGAGGTTTGAAAGTTTGATATTGTTTAAATTGTAGTATTAATTTGTAATTTCAAATTTTATTAATGCAGTAGTTGAAATTTCGATTTAAGTAAACTCTGTGTTTCGAGTAGGTGTATATTAGGATAGTTTTGTAGATGGAAGAATTTTTCAATAACTTGCTGAATATAGTCGGTCGCGAGTGGATGTTTCATATGAAACACAGATAGGGAAAGTCGCGACCGCGTATTAAATTTGTGGGAATATGAAGTCATAGTAATAGCAAATCTTTGAAGATATTGTGGAACATTTTTGATTTACGCAAGGACGCGAGAATGGGTATAACAAGGATTCCATGGACATTCTGCTAGTCAACAGTGAAGTTATCTATCAAGATATTATAGTAAGCTTACGAACTCCATACAAATGCCTACGGTGTGTTAATGTTCTACATTGAAAAAACAACTCTCATGAGATCGAGAGAATTTGTGTAAGAATAACTGTTAAATTTTTATTGTTGAAAAAGCCTGATAATTTATTTTAGTTCCCATCAATCTAGTAATTGGTTTCAATCAATAGAACTTCCAGGAATCGTGATTCTGTATAGAATTGCACTTCCACATGCAATAGGTAAGGAGTAATATGTTGTATGTCAAACCCATGAAATTTGGTAGTAAATTTAATAAATTAGTGTTAACATTGAGAGAATTTGTGAGCAGAGCAGGGCAACGAAAGAATAACAATATTAACGATGGCAGTGAAAGTAATTGCCGTCCCGTCCCGTTTGCTGTCCATATTTGGCAATTGTAAAATATCAGTTGAAACGAATATATTTAAATATACTCGTCCGTATACCCGTCTTGCTGCCCTCAAATTCCTGTAACCTGTTTCCGAATTTCTAATAAATATATGGGCGCCAGGAAATGGTTACGAGAATGAGCTCCCAAATTATATTTAACCATAACACCGTTGCTGACTCAGTCAGCGGGTTCTTTACCGAAATAATCGTGAATACTTACGATTACTTAATTCGCCCCCCCCCATACAGAGAATCGTGGAATCTGAAATGCAAAATTTAAATATCCTACTGGATTGCACGTGACGGAAAATGATAATCAGCTTTCATCGATAGAAAATAACAAATTTATTTAGAAATTTTAGCATAAGATTCTTTTTGGTCATGACCTTTACTATAGCGCTATAGAACCTGTTATCCATGAGAATCTTGGGCGCTGTCCCGGTAAAGGATGTCTCCCCGTAGACTTCAGCAATGGGCCTAGTCCAATCTTCTTTCTTGCTATCGACCAAATCCGTATCTTGTCGTTTCTTCTCATAAACCACCATGTACACTGTTTATCCATCGGTTTTCCATCCCCATTCACCTGCTTGAATTGCTACAAGTTCTAATACTCCTTATTGTTCATTACCAAAGCAAAATCTTAAGTGCTGTTAAAATATTAGCATATAAGTTCACCAAGTTATACTCGGGTTCCTATCATCGGAGACTAGGTTCGATTATCATTGTCCGCTTAATAAAATTTATAAGTTCCACGTTTGGCATTCACCGTTCACCTCGTACAAAACAATTTCTGAGTTCTATCTTTTGAAAACTAACAACGACAAATCACTACGTCCGAACTTGCGTAAATTTTCTATGTTCAGGTAAGCTGCCATATATCTAGCACCCTGATCCGATCGCTATCGTGTCAGAACTCGAATGAATATCCTTGTATCCTTCTTCAACATGTCAACTTTTTTTCATCTTTTACTCTTTTGTTTAAAACAAAATTATGCGATTTACTTATCGTCCGCTTTTGAACTAATGGACATTGTTTGTATGTTGCACTCCGGTACCATGGCAACCAGCGTCATTTTGCTAATTTTTTTTTTTTTATATTTATTTTCTTCCTGTTCAACATACACGTTTTTCAGGGTTGTGAATGAAACATACATAACATTTGGTTTATTTCCTAACTGTGGGTGCCCTGAATTTCATATTGGTGACAATCTGGTATGTCACAATATTCACAGTTTATATAACATAAGATAATAAAATACTATGGATTCACAAAGAATAAAGATTTGTTTGTTCCAGAAATTATAATGTTCCTTCATTTCACCCGTTTTGAGAATAAAAACTATATGAAACAATATTCTTGGAGTTTTAAATTTTCTGTACGGTGCATAAGTAGATTTTTTGGTAGTAAATTTTGCATTGAGCTACCTTCTTTTGAAGTTGTATTAATAACAAAACATTTCAGATTTCAACTTGAAATATTCAAATTGTAATTTGTTTAAAACGTTCATTTTAGATCTTTCTAAAAAAACATCATAATTACATAATTGACAACTGATTGTGGTAATAATAAAAATGTCAGCACAATTTAATGTTGCTGTAAACCAAACGTAATGTTAACTGACTTACAACCATAAATGCTGATGTCAGAATATTAGTGTCTATTTCTCTTGTATACAGCTGCATAGATTTTACTCGTACTTTCTTTTCGTTGAATAAAGTTTTACTTAAACATGATAAATTAAAACATGTCAACCGGTCTCATGTACCAGTGGAAATGAAACTTTAAATTCTGGAAATGATGTTCATCTTACACACATCTCTTGAAAAGTAAAGACATTATTTAGTAATGCATATTTCTACAATATTTAACATATTATTCAAGTGCGTCAGTTTTAGATAACTCTATCATCGGAATGATTACAATGCACTTTATCTCTTTTCAACGAAGTTTCATCAGTTGTTTGCAACTTAGAGAGCTGTGAAGAGCAAAAATTTCGCAACGAAAGGCGCGCAAACGCATCCGTTACACAAGAGTGCGTGAGTGACAATCGTCAATGAGCCGTGCGCGTGTAAGGAGGATGCAACGCAGCCACTCATTCCATTTTGCTATCGTGGAAACGATTGCGCGAAGAGCTTCCCGTTTCCCCTCCTCTTCCCACACCCTGCCCTTCCCCCCTTCCTCCTTCCTCCCACATCATTCCTTGCCCCTTTTACCTTCCTTGGCCACCCTTCCCCTTCCTCCTCCCACACCCTTCCCATTCCTCCTCCTCCCACACTCCATTCTTTCCTTCCCTTCCTCGTCCCACACCCTTTCCTTCAGCCTTCCTCCTCCCACACCCCTTTCCCCTTCCTCCTACACCCCTTCCCCCTTTCTTCCTCCCCTCACACACACCCTTCCCATTCCTCTTCCTCCTCCCACACCCTTTCTTTCCCTTCCTCCTTCCTTGTCCCACACCCTTCCCCTTCAGCCTTCCTCCTCCCACCGTCTCCACCTCTCACACCCTTCCCTTCCTCCCTCCTATACTCCCCTTCCCTATTCCTCTTCCTCCTCCCACACCTGTTCTTTCCCTTCCCCTTCCTCGTCCCACACCCTTCCCTTCAGCCTTCCTCCTCCCCCACACCCCTTTCCCTTCCTCCTCCCACTCTTCCCCTTCCTCCTCTCACACACTTCCCTTCCCTTTCCTCCTCCTCCCACACCCTTCCCATTCCTCTTCCTCCTCCTGCACTCTTTCTTTCCCTTTCCCTTCCTCCTCCTACACCCCTTCCCCTTCCTCCTCACACACCATTCCCATTCCTCTTCCTCCTCCCACACCCTTTCTTTCCTTCCTCCTTCCTTGTCCCACACCCTTCCCTTCAGCCTTCCTCCTCCTCCCACCGTTCCACCTCTCACACCTCTCCCCTTCCTCCTCCTATACCCTTCCTATTCCCTCTCTCCCTCCTCCCACACCCGTTCTTTCCCCTTCCCCCCTTCCTCGTCCCACACCCTTCCCTTCAGCCTTCCTCCCACCCCTTCTCCCCTTCCTCCTCCTCCCACTCCCTTCCCCTTCCTCCTCCCACTCCCTTCCCTTCCCTTTCCTCCTCCCACACCCTTCCCATTCCTCTTCCTCCTCCCGCAATCTTTCCCTTTCCCTTCCTCCTCCTAAACCCCTTCCCCCTTCCTCCTCACACACCCTTCCCATTTCTCTTCCTCCTCCCACGCCCTTTCTTTCTCTTCCCCCTTCCTTGTCCCACACCCTTCCCTTCAGCCTTCCTCCTCCCACCGTTCCACCTCTCACACCCTTCCCCTTCCTCCTCCTATACCCTTCCCATTCCTCTTCCTCCTCCCACACCCATTCTATCCCTTCCCCCATCCTCCTCCCACTCCCTTCCCTTTCTCCCTTCGTCCTCCCCTTCCACACTACCTCCTCCCCCTTCTGCATAGTTCCCCTTTCCCGCCGCCAGAGGGCAGGCGCAAAGGTCACCGGCGCGTTGCATGCGACCGGCTCCAATTTTCATACAAGTGAACACTCAATTGCGCCGCTGCGCTCGCGAATCGATTAGTCGCGCCGGCGCGCACGCACTGTCAGTCGATAATCGACGACAGAGTTCTTCGCTTTGGGACCGCGCCCGGCCATTGTAATGCACGCATTGCGATAGACCTTCAATAAGCGAAACGAGGTACAAACCTCTCTGTTCTGTAACGAGGCAATTGACATTTTTGAGATAGATAAACACATGTTTTCTTGAAAACCACTTTAAACTAAATTAAAGGGTCATTACTGAAATAAATGCTGGAAGAAAGAAATACAGCAGCAACATTTTGAAAGCAATGGTGAAACGAATAAAATTAGGGTTTATTATTTCAAAAGAATACACCCTAACCCCTTTTATTCTTTCAGAATAACAATTGCACGTGTTTCGAAGTATATACGTGTGTGTCAGGCGACTGCTCAAGGGAGTGGGTTGTTTTAGTTTTGGATGTGTGGGTCAGTTTGGTCAATCCAAACGCTTGCAAGATGCAATGTAACTTTTTGACCTACTGGAAAATCAAAACAAATTGCCTTATCAAATTCTGAAAATTCAACGTAGACTATATTCTTTATTTCGATATATCAGACATTATATATTTATAGTGTGCAACAGGAAAGTCTCTCCGCACTGGGCCGGGTGAGGGCCTCCTATTAAAATGCCAATGATGCTGATAGCAAACAGATCGCTTGGAAACAAGTGAAGGGGACCAGCATCTGTTATGATTGGGGTAGGTGCGGTATTTACGTTTCCTTTTGTTATACGCTGCTACCAACTTAATTTTTGTTGCAAGCACCAAGGTGCCACAGCGGAGAGAATTTCCTGGCGTGCTGTATTTTAATAATGTTTTAATCACATATTGTAATTTAAGGTGGTTTTTTGACAAATATGTTCCCTATTCAACTATGTTCCCGAAATATATATAAATCGGGCTGAGGAGAAAAGGAACTAGTAATTTTTTGAAACTTTCAGGAGGAAGGAAACATTAAATAAAACTCACACATTTTATATTATCTTGTCCAATTTTTCTGTGTGAATTCAGGGTGATAGCACAAAATTGTTTTGTAATGTACTTTCTAACACATAACTTTTATGCGATCAGAATTTGGATTCAATTGTATTGGACATGTTTCCTTTCTCCTCAATGTCAGAATCGAGTCTAAAGAAAGCTGGGTACCAAAATCATAAATGCAATTCATTTTACATAATACTTAGTACATACACTTGTTTAGAGCAATCATTTATCCAACGAAGTAAACTTTTGTGTAATATCAATTGGGTAAATTTATAACAAATTACATACTGTAAAGAGTTTGGAAAAAGGACAATCAAATGGCTCAATTTCCTTTAGTTTCTTGGATTGATTTATAAACTTTATCAGCTATTTTTGTGTGGATATCAATTTGTCTCTGCTGTACGTTTAGAGGTGTCACACAAAATTGTACTCTTAACTTTTGCTCCAAGTCCTTCATATTTGGAGAAAAGATCCACTTGAGGTCTACCAAATCTACGTTTAAAATTTTCTGTACAAATTAAAATTAAAAAACGTATTGTGAAGCAAAGATTAAATTATTTGACACAACTAACAAATTATACGCGGTCACACCTTCGCACGTTCTACTTTTTACCACATGAAAACTTCCTTACTCCACAAAGTTCTCTCTGTTTCTGTGTGTCCTACAGCGCTACCCCATATCTGCTCACGACCGAAGTTCACTTGTTTTCAATTTGCGCCTTTCCCCTCTATGTCTTCTCCTGATTGGCTAACCACCTATTTGCAACTCACTCTCTTTACTCCTTGATATCCGGTATCCTTATAATTCTTTCGTATAATTCCTTATAATTCTAATTTCTTCAAGAAGACTTGGAAAATCTCTTACAATTGAGGATAAAGTTGCAAATGTAGCTTTACAATTAAACAAAAATACAATATAGGGATATAAGAAGACCATCCTGACTAAGGCTGGGAATCAAAACTTTCTCTTCAAAAACCACTTCGAATTTATTGTAATTTTGTAACAACGCCCTGTTGACGCCAAAGTATCCGCGATGAACTAACGCGCGTCTCTACCAGAAGGATCGGGAGAGGTGGCTCAAGGCATCAACTGATGACACGGTAGTGCCTCTGACCAGGAGGCCCTAGGTTCGAGTCCCGATGGTGACAGGATTTTCGACACTAGCTAGATAACTAGGTCGACGTCATTCGCTGTCTAGAGGAGAATTTTAGCGGACGGTAGCATGCTCTGATCGGTAGTTTTCGTGGTTTCTCCGATCCATACCAGGCGAATGCCGGAAAAGTACCCTAACAAACAGGCCATAGACCGTGCGTAATCTTTCCTTCCTCTCCCATATCCATTCCATTCCATTGAAATTATAACTTGTTTCGGCTGAGGCGGTGCCCCGCTGAGGGAGATACCTAAGATGAGTAATAACACCGGATGTTTTAAGGTTTTGTGACACATACAAACATATGCTCTCACTTGTTTGTGAAACATACGCCCTCAATGTAACAGGAGCACGAAGCTGGGCAATGAGGGGGAGGAGGAGATCCACAAAAATAATCATATCTTCGGAACCGTTGAGGATTTTAAGGTAAAACAAAACTAAGTTACAAATAAAGGCAATTTTACTATTATTATTATTATTATTATTATTATTATTTATTAATCTGGTGTCTTGGGTAGCGTCAAAAATTTGTTTAAATTTTGTTAATAGTTAAGTAGTTTTTGAGTTAATTCGTTTCATTCAGACGAACAGACAGATAACAATTGATATGACTTGAGATTTCATTTAGTAATCGAATAATCAAGTTCGAAAAGTTTTTAAAAGTGAAAATTCGAAAATCTCTGACAGACACTTCAGATTTATCTGTATTGACAATTCTCTGTTAACTGGCGTTCAAGCCGTTGTCCGGGTTTTGCGTAAAGATATTTTACACTAATAACAATAGCTGCACTTTCTTCACATGTTTAGAAACACGGTATAATGGAATTAACAATTTTTACTGAAGATATATTTTAATACGTTAATATCAAACTGAAGTGTCCCGCCTTGCCTTGATATGAATTAATCACAATCATCTATAAAAAAAATACCATTTCTTTTCCCTCCTTCTTCCTATCCCCAAATGTCCGCACTACTTCACTCATTTTCTAACTAAAATAATAAACAGACATAAACTAAAAATAAACTTAAACTCCTTATAATTCTCTAAAACACAATTTAACAAGTGCTGCTACAGAATGACACAGCATTTCTCGAACTAGTTTTCTAATAGCTTTGATCTTGGATAAGCTTTTTTAAGCTGTTTTTAAGAAAAGGACATTTAAGCTTTACTGTAAATGCGAATTCTGTAGTGGCAGCAGAGATATTGTGACACAACATGATTCATATTTCAGGATATCAGAGGTATCAGCCACAAGTAGTCGGCAATATAAATTTAATATGCAGAAAATTCAGCCATACACAAGTTTTGGGAAATTTTCCCCATCCTCAGTGGCTCCACAATATTAAAACTGAATTAACAAATTAGCACATTAATTCAATTAAACTTCACTGTTCATATTTGCCTGACAGATTTCACCTGTCTACTGCACCGAACCCGGTCTCTCAAACCTACCTGTGCTTACCTGGGCTCGTGTGGCCGGCTAGCTCAGGAAGCATGTAGATTCTAGAAATATGGATGGTGGACGGATTTAGCTACGTGATTAATTAAATAAAGGTTATTTTGAACACAAGTGAACTTTAATAAAATAATTAAAATTTTAAAAGACAAAAATCAAGGTCTGAGCTCAGGAATAACTGATACTTCTAATTTTACGCTAATTTTACGCTACAAAGTTAGTACATTAGAGAAAACTTAACGTTATGAGGAAGGCGCCAATGCGCGGCCAGCACTTCCTGGAGGTTGACTATAACCCTGGATAAAAGTTTTTTTTTTAAATAAACGTTGTGCCTGAAGGGCGTGATGGAGATTTTGCCGCAGCTCGACAAATCAGTGCACAGTCACCGTTTACAATGCAGGCCCGCTGGGGTGAGCAACCTCCACAGGTCGCCGAACCTCACGCCAGACGGCGTGTCTCGGGGGTGCAGGGGAGTCCTTGTGTCCCGCGTCGGCGGCGACGGCGGCGGCGGTGGTGGCGCAGTGTGAGTTTTGAAAAGTTTCTACGTCTTAACTAATTTTTGTCCAATCAGCTTCTGCGTCTTGCCGGTGTGTCGAGTGGAATTTTCCATAATGCGCTCTCACTTGCACACTTTTAGTAAATAATCGCAGGTGGTCTATCCCGGAGTCTCCGAACTACGCAGCCCCCCTTCCTCAGCTAGATCCCTGGGGAGAGTCCCGCGACCGGCGTTGGAGAAAATAAACAGAGCTCCCCCCGTTCGCCTGGCGCCAAGGTGTCGCGGATGCAGCTGGGCGGAACGAATTAACCGTCCGGCGGCTCTGAAAAGACGCAAAAGGCATCAGCACGTGTATTGCGCAACATTTTGCTTATGATTATCCGGAGTACAATATTCGGTATCGTTACATTACGATGTAGGCGCTAGCGTTGACCACATACAGACGGATGGAGCGACGTTTTGCCGTCCATCGATTTTTCAGTATCAAACGGATTCTAACTACACAAAACGTTAGAGGAATAATTTACTACACATAGGAACAAGATGTTTCTCAACTTTTTTATTACCAAGGCCGAGAATAAGACTTTTTTCTCAGAAATTGCCGGTTTTTGCCACATCATTGCAGCACTTTTTCTATATTGCGTAAGCAGTATGTGAGAAAATAAAATATGTGCTTGGTCATTCTCAATATCAGAGAAAGTATTGAAATTAATGTATAATTTGCAAAAACATGTTTCCGTCAATAAACTTCGTGGTATGAATTTAAATCAGCGTACTCGTAAGACTTAAATGATTGAGTGTTAGAAACAATAAATGTGAAAAGTGAAGGCAAATAGAAGATTGAAAGATCATAAAATGTCTGTAACAGAACATAAAAGTATAGGAAGAGCAAAAGGAAAGTAGGAGGAGGAGATCAACTGAATGACCTAAAATTTCAAAACAACTCCACAAATAATATATAGAGGCGCCTGGTCACTGTATTTGAAATTGTGCGCTCATTATGATAACGAATTTTATAGTCCCCGCCAAAAATTTCTTGGCTTTAGGCCAACATAAAATTCCATGGTTCTCATAATTCTCTCAGAGTTGCTAAATCAACCACCTTTTATCTCCTTTCCCATCGGCCCCGTGCGACTTCACCACAAGTAGCACATCCAAAATTTTGACACATTCTTCACTCTAAAATCCCCTTGCACAATCTCGTATTTCAATCCCGACAGCCTCTATCCCACTGAAATCAGTCTAGAATCTCTCCCACACCGTGCGACGCGGCAAGGGGTAGGTCGTCCTGAGGACGTGTGACGGAGAGCGCCCGGCCCCGTCACCGCCCCCGCCCCCTCCGCCTCCGCCTCCGCCACTGCGGCTGCCAGGTCGCGCCCTAGGGTGGCGCCCACGCCCCCCCCAACTTCCCCCCCCCCGGAGCCGCCTGCCGCCCCCGGTGCGGTGCCGCGCGCAGGGCCAATATTTGCGCGGGTTCAGGGCGGGAAGCGCGGCCGCGCGCCTCTAATTAATTGTACCCGCGTCAAATAACCAAATTTGCTTAATGGAATGCTACATGAAGTATCGCGGCCACGCGTTTGTTTTGCCATTACGGGAAGGGTGCAGTGGAGGGGGGAGGGGTGGAAAGGGGGGGCTGCGATTGTGGCGGAGACGGGGGAAGGGGGCGGGGGTGACAAGAGCGACGGCAGCGCGTCGCGACGCAGGTCGGACGCGATTGGAGGTGCGGTGCGGCGCGGTTTGGGTCGGGAAGAAGAAGGAAAGATGAGAGAACGGAACCGGGAGCGGTAGTGCATCAACTGATTGATGCCACTGCAGCGCCTCTGACTGGGAGGTCCTAGGTTCGAGCCCTGACGGCGGCAGGACTTCCGATAATAGCTTTTCAGCTACGTCGAATTCAGTCGCTGTCTGGAGGAGGCGGCCGGCTGCTCTGATCGGTATTTTTCCGTGGTTTCTCCGATCAACACCAGGCGAATGCCGGAGTAGTACCTTAACGAACTGGCCACGGACCGCGCGCGATCTGTCCTTCCCCTTCCTTGTCCTATCCTCTCCCTTTACACACTCACTTACACTAACATGCATTACACTACCACATATTCCGGGTAATCATATGTAGCTAATAACGAACGCATAGCCGGTAACCAACGCGTATCGCTAGAAGCGATGTAGTTAGCACCGACGTAGCTAGCAGTGAGTAGCTAACAGCGATGGAGCTAGCAGCGATGTAGCTAACAGCAATGTAGCTAGCAGTGATGTAGCTAACAGCGATGTAGCTAGCAGCGACGTAGCTAGCAGCGATGTAGCTAGGAGCGATTGGCTAGTAGCGATGTAGCTAGCAGCGATGTAGCTAGCAGCGACGTAGCTAGCAGCGACGTAGGTAGCAGCAATGTAGCTAGCAGCGATGTAGCTAGCAGCGAGTAGCTAACAGCGATGTAGCTAGCAGCGATGTAGCTAGCAGCGATGTAGCTAGCAGCGATGTAGACAGCAGCGACGTAGGTAGCAGCGACGTAACTAGTAGCGACGTAGGCCCCAAGGAACCCCCCGAGCAGAGGCACTGCAATGGCATCAATTGATGCCCTGAGCCACCTAAGCCGGTGAGTGTGACGACGAGCGGTGGTCAATAAAGGCAACATTACCGCCGCGCGGCGTGGGCGTGGGCGTGGGCGTGGGCGGTGGCTATGCGGCGCGCGTCGCGGCGTCGGATGTGCTAAGCCGCGCGGCGTGGCGCGGGGGTGCGGGCGCGCCGGGAAGAGAGCGGGCCACGGGGCGCGCGGGGAGGGGGAAGCGGGCGTTCGCGGCGAGAAGAATTAGCTGCGCGCCGCTAAGCTGGGGTCGGATTGGTTTAGACGCGAGCCAAGTCGCCACCCGCCGCTCGTTAGAGGGGATTAGCCGCCCGTGACGCGCATGGGAAGGAAGGCGGCCCGCGCCCCCGCACAGTGGACCCCTCCCGCTGCGCCCGCCAGCCGCCGCCTTGCGGCGCTGCTTCAGCGGTAGCCAGCCACTTCAGATGCTCTTCGTATTCTATTTTCATCCTTTTTCAAGTGTATATTAGTTATAAATTGGAAACAATGCATACATTCAGTTGTTATATATTTTTCTTTTGCATTTTCTTCTTCTCTTCTGTTCTTCCTCTTCTTCTCTTCTGTTCTTACTCTCCTTCTCTTCTGTTCTTACTCTTCTTCTCTTCTGTTCTTACTCTTCTTCTCTTCTGTTCTTACTCTTCTTCTCTTCTGTTCTTACTCTTCTTCTCTTCTGTTCTTACTCTTCTTCTCTTGTGTTCTTCCTCTTCTCTTCTGTTCTTCTTCTTTTGTTCTTCCTCTTCTTTCTGTCCTTCCCCTTCTTCTTTTGTTCTTTCACTTCTTTTTTGTTCTTTCACTTTTTTTTGTTCTTTCCCTTCTTCTTTTGTTCTTTCCCTTCTTCTTTTGTTCTTTCCCTTCTTCTTTTCTTTCCCTTCTTGTTTTGTTCTTTCACTTCTTCTTTTGTTCTTTCCCTTCTTCTTTTGTTCTTTCCCTTCTTCTTTTGTTCTTTCCCTTCTTCTTTTGTTCTTTCTCTTCTTCTTTTGTTCTTTCTCTTCTTCTTTTGTTCTTTCCCTTCTTTTGTTCTTCCTCTTCTTCTTTTGTTGTTATTCTTCTTTTTCTGTTCTTTTTTAGGTGTCCCAACACTCATTTAAATCTTTGGCCTTCTCCAGAGCAGTTGTCCATTTCTTTCGATCGTGACCAGATCTTGATTGAACTGTCAAATCCTAATTTCAATCCTTTGATGTCATTCAACACTGTTTCAATCGTTCTTCCATTTAACTTTCGGCCTTCCTTTGTTTGGGAGGGATAATAATCACTAATTGTTAATTCGAATTAAAACCATAAGTTCAATTAAAGAACCGTTTCCTTACATTAAAATGTATGAATTTCAATTAAAAACAATGCACTCCACCAAAAAAGACCCCCTAAAAATTTGCGAAAAATATTTCATATAATTATAACGAAGATTTTCATCGCAAATGGGTTGAATTCCCCCTGCCCCCTCTCTAAAAGATAGAGATGTTATCACTTTGGTGGCTTAAGCGAACATTGAATTAACCCTTTCAAATTCCATGCTGTTATATTAACAAAACTATGATTTTACTTTTTTAAATATCAAACACGGCAATGTTTGCTATGAACTGTAATTTACTTAAGTTCAATAAATTTGTTAACGAATGTAGAAACATTGAAAGATTTTCTTCAAAGTAAAACAACAAAAATTTATTAAAATTTGATTTCTTGTCAGTTTTTGTTTGTCAATTTTGCATATATCCCGTTCTGTTTTGTTTTGATGAAAATAAATGTATGTTATGCAGTAAAGCATTCTGTTTAAGGTTAATTTAGAATTTTAAAAGATTGGAAATAAAACATGTTAACCCCTTTATTAATCTCCGCCAGTTAGAAACCGTGCGAATTTAAAATCTGTGTCAACTCTTAAAATATTATATTGTTCAAATACGTTATGTGGTAATTGTATTAATAGTTTTTAATAATCCTTAATTATATATATTGTGATTGAGAGGATATGACTACATGGCCTTCCTAGCCTTACACTTCTAGGTACTGGCCGCGGTTGGGTTATAACAGGAGTTTGAACTCGCTTCCGTTTACGGACCTCCATATAACGGATTTTGTTTAGCAACTGACAAATTCTGGAGTTTGCTTTTAGTACGAAATGTTTAATTTGCTTTATTAAAGTATGTCTATTTACAATGCACTGTATTTACTCTGTTACACTGAATTGTGTTATGTTGAAGATATGACTTTTACTTTGTAATTACTCTGACTTTTCTAAAGTAATTGCTTACTTTGCTTACCTGACCTTAAAGCCATTATATACTCGTACAATCTGCTTCATCAGGCCTACGTCTCCTTGACCGTTTTAAAAAGTAAAATCGAGATATTTGTACAACTAACTTTGCAATCAGTTGTGATGATAAAAAATATCACATTCCAGTAATTTTGCTAAGACATCTATTTGTTCCTGTGACTTATTGCTACTGGTTCGACATCACATTGAGATAATTTTCACTAGCACTGTTAGCAGAGTGGAACTTTATTCTTTTCAATTAATTTTGTAACATTAAAAAAGAAGTCATTTAAATATTTTTTGAACAATGATAAATTAATATTAATATAGTATAAAATGCGTCATGTAGGTTTGCAACTCATTTCCTCCCTCTATTGCCTCTTATTTGTATTAAATATAAATGCTAGCGGAAGTAAAAATAGTTAAGGATGAAAATATATTATATTGTTGTGTTTTAAAACATTTAAAAATATAATAAATTAACTTCAGGTTATATAATGCATACCAAAATGTGCATAGTGCGTATCAAAACATACACTGCTGAGCAAAATCAAAATATAAACTGCTGAGCAAAACCACAAAAAAACATATTTATATAGCACAACAGTCTTTACATTTCAAGGATATCAAAGAGTTGCTAGCCCATAATGCATCACAAGAATAGCAAATATTTAATAGTGGGCGGTGATGAAATAACACACTGAAGATTGTGCATTTTTCAGTCACAATCGAAACTGTTTGAAAGTGCAAATGGTGATCTGAAAACGCAATATAATCACGTAAAATTAAACGCCCAGCGAGATGAAAACTTGCCTTCAATTTCGATGACAAAATGTTGGCCAAGCAGGGCACTTGTGCCCACTGTGCACATGTGGAGGCGGTGGCGACGGGCGCACCTAATTGCGGCCGGCGCCCCACACCGCTCCTCAGTCCCCGCGCCGCCACCCCCGCCCCCGCCCCTGTCCCTGCCCCGGGCGCGGAACCTCAGGTGCGCCGCGGTCACGTCTCGGCGCCGCCGCCCGGCGACTTCCGCCCAATCACGCGCCGCTAGTTAGCGGCCAATCGGCCCTCCCCTGCCCCGCCCCGCCCCGCCCCTGCCCTGCTGCTGCCCCTGCCGCGCCCCTGCCGTCACCTCACCCACGTTGCGGCCCCTTGTCCTCTCCCACCCTCACCTACACCCTCACCCCCTGTCTCCACTCACAATCCCTAGCTCCTGGCCTACTTCCCGCCCTCGCCTACTCACCTTTCCTTCCCCATTGCCGCTCTCATCTTTTTGTCTTCTTCGTCTTCTTCGTCTTCTTCGTCTTCTTCGTCTTCTTCGTCTTCTTCGTCTTCTTCGTCTTCTTCGGCTTCTTCGGCTTCTTCGGCTTCTTCGCCTTCGTCTTCGCCTTCGTCTTCGCCTTCGTCTTCGTCTTCGCCTTCGTCTTCGCCTTCGTCTTCGCCTTCGTCTTCGCCTTCGTCTTCGTCTTCGCCTTCGTCTTCGTCTTCCCCCGTCTTCGCCCTCGTCTTCGCCCTCCTCGTCTTGGTCTTCATCTTCGCCTCGTCTGTCTTCGCCTCGCCTTGTCTTGGTCTTTGTCTTCGTCTTTGTCTTCGCCCTCGTCTTCACCCTCATCACTTTGTTTCTTCACCCTCTTCACCTCGTCTTTGTCTTCACCCTCTTCACCTCGTCTTCGTCTTCACCCTCGTCTTGCTCTCAAGCGCAAGGTCTGTCATGTTGCTCCTGTCTATGCTACGCCACAGAATCCTCCTGCGCATTTAAAGCCAAGGAGAACACTCCCCCCGGCTCCGATATTTCCACTGCTAGCTGATTCTATAGTATCCCCTTTTTACCACTTATAGATGCTCCCAGTCAATGACTTGACAAACGTCTTTGTTGGCCACACATCTCTAAGGACAAATTCGTCTCTAGTTATCTTTTTTTCCTCATACACTTTCACACGTGTTTCTGTTAATTGCTTTTTACGCAAGAGAAACACAGTTAAAAAGTAAAACCCCCTGACGAAGAAAATTTTGTCTTCCAGTAGTTAGTTGAAGAAATTTTGATATTGCCTACATGTCTAAATTCACGATTGTATTGATTACATCGTATAAATTTAAAAAATAAATTAATAAAGAATCAGCTTTGAAATAGAAACTGGTAATGCTACAACAGCATCAACTTTCTTCCATTAATAACGGTTAAATAATATCACAATAGCACAATTTCCGTTCATATTAACACATATTTAAACTTGGTGGAAGACACGCTAAAAATATTACTAAAAATAAACAAGTATTCGTAATAAATTTCTTAAGCTAAACAACGTGTTACACTATTTATTCTTTTTGTATCCGAATGTATTTCTTTCATACGAACATGTTATATAAATATTACATCCAACAATTACCCTTTTAATTACATATTCAATTATGGATTATATGTACTAATTCACATTCAAACACATTCATTCCTTTCGTACGCAGATCTGTGCACTTAATTTATCTATTTGTAAACTAATGAGTGACCATTCTTTATCTGATTTCAATTTACTTTTGAATATTAAATTAATCTTAAGCCTTGTACATACTAGTTATATTATCTCTCTTTGTAACTATTCACTTTCCTTTTGATTTCACAGCCCTCATTATCGTCGAATTTTCCCTTTTTTCACCAGAAAACATTTCTTCTTCCATTACATAGTAGGCCGGCTGCCATTCGTCACCACAGTCGAATGTTCCCAACTTCTGATTTTGTAATTTCATTTTTGCTTAAAATTTCTCAAAGTACATTCTCTACTTATTACAATTACTTCGGAACTGTCAGTTACTTTGCCAAATTTACTTAAATTAACAAATTGAACTTTAAAAAAGAAATAACATACCGCGAGTTCATTAAACGAGACCGTCTTACATTAAGATTTCTTTCGATCTCCCTCATCATCTTACAATAATGCTATCCACCTGACAGGATTGTGCTCTTTGGCGCGCAGTTCAAGCTCTAATTTGTTTCTCTTTAATAACTTTTACGCATTTTGTTCTTTTATCTCAACTACCATGCCTTCGCATTCGCCACCATCCTTCCTTATTGTTTTCTTGTAACATTTATACAGAAAACCATAATTAATTAGTATTTCTATTGTAAATTAGTTCAAATTTAATTAATTTCTTCACCTGTTTAAAATTGAATTGACATAGCTCCTCTCAATACAGAGTTCATAAAAAATGTGCCCTGTTGCATCTTTATTGGCTTACTCTTTCCTGTTATAGGAAAAAAATAATAAACAATTTGGAGTGTTTTATAGAAAATGTTGAAACTTATAAATGTTTCAAGAAAGTTAGCCCCAAAGATCCGTTTCAAATTCGCAGAGCCTTGAGTTCGTTCAAATAAGGAAATAGTCATTTTAGAGAAAACCGCCTGAACGGTTTAGGCGCTAGCCTTGATCGCAGACGGACAAAAAGACGGTCGTTTTGCCTACGCAAAACACCAATTTTTCGGAATCAAGAACCCACAAAATATGTATTTTGTGTTCACAACGTGTTAGAGGAAGTATTTAATTGTGTATAAGGTAAAATAATTATCCACCTTTTCAGTATTAGAGGCCTATAAAACCACGTTTCCTGTCGAAAAATTGCCGTTTTTTGAGGTAGCATTACAAGACTTTCTTTTTACTACGCAAATAGTGAGCGTGGCAATAAAATGCATTTTCAATCGAAAAATAATCCCGAGCAATCCTCTCTTTGGATTCGAAAATCTCTTGATATGGCAATTTTTTGTTTTTTAATTTCATTTCTGAATCGAAAGACACCCTTAGGTGCTTACAACTTACAACTACGTAAGTAGGACCCAGGTGTACAGTGGGAAAATATGTTAAGGTATACGAACGACTGATAGAAGTCTAACAATAAACGACGTTCGGAGAGTGCGAAAGTTCTCTTCTCCGGGAATGTCTTCAAAGGATTGGTCGGTATCGCGAGAGGTTCTGGTTGATATCTTAGAGACCGATAGATGGGAAGGATTGGAATTAGACCGAAAGATGGCTGGGAAGAGGGTGAAGCATAACCGAAAAACCACCCAGTCCTAAGATTCGGTTGGTTGCTGATTCCGGGTACGTCAACAGCTTAGGTCTTTAGTCCCGTAGGTGTAGTACATGTTTTTTCCTCGGGAGATGTTGGTGATATTCCCCCTTTGGATGGCAAGAGCCGGAGCCGATCTACCGTTGGTTAGCCGGGTTTCCCTCTAACCACAATTCTTCCACCAGCGGGGCACCACCCCAGCCGGGACAAGCTCTAAGCTCCCGACCGGTCTCCCGGAATATGTGGTAGTGTAGTACATGTTAATGTAAGTGTATGTGTAAGGGGAGAGGATAGGTCAAGGAAGAGGAAGGAAAGATCGCGCGTGGTCCGTGGCCCGTTTGTTAGGGTACGAGTATTGCTCCGGCATTCGTCTAGTGTTGTTCGGAGAAACCACGAAAATCTACCGATCAGAGCAACCGGCCGCTAGGATTCTCCTCCAGACAGTGACTGAATTCACGCATCCTCCCGCATAGCTCTTCGCCTACAGCGACTGAAGTTGACCTAGCTTAAAAGCTAGTGTTGAAAATCCTGCCATCAGGACTCGAACCCAGGACCTCCGGTTAGAGGCACTGCAGTGACATCAGCTGATACACTGAGTTACCGCTCCCGGTCAGTCCTAAGAGAATAGAACACTTAACTAGAGCGAGAAAGTCCGTGCTATTTTATTATTTTACTAGTTTCATTATACTGCTATGTACAATATGCCGAGGAAAAATGGCCATGTATTTTGTACCAAGTATACGAGTCCGTATTGGCGCAACCAAGGTGGGCTCACGGGGTTTCAGTTACAACTTGCTCATACATGTATTTTTACTGTGTTTTTACTAATTTTCTATTTAACGAAAGTCATTAAATATATCTATTGAATAACTTATAAAAAATTATAACTAGAAAAATAAATGAGAATAAATTTTAGAATTGTCAATGAAATTTTCCTTACAACAAAGCATCACGTTGGCTTGGCATTATCTTCTCCTTCAGCGACCCCCCCCCCCCGTCGCCCATTTAAAAAATATTATCGCCACTAACGTATGACACTCTCCATACAAAATCACATATGTGTGCTACTTCTCAATAGGAATTACTCCCGTCAGTCATTCAACAAATGCAAAGAGAAAACAATTAGAAGTTCGCAGATTACGAGATAGTACACTAAGTATATAGGGAGAAAATAAAAGAGCAGGCGGTCATGCCTCCTGTAATACACGTTACATTGATACACGCGTTATAATAGTGCATAATTATGAAACGATGCGTCCTAGATTCTTAGAAGTAGGAGCTATGTGTCCTTGAAGTAACTCGAATTAAGTATCGTGTTCCGCAATCTACAAAAATCATTTGGGGACGACCTCTTACATTTTTCATGATTTCACTCTATAGGATGCGTGGTCAAAAATGAACAGAAACAGAAATAAACTCAAAATAATTCGAAGCAGTAAAGAGAAATAAGACTTAATCGTAAATATAAATGGGCTAGTTAATTGTCTGTACAAATTAACTTCAACCCTTGGCAATATTCGAATTTTTCCACGCCTAGCTCTTCGGAGGCGAGGGCGGAGGCGCGGGCGGAGGCGCGGGCGGAGGCGCGGGCGGAGGCGCGGGCGGAGGCGCGGGCGGAGGCGCGGGCGGAGGCGCGGGCGGTGGCGCGGGCGGAGGCGCGGGCGGAGACGCGGGCGGAGGCGCGGGCGGAGGCGCGGGCGGAGGCGCGGGCGGAGGCGCGGGCGGAGGCGCGGGCGGAGGCGCGGGCGGAGGCGCGGGCGGAGGCGCGGGCGGAGGCGCGGGCGGAGGCGCGGGCGGAGGCGCGGGCGGAGGCGCGGGCGGAGGCGCAGGCGGTGGCGGGGGCGGAGGCGCGGGCGGAGGCGCGGGCGGAGACGCGGGCGGAGGCGCGGGCGGAGGCGCGGGCGGAGGCGCGGGCGGAGGCGCGGGCGGAGGCGCGGGCGGAGGCGCGGGCGGAGGCGCGGGCGGAGGCGCGGGCGGAGGCGCGGGCGGAGGCGCGCGCGGAGGCGCGGGCGGAGGCGCGGGCGGAGGCGCGGGCGGAGGCGCGGGCGGAGGCGCGGGCGGAGGCGCGGGCGGAGGCGCGGGCGGAGGCGCGGGCGGAGGCGCGGGCGGAGGCGCGGGCGGAGGCGCGGGCGGAGGCGCGGGCGGAGGCGCGGGCGGAGGCGCAGGCGGAGGCGCGGGCGGAGGCGCGGGCGGAGGCGCGGGCGGAGGCGCGGGCGGAGGCGCGGGCGAAGGCGCGGGCGGAGGCGAGGGCGCCGCCGCCGCCGCCGCCACGTCACGACGGGCGGAGGGTCGCTCGCTAGTCCATTGCGATAACACAATTTCCACAAAGGGAAAACTGTTGCACGCGACGTGAAATATTGACAAGGTGCACGACCCAGGCGACGGCCTGTTGGAGGGGCACGTGGGGGGCACGTGGAAGCTCGTGGGGAGCGGGCGAGGGCGCAGAACGAGGGCTCAAGACGTCTGCTAAATATTGCAGCGGCGCTCATATCAATACAACGCTCCCTACGGCGTTGGCGCTGCTACATCGGGTTCCCGACCGGGATCTAGATACTGGGAGGTCCGGGGTCAGATAGTTGCGACCGGAGACACTTATGGTGATGATGGCAACAGCGGAACTCGTAGTGGAGGGCTTTGCGATAGCTGAGACACTAGTTCAGCGGTAGTGTATTTGACAGCACCGTGAGGGGTGTTGTCCAAGTTCTTGATGGGGATGGTATTACTTTAGTTGAGGCATTTAGATGATGCCCGGGTCTTCGTTTTAACCCGCATCTGGGAACAAGTGCTTTTGTGTTGGTAATTTAGCAACGCGTGAAATACTTTCGGCATCCCTTTTTCTTTTCGCGACCTCCGGCCTTGTTTATTTATTTATTTATTTATTTATTTTCTTTGGGATAGAAAAATACAAAGATCAGTGTTTGTACACTCTACATTTGTTATAGTTGCTTACATCTACTTCCAATAATCTTACAAATAATCTTAAAATACAACGTACATTACTACTAGCGTGGTAGAGGTTTTTTTGTACAATATATCTACTTTGGGTCGAGATCTGAGAATTTTTAGGAATGTATGGAAAGGAAATTTTCGGGGTTCTGTTCTTTCTTTCGCGGGTTCTGTTAGTTAGGTTTTGGCAGAGTCTTAGCGGGATTAGTTTGGGCGTATTTGGTATGTTTGGGAAGAAGTGGGTGGATAAAAAAATAATGAGGTGGGTTATTGGTTCTATCTGGAATTCTTTATGAAGTTGTGCATTGGAGACGTGCCATGGGGCATTCCTGATGGTGCGCAGGAACTGATTTTGGATTACTTGCAATTTTGTGGTGTTTGATTTGGCTGCGCTGATCCAAACTGGGCATGCATATAATAATGGTGGACGTATGAGAATTTTGTGTAGCAGTAAGGCAGTATTGTAGGGTAATTTAGCTGATCTATTTATTATTGGTTTTAGTTAGTGTAATTTAATTTTTGCTTGTATAAATTTATTGTCGATGTGATTTTTCCAGTTGAGGCGGGTGCCTAAGAAATGGCCTGGACATTTTATAGGTGTGTTATGTGGATACCATTCTTAGAGAAAATATTTTGGCTGCTGTTTTTGACGGGCTGATTTTAATTTTGTTTTTGGCTGCCCAGCTGTCGATTTGGTTTAGGTATAACTAAAGCCTGATTTTTATTGAGTTTATGGCGGGACCTGATGAATATATAGCGCCGGCCACGTACCCTGAGATTTCGGGCTGAGAGAATGTAGCTTATTTTAGTAGGAAGAAAGAGAAATGCCTTATTCTGTCCTAGTTACTCTTCAACGTGTTGCAGTCACTTCACTGAAAAAAGTAAACGAGTCTCTTTTGGCAAAAATGGTAGTCACTTTGAGCAGTTACTCTGTTAGTTTATTTTTATTTTAAGTAAGTAATATTATATTAATTTTCAATAATTAATAATTTATTAACTTATTAATATATTGTTTACATTTTTATTAATTTTTAAAGATTTTGTTTTTGCTTAAAATGCAGATTTCATAATAATATTATATTACTACTTTAAATAATTAAGAGCGGGGCGATACTATTTCAAGAAATATCTTTCTGATTTCTCTCTAAGCCGGCTTTCATTAAATAATAATTATTGTTGCGTTGCTGTTAATAAATCGAAATATCAATCATAACCTCCCTTTAAATCTTCAGTCGCATTTCAGTTCACTAGCTTTTCAGCTAGGTCGAATTTAGTCGCAGTCTGGAAGAGAATTCTAACGGCCGGCTGCTCTGATTGGAAGTTTTCCGAGGTTTCTCCGGTCAACACCAGACGAATGCCGGAGCAGTACCATACCAAACGGGTCACGGACCGCGCGCGATCTTTTCTTTCTTTTCCTTGTTCTATCCTCTCCCCTTACACACACACTTACACTATCATGCACTACACTACAACATATGTCGGGAGACAGGTCGGGGGCTTAGAACTTGTCCCGTATGGGAAGGTGCCTCGCTGGTGGGAGATATCTGGTTGAGAAAAAACCCGCTAATCGATGGTAGGTCGGCGCCGGCTCTCGTTATCCAGTGGGGAAGATCACCGCCATCTCCAGATGAAAAAATAGGCACTACACTAGCGAACTGACGGGACTAATGATCTCGGTAGTTGACGAGCCTGTAGTCACTAACAATCAATCAATCAATCAATCAATCAATCTAAAGAGACGTTTTGTTTGCCCGCTCATTCTCTGCTCACCACACAACACCCCACCCACCCCACCCACCCTGTGAAGTGCGATGAGATCCGGGCGTGTGAGCCGCACACCTGCCCGTCTAAACTCTTGAAAGAGAAAAAGACAAAAACAGGAAAGTTGCTGCAGCTTATGTCATGTTACTCTTCTCCTCTGCTGTCTCGACGTGCCAGCCACGATTGTGTTCAAAAGAGGCAAAGATACGCGGTTGCCAAATTGCCAAAACATGAAAGTTAAAACGAATTCATGAAATGGGGATTAACGGGTCTTTATTTTATTTATTTTTTAAATTATTTTTTTGATTTCAAATTTCATTTTCAAAAAAGATCGAACGACTTGTTCACTAAAACGGCTCCTAAGTTTGAGTGATAATTTGCATATAGTTTTTTAACTTGCCATAAAATTCATAAAGACATAGGGATAATCTATAAAATGCTGTTGTAAAGCAAACAAATGGTGATTTCGAATGGTAAAGAATCATAACAAAATATACATGAATAATGAGTAATCAAAGGTGTAATAACGTGTTTCGTTTGACTGTAATATTATCGTGGTTGTAACAATACACGGGCCCTCTAATTTTAGCGTGGACGCAAAATGGCTATGGAAACTGGGGCTCAAATAGTTTCCGAAAATCCGAGAGCATCACCAAGACAATTAATAGTTTCCTGACTCCAGCAATTAAGGGATAAAATTAGTGTTGAAATCCGGTCTAATATTCTACATTGGCTACATCTACTAACAAATTAAATATTATTGAATATAATTAATTTTAGAGTAAACTGAATCTTTCTTTCTCTTTTAGAAATACAACTGTGTAGTTTATCACCGACAGGATATGTCAACAAAAGAGCGCTACTATACTATTTCATTTGTTAATCGATGAAAAGTGATATTGTCTGAATTCATGTTAAACTTTTAAAATTATTACACTTTTTGACAATTTTTAGCAGCCCTTTTTAGCTGTAGCGTTTTCTTTGAAGCGGTATTTGTGACACCGAGAACTTTAGGTTGGGAGGATAGATATTAATTTTTTCACCAGACATTACTGGTATATACTCGTACATTTCCATTTCTTTCAATTTCCGATTTTAGCAGATATTTATTCGGAAGTTAAAGTACGTATGGTAATTTAAGGAACAAGAAAATCTATTCACGGAGCATGCAAGCCCATACGCCATTTGCGTCGCCGGCATTCTGCTTTGTTGTACCTAGGGACGTTCCGATTCGACTGATTCGATTCCGGAATTGCTTCTTTTCTTTCGAATCATATGGAATCGGTATTCGTTTCATTTGCTTCCGATTCTTGCTGGAATCGATTTCAAACGGCCAGTATCAAGTCAAGTGAATACATTTTTTAAATTACACATTTAAATATTTTGTCGTATGCATTTATTATTTTTATAGTTATTATTTTTAATATTAATTATTTAGAAGCCCTTGTCTTTGAATTCTACCTCCCATGTCTCCACCTCCTGCTTCGTTCAAATCAAACCATTTTGTGCAAATTACATTTGCTCATGGGGGTACTTATTCTTATTATACTTATTATGGGAATAAAGGTTCACTGCATATTATCAAGATAATTTAATTACAAACACTTAGGTTTTGATCATCCATTCCACAGAATTTGTTTCATCTAAATGCTCGATTCCAGTATCAATACTTTTCAACGAAAAAGGTTTTTGTTGAAATCTTTGAATTTTCAATAATTGTAAATTTATAATTAATGTGAGAAAGTATGTGCTATTTTAACTCCCATTTAAATTACAATATAATAACATTAACAATAAAATATTACAGTATATATAGTTTATAGTATGAACCGGGTGCTGATACCCAGCTAGTTTTTGTTTATATTTTTAATAACCAAAGTCGTGTTTCTTTTCAAAGACTTTATTGTTCTTTTTAAATAAACGGGTATGTGAACATAATGCAGAGTTAATATTCCTTGACCGCCGCGTATCAAGCGCGAGTTATTGTTGCGCACGCACTGGTAGCTAGCTCCCAACGGGGATAATTGAAAGCAGATGAACGTATCCAATAAATAAATTAAACTTGAACGGAGCATGTCTTCCAAGCATTTGTTTTGGAAAAATTTGAAAATTCAAATATTTTATTTTATGGTTTGCTAGTTCATTGCTGTGTGTACGTACCTGAAACAAAACACGTAATGGTATTCTTAATACCTTTGCGGGCTTTTCTGACCCTTTATGCCCTTGTGTCCCTTGAATACTTTATGGTCCGCTCTAATACCAATACAACACAAACAACATTTTTATTAATTCTATGTTTTAAAGTTCGGATCTAAGCAAATACAATAAATAAACTCTATAAAGCTCAAATAAGTAAAATAACTCGTTACCCCGTATTTTCTTAATTGATATAAAAATTGCAATTTTGGAATGTTCCCTTCAATTTATAATTGCCACCAGTCATTCATATTTCACTGTTACGTATCACCTTTTTAGAGACATATATGCTTCTTGAGTAGCAGTAATACTCGAGGTATTAAGATGTGCAAAGCACATTGGCTAACATCCTTGAAATGTTATCTATTGATATTCTGGAAAATTCTAAATAACTTTTGACAATAAAGGCAGGTAACCTAAAAGTAGCGTTTTATCAGCGCAAATGATACTGTTATTCACATTAATAAAACTCTCAAATACACCATAAACATTTTAATATATATTTCTTGAAATTTTACTGGAAACCACTGCCCGTAGCTTTGTTAGCTTTTGCGAGAATTTCTGCAGGAACTTCACAATATTCTTTCACATTGTACAAAAAATCAGTCCAACAACGATTATGCAATAGTAATTAGCTACACACTCTGTTTTGTTTATCTGACGCCATAATGACAAATAACGTTTACAATTCTTTTCACTTAGACGCAAGAAAACATAAAATATTTTGAATTCTCGTTTGATTCAGCAACGAACCAGTAAACCATAAAGTTTTGTATGCACCACGGGCGTTACTAGATGTTTTTGCCCCTCACGCGACTTCCATCCCCTCGAGCAAGAGGCCCTGGCGTTTGGAAGACGCCCCCGGGGCAAAACATCAACTTAACGACCTTGATACATAAATAACTATTAGGTAAAGGAAATTGTTGTTGAATATAGAGGACATCGCCTCCTCCAAAAATTCTCTGAAATATTAGCATTAAATAATATTTACTCCTTATTTTCTAAAAAGAATGAAAAAAGGTGATAAACGGGGTGTTTATGGTGTTTGTAGAAGTTCTAAATCCATTTTTCCCTTTTCTTTGAAACAGACGTTCTTATATTAAACACTACCATATTTTACCTAAGACTTTGAAATCTTTTATTTTCCGTTATAGTCTAATTTATATTATGAGACTATCGAATACTACTATCGCGATCCTACCACCATTATGTGTAGTTGCATTTAGTGACGCTTTGGCCCATCACCTATCCAAAATCACGCCATAAAAGTGTCGGCTGTCGACAGCGGCGCGATTCAAACACTGGACAACAGGTGGCTGACTTCGACAAGGTAGGCTGGCATGCCCCGAGCTAGAAGGAAACGCACTCATATCTCAATTTTGATACTGATTTGTAGTACGTACGTGCATTTTCCAAGTTCAGCCATCGTTGTGAGTAGATTCGATCTGCCACAGTGAATGGATACGCAGGATCTGAGTGAAATAACGTAGAATTCAGATGGCATTCACCGTAGTGAAAGGACACATTAATAGGAGAAAGTCACTGTTTGATACTGACTGCCCCTCATATTTGTGTGACAGGATAAGGGTAATCAATGTTGTCAGACTATATAAGATTGATGTTCAGTGGAATGATACACTTAATTTTAAAGAAAAATTGTGTAATAGTGATTGGTTGTAAAATTAAGTTTAAAAAGCTAAAGAGCATTTAATATAAAGTAAATATTGCTGATGAATCACACTATGAAAAACTGTGATAATTTTGAATGGTTAGTGATGCGAACTTTGAGGAACGATATTTTGATAAATTTATATTCAATATTTAGGGAATTCATTTAAATATAAATTGTTAACTTACGTTCAAACATTAGGAGACAATATATGAATTGTGTATTAAACTCAGGTTTTTAGTATCTCTTCTCAGGTTAACGTATGTTCACGGTGATGTGTATTATCTTTGCGATATTTTTTGTAATTTTTTAGTCGGAAATAGATTCATTCTCATATTCTATCACATGGGAATTTTCACATTTGTGGGTAATTAGGGAAGTATGGTTTGAAGGATGAAGTTTGATATTAATGTCGTGTTGGAAGATTCTGTTTTTAGGTTGCTACTTTGTTTGGCCAATGTATTCAAGACCAAACCCTTTGTATAGAATTTTGAAAAAATCTGTGTCCTTTGTATGTTTTGTCTTTTTGTTTGTTAAAAATTTGAATAATTTGTTGTTAGAATAGTTTTTACATTAAAATGTTTACATTGATTGAGAAATTGGTGGTTGTTTTTGTTTTGGTTAGTGTTGCATACATTGATGGTGGTTGTTTCCTATTTATTAGATACAAAGTTATTTTGGTAACCTGTGTTGAATATCTGATTGCTATTGGTTGTGATTTGAATGTGTTTGATACAAATTGCAGTGGATGGTAGTTATTAATTAGGGTAGATGTCACAATGCCCAAGTTTTGTTGGTGAAATGTGTTGTGAAATACTAATTTTATTGCTTGGACTGTTAAAATATGAATAATTTTTATTTTTTTGTAAGGTGGGATGATGGGACCAAAAAATATAAAACTCTGCCACTCTATGTATTTTTCCTCTGTTAGTGATTAATTTGTTGTTGTTAACTTTCAATACATCATTAAGGAATCTGATTTCTCTATTATTATTTTTCTGTTCATAGGTGAAATTGGTTTTCATGAAAACCTATGATAATTGAAGACTGTTTCCAGTGAAGAATCTGGGTGAGTGTGATCATATCTTTAATATACCATAATATATATATAATATATCTTTAATATATTATATATTATAAAAAATTGAATGTCAAAATTTAATTGATTTAAACAATTATCTTCCAATTCCTCCATGATTAACTAAACCAAAGAAGGTGATAAAGAGGTTCCCATAAGTGTACAGAAGGTTTTGATATTTCGGCCATTGAAAGAAAAAATATTGTTAAAACTTATAACACAATAATGTGGAACCTTTTTTAACTGTACATTTTCGCATGTGTTAATAAGTGTATTTAGTGTGATGACTGTCTGATTCGAGAAGATTTCTTTTCTACGAATGGAACAGTCAGTATATTAGTGAGAGTTGAGGAAAATAAGTTGCGCGTTTGGATACGAGATTCGAGTAATACAAATTATCCTGTTAATTTTCCCATGAACATTTTGCTGGCAGTTACTCATTATAGAGAGAGTAGCACCCCTTCTTTGAGAATCGAAAAGGAAAAATGGAAAATCACACCAGAACTCAGTGATGCTTGTACTATTGCTTCGTTGTTTAAGCGTAGTCTCCAAACTGTGATTTACAGAAAACGAAATAAACCATTTTACAAATTAGTGTCATTGAAACCAGGACTGCTTACGATTTTGACTTTCTCGCAACGGAGTTGATAAAGTTAAGAAATGCTGCGCAAAAAATCGGCGCATTTTTGACAGAAAAACTTTATTACAGAACCTGGTAACAAAAAAGTGGATAAATCTAGTTGCTAAATATAGAAAAAACTCTTATCACGTGGTGTAAGTAGTCTATGTTTTGTGGGTTCTCGAAACCGAAAAATCAAATGGCAAAAAATCTGACCGTCCGTCCGTCTCTGTCCATCCGTCTGTGAACAATTCTAACGGCTAAACCGTTTGGCCAATTTTCTCCAAAATTGATATTCCCCAATCGATCTGGCTGATGTCGTGGCCCCTTGAATTTGAAACCGATATTTTAATTTAGGAGTGTACTTTACACGAAGCCCCTGGGACGTATTCAAAAATTTTCAAAAAAATGACTCCATCGTTTTTGATTAAGTTTTGGATAGTGGGAAGGACTTTAGGAGAATGATGCAGGTCTCATGTTCGTTAAAAACCCTAATTTTTCAAAAGTTCAAAATTTTTTTCGGAGTCTTCCTACAACTAAAATATTAAAGAAAGAGATTTTTCTTTAATGAAATCTGTTTTTAATGACAGATTTTGAAATACGGTCATGTACACTTTTTCAAAATTTTGAATACTTTTCGGGTAATTTTTCGTGTATAAAAAATAAAGCGAGAAAGTACGTTCTGTTTTAGAACCATTAGTTTTAGAAAGAAGAAAAGTACGACGTTAGCTTTCAGGAGATAAGACTCTAGCGTACGGAAAGCAGGCGAGGGCGATGCATACCGTACCAGCGTCAAACCGCTGGCGGTGGTGGCATGGGATGTAACGGGCTGTAGACTCACCGCACGGGAAGTGCCCTTTGCCATTATAATTTATTTCCCGTGTAAATGCATTTTATGATTTGAGAAATATTCAAACCACAACAATAAAAGTTTTAACATTTATTTAAACATTAGTAGTCTACTTACACTTCCAGCCGCCACCCCTCCTTTATGGACTTTCACTTCTTCTCCCTTTCCATAAAATGGCGGCCTCCTAGCTGTTTCCAGCACAATGTTTAGCTTTTCTTTTGCAGGGTGATCCACGTTGCTTGGGTAATTTTTATTAAGTATTTTTTCTCATTAATTTTTTTTACAAATATTTTTCTTATTTTTTGTCCTTCCATGATTCAATGGTATTTCTTATATTTCCTTTTGATTATTTATGTACCTAGTGAGCAGGGGCAAACTGTTCTCGAAAGTTGACGTTGGATATTAATGTTTTAATAAATATTAAAACTTTTGTTCTTATGGTTTGATTATTTCTTAATTCATTTCATGGAATACCACATGGTATCTTCTGCCACTAAATTTACTAAACGAGTGATGTAGTAACTGGAGTAATAGTCTAAAAAATAGACAATCAAAGAAAAATTCACAAATCATTGTTCTGAGGACTATAACTGGAATTGCAATCAAGTGTTGACTACTTCCCTGTGAATGTGTCGATGTACCAACAAATATTCCATTGATTAGACCTCACTCACATAGAAATAGTGTTAGCAAAATATGTACATAAATATTTGTAACCAGGTTGTTAATTTACCATACCCTATTATTTTCGATATTTGTTTGACATGAACAATATCAGATAATCACATGAAATCTTACAAAATCCAAACTTCACGTTCCCGTTGGTGTCATTTGAAAGGGAAAACATTATCACAATTCAATCAAACGAATAATAAATATAAAATTGATCAGTTAGATGAAAAGTTAATTATTTGATTTCAGAACTATTCTCGCCTTTATGCCTCTGTTGGCTGTCATTCTTATTAGTAGTTCATACAAGTATGGCAAGTGTTTCAGCATTTCAGTCATTTGTTTTATTTGGTCATTTGCGTCGAGTTTTCATTTAGAAATCACAACGCAAATTTTGGTCATATGTTTATACCATTGCGTTAATGTTAATGTTTCTGTCTGAATGGACCCAAAACATTTTGGTAACGACAAGAGCATGTGCACAGCCGCTATCTCTAAAACATTCCAGAAGCACCAAGAATGACAATTGGAACTTTGGTGATGTAGCAACAAACAAAATAGTAGGCTATTAAAATGGGATCTCCGACAGAAAACTAGGCATTACTACTTTAAAAAATAGCAAATAAGTATGAGAATTGACACGTAATAGAAGGAGTTATGACTCATTAAAAGTATATCAATGCTTGGCCAAAAGTTCAATGTAAATACATGTTGGTGAATACGAACTTAATTTGCTTAATTGATATTTTTGCGTCACGCGTGTTTGTGGTGGAAACTGAGCACTCCAATCTACGTGAACAATCCTTCCTCGGAGATCAAGAGAAAGTGGGAAAGACTGGCTGAAGGGTTCATTTGTGTAAGAACCACTGTCAAAATTGGAGCTGTAATAATTCTATGACAGGACAAATAAATTAACTCTTTATCGTGAAATTTTTATCTGACGGCCACAACTACAATGAGTGAATTTTGCGACGCATACGATTGATTGCAATTTGCGCGATTACAACTGTGATTTTAACTCCGGTGCTCAGGTGGAAGGTGATCGCTCTACCCACATCACCATAGGTCCCCCGCAGGGGGGATCGCGATCACGAAAGTTATCGCGATTCTGGTGGAGAGTCCTAGGCGACCACCCGAACCCTGAGTCTCGCTGCGTCACTCACGTCGTTAGCTTGAAAGTGCAGGCTGTGAGAAGGCGATGCTAACCCCTGGTGGCTAGGCAACTGGCCACCCACCAGTTGGGCCTATGGCGTGTCGGCCTTGGAGCAGGATTGGGTGAAGGATGCTTTCCGAAGTATTCTGGATACCACTTTAAAATCCGGCGGGAAATTAGTGACCACCCGTCAGGTTGCTTCGGTACCGGTGTTACCCACATCGTGAGCTGGCGGTAAGCAATGGGGAGATGGGATGGGGGCTCCGAGCCGCCCGGGCCTAAGTCCGGGTGGCCCCCAGTTGGGCTCTCGGATTCGTCGTGGCAGTGGCCCGATACTCTGGGCAAAACGGAGGGAACTTATTCCCGGCGCATGTGAGTGGCGCATTGTCGAGACTCCGGGACTAGCCCGGATAGCTAGTAGCTCTGAGCTGGCAGGGCGGCCCCTACCCAGGCTTTGTATGGGGAGGTTACCGCGATGGTCAACTGGGTTCCGGCTGCATCCGGCCTTCAGCCTGTCGGCGTTGACGCGTCGGCGGGGGGTGAGGATAAGTGCCCAAGAGGTATAGGTGCCCACCCACTTGTCCCCCGGATGGAAAATTGAAAGAGTGGAATAGTGGGCCACACAGAGTATCTACTGCACCATAGGTCCCCTGCGGGCCTTATTGAAGCCATGGTATTGGTGCCACGGCCTTGTGGTGGGTCTCCAAGTAGAGAAGCCCTGGGGGAATTTAAATATCCCGCTCGGGTTGCCAATAATCTTGGCGGTGTGTCAATTCCTTAGCAGAATAAGACTGCAATGAGGTTTGGGGGCTACGAGCCCCCGAGTGTAAGGAACAGGTTCCCAGTTGAGTACTTGACTTCGAGTCAGCGTCCGGCACTCTAGGGTATTTAGTATGGTCCTGGTCCCGATTATAATCATTGATCAGGTGCTCACCCTGGGGTGTGTCAATACCCCTGGTGAAGAAAAAGATGTGGAATTGTAGACCACCCAGAATTACTCCACGACGTGTCGAAATGGGGACTGCCAGGCGACAGATGAAGAGGCAGCAGATGTGGCTGAGCAAAAAATTATAATCAAACGAATAAAATCTTGCTAAAGACAATACCTTTTATTAAAATCTTCACTGTTCACGTACTTTTTGGCAATTGTCGTGGACTCAGCGACACCGCCAAAACTTGCCAACTGTCGTGGACAGTCTTTCCGGGAGGCGGCATCCGTGGCGGTTGGTGCGGAAAGCTAAAGCTGGGCGGCCGCCGCAGGTGGTGTAGAAACATTTGCCCCGAACGCAGGCATTGCACCGCGCTCGACCGCGCTCTTGCTTTCGTTGGCGCGGTGGTAATACCCCTGGTAAAGAAAAAGATGTGGAATTGTAGACTACACAGAATTACTCCACGGCGTGTCGAAATGGGGACTCCCATGCGGCAGATGAAGAGGCAGCAGATGTGGCTGAGCAAAAAGTTCTAATCAAACGAATAAAATCTTGCTAAAGGCAATACCTTTTATTAAAATCTTCACTGTTCACGTATTTTTTTGGCAATTGTCGTGGACTCAGCAACACCGCCAAACCAGCAACACCGACAGTCGTGGACAGTCTTCCCGGGAGGCGGCATCCGTGGCGGTTGGCGCGGAAAGCGAAAGCTGGGCGGCCGCCGCAGGTGGTGTAGAAACATTTGCCCCGAACGCAGGCATTGCACCGCGCTCGACCGCGCTCTTGCTTTCGTTGGCGCGGTGGGGCGCGAGAGCCGACCGGAGTTGGGCGCTCGCAGAGGCGGCTTACGCGCAGTTTGGTGGGTGCTGTTGTTCGATGTGGGGGTTGTGTCTTCAAGCGCGCATGCGTGCGGTAATTTTTGTTTGGCGTATCGGAAATACCGAGTTGGTGAAATGTTAGTTTTGAAAGGGTCGTTGAGCATTCCGTTTTATTCGGAAATAGCTTTTGAAATTGGGAAACTGACTCCATAACGAATCATAAACTTGATTGCATTCTACTGTTTCTGTCTTGAAATACAAAAATAAGTATCTATAAACCATTCTAGTCATTTATTACTTCTCAACTGATTCGTTTATTTCAGAAACCCGCCAAGCGTTAAATTTCTCATTTCGAGAAAACTGAGGAAAAGTGTCCAAGTTTTTCTGATTTCAAAATATTTTTTATATTTAAACAGTTGATAAATTAATATTTTTCAGTTAAATATTCACCAAACGAGATGTATATCTTCATGGATCAATATTTCGCGCTTTTTAGATTTTGGCGTTTGATGGGTTTCTGAAATAAATTATTCAATTTAAAAGTTTCCATTTTATTAAAGTCTAATTATTTCCTTGAAATCTGAAGAAAACTAATTTACTAATTCCTGCATATATCCCAAAAATAAAGATATTATCCTTTCTTGCCTAACCCTTGAAATGCAAGAATAAGGTTTATAAAAGTACTCTAAAATTCTTCAATGCATTTGTTAATAATAGCCTACATTTGAACCGCTTCTTTTTTAGATTTTAAATGTACTAGATGAAGTGTTTTAGATTTTAAATGTACTAGAGGATGAAGATAGAAGAATTTATCACCTTGTCAAAACAACGACCACTCTAATACACATGCAGTTTTGAAATAAATTCGTGTGATGATTGATAATCAACTTTGTTAATATGATTATTAGTAGTGACATTTAAAAAATTAATTAAAACATAGTTTCGGTATTAAATACTTAATATTGTATTATTCTTTTGTTATCTAACATTACGTTTACTAAGAAAATTAAAGAGGAAAAATAATGTTCGTGATATCGTCAAGTCTAGAAACAAATGTTTGATTTATCAGTAATTCACTGAACTAACACATCTCACGAATTCTAGCCCGCCTTCTTTATGTAAATACTTTTCGCAAACACCGGAAGCTCCATTACGACAACGCCAGATGATTGGAGGGCCCAATGGCTGGGAGGTAACATCCACCAGGACCAAACCCAAATGGTCAACTGTTCCGCTCGTTGGTTGTAATTGATTTGATCGCTCCCAGACGAATTTCAGAACGCCCTATCAACTGGCTGCAGACCGTACGCCATCTTCCCTCGCCGAAGCAATCCCTTCTCATCAATCTTCCTGATCCAGCCTGGAACGCCATGAGGGGCACATGTTCCGTACCTTCTCCCTTCATAGTGGGCTTACGCCATTCCCATGTGTAATAACTGAAATATTGTTTCTACATAGCACCTAAGTCAACTTTACTAGCAGCTGGGAATTCGAGCGCTTCTTCCAACATACCGGTACATTATGGTCATTCCGAAACAACTTCTTCTGAAACGTCCGAAATATGTGAAAAAAAAACTAATTCCATCAGATGCACGTCTCTGAGGTATATATTTTTGAAACTTGCTTGCGTAATAAATACAATTTATTAATGCTTGCACGAACTGACTCTTCTCTAAAACGAGCCAGACAACTGAATTTATTCATAAACAACTGAACGTGTTGAATTCTAATTGGAGAAAAGAAGAAGCCCAAATCGAGATGGAATGATTAGAACTGTAGAACCTCACAGAAAATCTCCCCATAAAACACAATTGTCATAAGTGAAACATAACGCAAATATGGAACAATTACAAGGCAAACTACACCGAGGTGACAAAAGTCGTGGCATACCTCCTAGTGTCGTGTTGGACCTCCTTTGCCCGCCAAAGTGCATCAACTCGATGTGGCATGGACTCAACAAGTCATTGAAGCTCCTGCAGAAATATTGAGCTATGCTGCTTCTATAGCTGTCTATAATTAGAGAAAAGCCATTCCATGCAAAAATGGGGATTTTATGACACGAGTCCTTCAAACTTGAAAATATTTTGGGATATTGCTATCCTTGATGTATTGTATCATCGTCGAGATACAATATTAAAATTTTCTGATTGTTCGGCAACAGTACTCTTAAAATCTAAGACTTCTTGTGAACACCGCTATATTCTTTAGTTTTGTTTGCCCTCATATGAATGTCTCTACAAATTCTAAAAAGTTGTGTGTAAGATACGTAGTACAATTATTCATTAAATATCAATTTTATATCGTGTTATTCCTGGCATACAACAATAAAAATCTTCTTTAAAACGTAACTACTCGCAAGACAATCCTTTTAATTTATGAAAGTTTACAATAATATTGTATTCAGAATGTTCAAAAAGATATTAAATTTTCTTGATGATATCTTGAAAGGAACAAACATTATCGTTAAAATTACTCACCTGAGCTGAAATGGGCAGTATGCCACCCGCTCCAACCATTCATTTTTGCAGCGGCTCTGCTCGCATGGCGACTACTCCGTTACAGGTGCCTTTTAGTGAACACCTTCCCTAGACACTTCAGTAGAATTTGATTCAGATTTTTTTGAAAATTTGTTCTCACTGACAGGAATGACACAGATTTTATGAAAAGTGAAAAAGCGAAATTTTGTGGCATCTTCCTACAACTACAAGGTTAATGAGAGGGATTTTTTCCTTGATGAAATCTGTTCTTTAAAGACAGATCTTAAATAAGTGCATTCAAGTTCAACTTTTCAAAAATGTGAATAGTTTTCCTATAATTTTGCGCCAAATATAGGCAATTTGTTTCTCAAAAACTGTTCCAATTTTTTTTTCTTTAAGTTTTATCCTCGTATGCAGTAAGGGGCGGTAAAAATATGGTTCTAGTCCTATTTTCGGATTTTGTTCCGTTTTTTTCGAAAATGTCAAACAACGTGAACATTTGAAAGCTAGAAAATTGCAGACAGCAATTTTTGCTTTAAACAAACTCTGTTGTAAAAAGTAGATCTTTAAAAACGGTCATACACATTTTTTTTTAAAAACGAGCTGATTGTTTACAACAGACTTTACAGTTAAGTGGAAAATTATTTAATTTTGAGTTGACGAAGGTTTCGAACAGTCGATGTTGCCAAGTGTTTTCCCTCCGTTTTCTCTTTGTGTTCTTCCTATTGTGTTACCGAGGTACCGGAACAGTGTTGCCAAAGGAACCGCATTTTCGACGCAGGGTTGACAGATTGGTCGGAATTCCGCTTTTGGGGCTGGAAAACGGCTCTCTTTCTCTCGCAAAATAAAAATGTTTCGTGGAATATCGCCCAATGGGCGTAAATGCATGAAAACATGTGCGGTTAGGGCGGGTTTTCAGATTACGACGAAATTTTCAATAAACAACCACAATGACGTTGACAGTGAGGTTAATTTTTTAGTCGTTTCTCTATAATGATATTTTATTAATAATTTGTTAGATCGTTCAAATTTACTTTGAGAAGTGAGTAATGTTGTTTTTTAAACCTGTAATGTAGGATGTGTTCTAAAAGTCATAACATCTTCGTCGTGCACAGCATGAGTATATAATGTCACATTGGCAATATTTACAGTCCTCTTTTAGAAGTACGGTGTCACTGCCTGCATTTTTCGTTAAGCCATGGGAAATAAGCATGCATATGTAAGCATTTCAGTGGTAATCGTTTTACGTGATGATATTTAAGAGGAGCAAAGGGAGTGAAAATGGGAAAGAGGAAGAATAATTTAAATATTACAATCAAAAATGGGAACAAAAAGAGGATTTTAAAGGTAAGTAGGTGGACTCTACCAGTGCATCTTGCGTTCACGTTTAACTCTAATTATTCGAAAAACATTTCAATGTGATAAATAAAATGATCTCAATTGCAAAGAATTATTTTATCCCTTAAAGTTATTCTCCCATCTGCTGTAGTCATAAGAACAGTTATAATTAATTTTTAAATATTAAGGTATAGGTTATTATTACAAAAAGTATACGCTTTTACATAAATTATTACTTGCAATGTTCACAAATAAAACAATAAAACAAATCAAGCATTTCATAGGATCACTCTCTCAAAAAAACCTTCATATTCAATTATTTTCGTGTAAATTCAAATTTACCGCTTGAATACTTGAATTTTTATTATTGGACGGATTTATAGCCATCTAACGACGGATGTTCGTACAAAGCATCTGGCAACCCTTTTCCGACGTTCATCTTCGCAATTCGCATCGAGCCATGCAAGCGACTAAAAAATCCGCATTTTTACAATGTATGAAAGTTATATTTTATATTTTTTACATGACAATTTAACGGGTCTTGCACGTGCTTAGCGTCGAGACAGTCTAGACTGTCGTCTAAATAAAAATATCATTCGAAAACACATTAGTTGTTTCTAATTTTCTTCATGTAATAAGTAAATTAGGCATATCCAAATTTCAACTAACAAATCTTTATTTAAAACATTATCACAAACCTTTCAACCCGAAACTTTCCTCCGCATATTTTGCATCGCTTTAAATTCATATTCTCCATCTCTTTCTATCCACTTATAAATTGATGCCATTTTTTTGTTGAATTTGATATTTGTGTGTGAGGATTGCTCAGCCTTTTGCTATCCAAATTTTAGATTTTTTCTGGGCGGTTTCATACTTCTACCGTAGCTCGCATCTTCATCGCTTGAAGCCATTTCTAAATGCCTGTACAGGTCATAAAAAGATAGAAGACTCTATTGTATCAGTAGTAAGACAGAGAAAGCAAAATCTAAGAGTATTGCGCATGCGTATTCCAATTTACAAGTGGAATATACATGCGCATTTATATCCACATTATTATCCAAATTTTTACTACCTAGCTTCCGCGAAAAATGGCACCGTGATCCTTGAGATCCCGCATTTAGGCGATCTACCTCTGACAGCACTGTACCAAAACACTGTTCCGTCGCGTTCCGCCAGAAATCAAGTCCTGTGTATTATTATCTACAGAACGTTATGTAAAAGGTCCATATATTCATGTCTTAATTGTCACACGCGGTGCATTTCTGTACAATTCAAATCATTATTTAAAATATTTGCAGGAAGGGATTTGTTCGAATTGGCAATATCTGAAACTATATTTGTTTAGTATTAGCCACATTCCATTGGCAGGTAAATTTATTGATGTACAAGTTGGCTAATATTACTGATTTGATAATAATGTTGATTAGCTGAACCTGTGCGATTACAACGCACAAGAGAGCTGTAGATAAGTTACTACAGAAAATACTGCATTTCCATGAATATACACGTTTATATTTTCCAGTATTTTTACACATATATACATGGATATTGTTTTGGCTTATAACAGCAAATTATGACCTTATCGTAATAACTGAATTGTTTAATATCACTGAAATTTTTATGAAAACGGACATGTGTCAGACACCAAAGTGATATAATTGAGTGTAATAGGTCATTTATTGATCGCAACAAATCCCAAGAAAACGTTTAGGAAGGTTTGCCCTGTATTAGGTAACTGATGGAAGATTCTGGGAGAAAGAACTCCTTTGATGTTTTCCGTAGATATCACAACAATTATACATCAGAAAGGTCACTGAATACCTACAATTGGTAATAATTGTTTAACGTAATATTGATATTATATACTAATATAATTACGGGATTACGAAGATATTGATTTTAATATTACAAGTATACTCAGTCACAGATATTCCACAAGTGGTAAATGTATATCAGCAATTTGAACAACTCCCTCCCTGTAAATATTTTAAATAATTATTTGAAGTTTACATGAAAATGCACCGCGTGTGATAATTACAGAGATGGTTACTTGAATCTATTACATAACCTTCTGTAGATAATAGTACTTACCATGTAAGTACTGTCAGCTAACAACTTACAGAACAATTATCACACTTACAAATAATTCAGCTTACAACAAAAAAAATACCACACACCTAATCTCTCTTTATTATTATTATTATTATTATTATTATTATTATTATTATTATTAAATCAATATCATTAATCAACATGTCTATCAATAAATTTTACCTGTCAGTTATAAATAATAAAAATTGATAAACGTTTTGTAGTCCAATTACTAGTAATCTGAAAAAAAATATAACCCTTTACCTAAAAAGTTCACTGATGTTAAACAATTCAGTCATTACGATAAGGTAAGGATTTGCTGTTATTGGCCAAAACAATATCCATGTATATATGTATAAATATCTAGGTAAATATAAAATATGTGAATATTCATGGAAACGCACCATTTTCTGTCGTAATTTTTCTATGGCTCTTCTTTTTTGCGATGCAGTCGCACGGGTTCAGCTAGTGGCCCAATAATTTTCGATGGGACTCATGTCGGACAATCTTTTGCTCGAATTGTTCAGAATGTTCTTCAAACCAATCGCAAACAATTGGGGCCCAGTGACATGGCACACTCCACCGTTGTATGGGAACATGATGTCCATGAATGGCTGCAAATGGCCTACAAGTAGCTGAACATAACCATTTCCAGTCAACTATCGGTTCATTTGGACCAGAGAACCCCCTCCGTTTCATGTAAAAACGCCACTCTATCATGGAGACAAACCCAGCTTTCATGGAGCCTTGTTGACAACTTGGGTCCAAAGCTTCGTGGGGTCTGCTCCACACTCAAACCCTAACATCAGGTCTTATCAACTGAAATCGGACCTTATTAGATGAAGACACGATTTTCCAGTCATCTACCCTCCAATCGATAAAGCCATGAACCCAGGAGAGGTTATGCGATGTCGTGTTCAGTAAAAGCTCTCGAGTCTGTCTTCTGTTATCATAGCCCTTTAAAGACAAATTTCGGCGCACTGTAGTAACTGATACGTTCTTCGTACGTCCCACAGTAATTTTTTCTGTTATTTCACGCAGCGTTCGTTAGTTGTTAGCACAGACTACTTTATGCGAACGCCGCTGCTCTGTCATTAAGTGAAAGTCGTCGTTCATTGTATAGTCAGTGGTGAGAGATTATGCCTAAAATTAGGCATTGTCGCCACACTCTTGATATTGAGGCTTTCGGAATATTGAATTCCCTAAGATTTCAGACATGGAATGTCCCATGCGTCTAGCTCCAACTAGCATTCCGCGTTCAAAATTAGTTCCCATCGTGCGGCCATAATCACGTCAGAAACCTTTTCATATGAATCACTTGAGTACATATAAAAGCTCTGCCAATGGTGCTGCCCTTTTACACCTCTTGTACGCGATACAATTGCTTTTTGTAAATTTGTATATTACTATCCCATGCCTTTTCACACCTCGGTGTATCTTGAGGTTGTCAAAATGGCAAGTAAAATGTTGAATAACTCTCAAAATATTATAAACTTTTTTTAAAATTAAACGCAATAAAACATCTAATAGTGATGAAAACTTGTACAAGATTGTGATTACCAAGACCTTATTAAATGATATCCTCCACCAACATCGAATATCAAACATCCTCGGACGTTGCAGAATTAAGACAAAAAAGTTAACTTTCTTTAGGATTTCCGAATATTTTCTTTTTAAGTCAGGCCTTCTTGCTTAGGAATATCCTGTACATCACAAACGTTAAAACATAGGAAACAGTTTAACACTTAAGATACACCTTCTATGCTAAAAACGGCAATAAAGAAGTATTTTATAAGTTTCTTCCCCATTTCTCTTTAAAATGATTGAAACACCAGGGTCTCACTGGAGAGATGCTTTTGTAAACGTTTGTTTCCGCCCGCAGTAGAAAAATCAGCGCGTTCGACGTGGCGATGATCGATTGGGTAGTAACAACTGCCAGTGAGGGGGGTCTCCAGCTCAGCAGGCAGGGCTCCGGCCCCAATGAAAATGCCCTTCCCCACGCTTTTAATGGGCTTTTATCCTTGCGAGTAAATAATAAATGATAGATGGATATCGCTCCAGACTACACGGCAAGCGTGCGTGTCGCTCCATCGACACAGGCGGTGGCGGTGGCGACGGCGGTTGCGACGGCGGTGGCAGTGGCGGTGGTGACGGCGGGTGCGATGGTGGCGACGGCGGCGGGGGCGGGGGCGGTGGCAGTGGCGGCGGCGGCGGTGGTGGTGGTGGTGGCGACTGTGACGGCGGCGGCGATAGCGGCTACTCTGGCGGCGGCGGTGGCGATGGCGGCGGCGGTGGCGATGGCGGCGGCGGTGGCGATGGCGGCGGCGGTGGCGATGGCGGCGGCGGTGGCGATGGCGGCGGCAGTGGCGGCTGCAGCGGTGGCAGCGGAGGTGGTGACGGTGGCGGTGGCGGTGGCGGTGGCGATGGCGTTGGGGGCTGAGGCGAAGGCGAAGGCGGTGGCGGCGGCGGCGGCGACGACGACGACGATGACGACAATCGCGTTGCTAGGTAGCCAAGTCACGAGTGGCGGGGAGGTGTTAGGAACAGAGCAGGAAAGCCGCTTGGGTGAAGGTAGCACACTCATCAATTAGTACACATTTTCAATTAAAGAATAGAAGGAAGTAATATGAAGGCGATCCGAGGTAGAGCGGTCAGAATGCTTACCTTCCACCGATGGGATCGAACTTTCATTCCCGTTCGATCTATATGAAATTTACGGTGGACAAAGCATTTTCGCGGCAGATATTTCGGCGTAATTGCATTCCTTACGCCTCTCATTCCACCATTGCTCCACTTCATTATTTCATCAATCATCATTTCATTTAGACAATCCAATTTTTGTGCAAGAGTACATTGTGGATTAAGTGATATTGATTATATATTCGAGAGGCATGGGGATCGAGGAAGTTGTAATTAGTCATGGGATGTGTACAGAAGAGTTAAGAAAATACAATTAATTACAGAAAAGAGAAAATGGTGTATGATAGAGTCCCACAATGTGTGTTTGAGCTCTGGTTCCATTTCTGTTTAAGGATTAGAAAAGCTGAATTGGTTTCCAGAGTTGTTATGAGGTACCTTTGTTCTTTGAGTCTGAGGAGCAGGCGGGACCCTCTACCGTGAGGCCTCCAGAGTGACCTCCCACTCTTGGTAAGCTACCTAGGATCCGTCCCGGCTTCGAAGTAATTAATTCATATTTTTACTCAACCAACCTCAAAGCTGTTTCATTTAGCTGGAAAGGCGCCATACTGAGGATTTCAGTTCGCAAGATTTAGGAATGGAGAAACATTTTGAAGGCCGCGATAGGATTAGGAAGGTTTCTACCCGACCGGATAAACTTGAGCATCTGAGGCCACCACTCGGTGGGAGAAGCGATGAACCAGTCGCTCTCAAAACACGCCAACTTCTTATTTGCATTAGGATACCTCTTCTAAGCATTCCCAAGACTGTCACTCGGAAAAACTATTTCGGAGAAGGTTAACTTCAGAACAGATGGTGACAAGCCTCTACCCCCAGACAAAGCGACCATCATTCGAGCAAAGGTAATCAACGGGCGGGTTAGGAGCGGATTTGGCGCAGTCATAAACCCTATGAGCTGAAATGCACTGAAAAAACGAAACGAGAAAACTGAACACTGGACGCCTTCTTGATACGTTCAAACACGAGACACGGAAATTCAGATGTGTAAAACTATCAGATTTTCCAATACTGCGTTTTTATTGAAGAATGAGTCTTTTTCGATTCTATCGTGATCATCCCCACTGATGGAATATAAATCAGTTAAACAAAAATATAATTTGCAAATTAATCTTGGAATTTAGAAAATAAATTATTTGACTTGGCTAAATATACGAAGACAATAACATGACTTTGTATATTTAGCCATATAGTATATTTTAACGTACCAAATTATAACAAACAATATATATTTTTGTTTTGCATTCTTTCACGCAAGTATGAATATCTTTTCCACGTTCACTTTTCACGTTATTCTTTTTCACCAAGTAATTACTATATTTCCTCCAGCTTCTTTGTCCCTGCTACTGATAATAATATTTTAAATTCTTTGCTTGCTTTAAATTTCGTTTTTCCATATACAACAGACTTTCTCTGCTTCATAGCTTATCACATTTATTAAAATAGTTTTCATTATTAAGTTCCTCTTATTTATACTAATGTTAGTCATCGATTTCTCACATTCTCGTTGTATCTGATAACTTATTTTTGAATCTATAAGAGAGCTATCTCGTAACGTTTCTTTCATTAATGTGTTTTTCTACCATTCTACGTTGTTGTAGGCTCGATCACATCCTGGAGGATTGTGGGTACTTTGTTTTCTAGTGTATCCGCTTTCAGAGGTGAAGAATATTGCGCCAGGAAAACATCCCTACGAACTACGAAAAAAAAGAAACGTTCGTATCTGGCCGCCGCTGTCACGTGTTAAACAACGTATATAATACTTTTGTTAAAATTAGTTCTCTTTCTTTCTCTTTTTCTCTTATTTCTGTAGTGCTCGCCACAATTTACCTCCACACGAGCTGCATACCCTACAATCACAGATTTTCCTCCTCCTCAACCAAGAAATGAATTCCTGTCCCTTTTCATCAAGAAAATTATTTCTCCCTGGATATTAATTTTCTTGAGAATTAGAAACAACTTTCTGTATACATAACGAAATAAATAAACGACGTTGGCACGTGGCAATTGTTATCTCAATAGGCAAATATGAAAAGATCATTTTCATGTTTATATTACAACTGGTAATATTCTGTTCAACCAACAACTATTTCTGCAATCTTCTCTGCCGTTTCTCCAAACAAATCTTCTGAATCGTCACTTTCTTCCGTTTCTTGCTCTTCCACCACGAGATCGAATTACATCTCTCATTTAGCGTCAATACTTAATGATGTACACCTTCCTAATAAAAGTACAACAAAAATAAAGCACTAGAAACACAATGAAGGGAAAACTGGAAAAATTTTTCGCAATGTCAACAACGAAAATTTTTAATAAATCTTCCTATTACCACTTCCGTTTCTTCAAAAATCCTGGTTTTCTTGCTCCAGTGTCAACAGCTCTGTCGAGAGTTGTCCTTTGCACTCACTGTGTCCCCCATACGTTATTATCCAATACAGAAACAAATTAAAACATGTTTCTCTTAACACCATCAAGAACTTTTTGAAAGAAATCATACATAAAAGCATTTCCTCAACAGAAGCACCAATATCGCAAATGTATTAACAAAAAGACCGTTTTATATCCCCAATAATTTTGCTCCTATTTCTGCAGAACTTGATTCAGACTATCCCCACAAGCTTTGCAACCTCCACATGCTCACCTACATCATATTCCGTAAGAAAATACACTTTTCCCATCAGCATTGCCTTATTTGAAAATTGATATTAAGATGAGATGATCTTCAAACATCTGCACGATTCCTATTCCTCATCCTACATCCGCAGCCACATGTTTCTTCCATACATGCTGCATCCTCCACATTCTCACTTACGTCTTCCTTCATAAGAAAATAAATGTTCGTAATGGAAGGAAGGCCACACCAGAAAAGAATTAGCACGAAGAGATTCCCTTCATGAAAATACTGGACCCTCTCCTTCCTTAGACCTCTCCGAAGACCTCATCCACGCATTTTCACCTGCATCGTCTTCCATAACAAAGAACATTTTCGCAATGGGAGCAACGCCACACCAGAAAAGCATTAGCACAAAGAAATTCTCTTCGTGAAACTATAAGCCCCTCTCTCTTTCTTCCATAGATCTGTACAAGTCCACCACTACATATGCTGCCTTCCCTACATTCTCACCTACATCTTATACCATAAGAAAATACATTTTCACAAAGGAAGCAACGCCACACCAGAAAAGCATTAGCACGAAGAGATTCCCTTCATGAAGCTACAGCCCCCTCTCCTCCTTCCGTCGACCTGGCCACGGTCCACCTCCACACTCGCTGCATCCTCCACACGCTCGCCGCCCCCCTTTCCTCCTCGGGCGGCGTCCGGGAGCCCAGCGCCGAGCGTCGGTGGCGCTCGGAGGCGGTAGGGGCGTGGCAGGGGGCGGGGCGGCGCCAGCGCCCGCGCCAGCGTATTTGCGCTGCGACATCGGTCCTCTCGGGATCCGCGAAACGCAGGCGGGTGGGCGGGCGGGCGGGCGGGCGCACGCTGGCGGGCGAACGCGCGCGCGCGCGCTCAAAGTCAAACACACGAGCAGAGTACACACCTGCTCGTGATCTGAGAGATTTAATAATCACAGATACCTGCTGCAGCGACGGAGGCGGAGCACCGGCAGAGGCGCCCGCCCGCGCGCGCGCGCGCGTCTGCCGCCACCGCCGCCGCCGCGCCGCACGGAAAACACTAATTCAAATCCTTGGAGGGCGCACCTCTTTGGCGCGCAAAGACCTGCGCCACTGTAAACACGCGCCCGAGCTCTCTCCGCGTGCGGGTCCTGAGCGCTCACGCATGCAGATTGCGAATTAACCGCCACGGGGCGCGGCGGGGAGGGGCGGGGCGGGGCGAGGAGGACGGGCGAGTGGGAGGGAAGGGCGCCCGGTGAACGCGTTGCGTCTCGGCCGGCGGCGGCGAGAGCGTCTAGTCGAGGGCGGCGGTGGCCGGCCGCAGTGTGCTTGGATAAACCGCGCGGTGTCAAAGGGAATTCGAAACGTGCTCGCATGAATATTCCCTGGGGGCAGCAACCTCCCCCCTCCCCGTCCCTGCCCCCCGCCCGGCTCACGCCGCAGAGCACCTGCGGAAAAACCCGTTCGGCTCGAAGACCGCGGCGCGGCCACCGCTCCGCCCGAAGACGTGTGAGTGGGAGCGACCGCGCCCACCTCGCTGGGGCCGGCGGCCATTTTGTGCTGCTTGTGGCTCTTCGGAATCTTAGTTCTTCATTTCCTAACAACGGTTGATTACAACATCGGTTGGTTTCCCTTTTTCAACTGCTTTCTCTGGTTCTCGTTTCTTACTTCTGCATTCATCTGATCGTGTTATCTGAGAGGCTTTCGTTTTGATTTTCCACAGAAGGGAAAACACTCTCCCGAAACAAATTTGGCTTGGGACATAATATTGAATAAGAAATTTGTTATGAATACTGTTTAAATGATTCGTTTGAGCTACAGCACAAAGGTGCTGCCGAGCGACACCACAAAAATTTGATTCCAGAAAGTAGCACAAAACAGAAAAAGCACTCTCGTATAGCACAGTAACATCTTAAAAAACTTTCAGACTACTTTGAATGCTATAGCTATAGTAGCTTTGAAATAAAGATTTCAAACAAGCATCAACATTAATTCAAATATCTCCTATTGTGAAAACGTTTAAGAAATAACAACTCGTGCACGAATTGCAAGGCGATACAATTGGGTATCCAATACGACAGATAATTAATCTGCAAATTTATTCATTGTCTGACGAATTTGTAAACATATTTGAAGATCGTATTAACAAATTGGCGTGTTTGTGTGAACCAATGTGTTTGGAAGAGAAGGTTTTCGCTTTCAGCCTTATAGTTCAAGATAGGATTCAAGGTTTTTTCGGAATCCGCGTAACATAGGGAAAACGCCATTTTTGAACACAATATTTGGCAGTATGAGGGAGAATCGCCTTATCCCTATAATGACCCTGGCTGGCAAATAAAGTCGTACTCTTTTTTTAATATCTTTGTTCATTTTTACACCTTCCTCCAAGTGCCCAATTAGAAAGGACTAGCATAATATTTTTATAGAATTTTATCGAAGGCAATACGTAGTACAAAAGGGCTAGAATTCAACTTTTCAAAGTGAGTAAGACTGAAGTAACATGTTACATGTTCTTCCATGGGGAAGATTTCACTTTCTAGGGTTGAGAATATATTTATATTAAAGACTTGAAATATTCGGAACGAGATTCGTTACTTTAGAAATAAGCAAGATCATTTATGCAAGATCTCCTGGGTTACTTATACATAGAGAAATCATCTGAACATGCTACAACGATCTCTTTGATTAGTGATTGAGCAAACATAAGGGGTTATGCTGATAGGTGACGTTTACTTGTTAACCAGAAGCAACAGCGTCGGCATGGGTTGTCAGAGGAGGTAAAATGTCCGCAAGAGGTTTCCAATTGAAACCTCTTTCACTGAAATGCATTTTCGCTAACGTGTAATAATTTAAATCTGTTAAACCATGAATTTTCAAAGGGAAGTAATTTGGTGAGAGCATCAAACTTATTGTGTTTCATTATAAAAAACTTTTTGGAGACCTGAAGATCAAATGGGTTAGAAAAATAAGTTTCTAAATATTTCCAGCAGCATGATAACTTAGAGATTACTTATTATTATTTTCAACAACCCTACATTTCTAAATATATATCGCTTGTAAAAATAACCACAAATGCAATATCGACGATAAAATCGGCACTACCTTTGTGAAGGTGCGGTAATATCCATTATGTTAACACGACCAGATATCTGGCACCTGACGTATTTTCTTCCAAGAATTGTTGTGGCTCTCACAGAAATAATCCTGCAATGCTCGGCCTTTTCCATAGCTTGCAGCAGCGTTTGTTGTACGGAGTATTGACCAGACGTTTCCTCAGAGATTGCCATAAAGTTTTCTGCGGAATAGGCTGTTCTGTATTCTGAATTGTGTTTTGAATTCTTTCATTGGTTGCACGTGTACAGTTTTGATTCTTCCTTTATCGACGGCCTTCCCGACCGTTTCCCTTGGAAATAAAATATTTCGCTTAAAAAATTGTAATACCAATTTTGAAATTATTTACCAGATGGTGGGTCAGTTCCAAATGCGGTCGAAAGTCCCGTTGATGATTGACGTCAGCGGATAGAATTAAGTTCTTGAACGCATAATGCGAAATGCTTTCCATCGGTAGCCTTTCCAGTCTTATTGAATGGATTACATCTTGTCAGAAGTCAGCAAAACTAACAGGTCTGCTACTATGCGAATAATTGAGACACTATCTTCCACAGTCAACTTCTCTTGACACGAAAAGAGCATTGCGTTTTGCATTCAAGAAATCGGGAATATCATCTTGTCTGAACAATTTCGTTTATTCCAAACAGGTTCGTAGCGTATTATGACTATTTTTGTATATCAATTTAAAGGAGTAATATAATAAATTACATTGTAAATTTGCTTTTGGGAAAACGTAAATCTTAAAAAAAATCGCATTAGCCCTTTCAAACAGCATATAAACCGAGAGCAAACGGATCATACAGGTCTGATGGCACATGACGTCAGCGGGTGCTGCAGAGCAGCAGCAGCGTCGGCGTAGATGGTCGGAGGCGGCGGAGCGTCAGCGCGGGTGGGAGGGGAAGGGGTGAATGGGGTGGAAGGGGCAGTGAGAGGGGGGAGCGGGAGGTTCAGCGATTACCGGGGTCTAATCCCGACCGGACGCGCTCGCCGCGGGCTCTCATTCAACTGGCGGCGGTTGCCGCCGCCTCGGCCTCCGCGTTTCCGCGAAGCGAGGCGAAGCCGCCGCCGCCGCCGCCGCCGCCCTCGTTGCTGCGGCGGCGGGGACGGAGGCGACCGGGCGGCGGCGGTGGCGGCGGCGGCGGGGACGGAGGCGACCGGGCGGCGGCGGTGGCGGCGGCGACAGCGCGGGGCCGCCGCCGGGCGGGGGCGGCGAGAAATCGGATTCGTGCCGCCCCCAGCCCCGCCCTGCCGCACCGCGCGGCGCGGCGGGGGCGGGGGCGACGGCCGCGACGGAAATTCGCCGCGATAGCGCCGGACGCTGAGCGCGCCCGGGGGCTTTGGCTGATTAGGGAGCTGCCGGAGTCCGTGCGCCTCTCTGGCGATGATTCTTGACGGAATCCATTAGCGACGATAATGTTTTCTCCGTTGCGGCGCGACGCGTTCTCGCTGCCTGGGATGAGGTTCGTCACAGCCGATGCGTATTGATGTCATTGCATGTGCAGCGAACTGCATAATCCTTGTTTACATAAGTTTTGGAGATGAATTTAAAGATTGAAGCAGAATGTAAAGAGAGATGAAATTTCTATAATGATGTAGTTTTTAAAAAATTATAATATATTATGAAAAACTACCCCTTTTTGCGTATCAGAGTAAAGGAACTATCTTTAATTCAATTAATTCTTGTTCGGTATTTCTACCTTTCAAGGGTGTTTATACATGATTTCAGTAACTACAGGATGAACCATCCTCAGGTCTAAATGTCAATATAATAAAAAGAAAAATGAGCTTGGCAAGTTATGTTTTGTTTGTGTGTGTGTGTGTGTGTGTGTGTGTGACAGAGACACACACACACACACACACACACACACACAGAGAAAGATTATATTTTCTGACATTAAAGGAGGCTTGAAAACGTACTTAAGATAGCGTGATTGGATTCTCTGTGGTTGTAATTCTTACCTAGTTGGTAAGTTGCTGTAGCTGGGGATTCTGGTAGTATATCATAAAAGTTTTTTGAAGTAAAGTAACTTGCTTAATGAGATATCACACTGAGGTCTGTAAAAGAGTGAATTGACCTATTTTTTACTTCAAAACTTCTATTTTTCAAAGAAATTGAATTTGAAATATGTAACATGGAGGCTAGGGCCATACAAATCGCAACAATAGGATATATCTGTTCATCACATCCATCGTGCGTAGTTCGCAAACGATCAATCCTAGGCCATTGAAACCTGTGCCTGTACGCTGTCTTTGGGTTAAGATTACGACGACGCAATCTATAAAATGAGAAGATATTTCTGAACCATCTGTTAGGTTTGAGAGTTGCTCATTTTGGTATTCTATTCATTTGCACAGATAGTATTGGATTCATTTGCACTATAAATTTCAAATTCTTCGAAGAATTAATTTCACAAACTAAAATAGCACATATCTAAGAGTATCGGTATCTTAACAGACTCGTAAAATGTGAAAACACTAACGGTATTACCAAGGCAATGTAATATAATACACAGTTCAGGTTGACGATTGAAAGTGCAAAATGCACGATGATGTTATTATTCAATAATATTTTTAATTCGAGGTAAACTCATTTTTGATATCTTGCTGAAAATTATTACGCTTACTATCCCTTCATATTTTTATTTAAATAAAATTTTACTCCTTGATGTGATTCAAACTCATAAATGTCACTGTCATGAAATGAAATGAAATTTAGTATTCAAGATTTCTACTAAGTAATCCCCTATTTAGTAGAGTTCAATTAAAGTGTATACCTACGTACTATATTCGTGATTGTTAAAATAAAGTAGCATTACCCACCCCAATCATGTGAATCAAAATATGCCGTTCCAGATGTGTTTGTCATTTTGAAGGTTAGTGAATTCTTTATTCTGTCATTCTAATTGAGTTCTCAAGCCATACAAAACCTCGTGTAACATTCAAGTTTCAGAATTTATTAGTCTTACTTTTGCTACATTTTTTACAAGTTTCGCTACTAACTGTGTAATGTCTACGACATTACTACTAAGAATATTTATACATTACGTGTGTAATACTTCTATATTTCTCCTCGCAGAATATTTTTATTCTGTTCAATCTACTCCTAAAATTAAGTGAATGTAAAACCCTCATGATTTCTTAACTAGAAAGAATTGAAATGTGTAATTTTGTATTGCGTGTTGATGAAATTGAATTCATTATTTCAAAATGAATATTTAAATAATTGCCTTTATTGAGTCGCGGATTGTCTTTTGTGGAGTCATTTGCTGTAGTGTGCTTGCTTGTAGTGTCACAGATTTCGATGGGGTTTTTATATAGTAAGATAGGGTTTTGTCGGACGTAACTTACGCAAAATTTTTAAAATTATTATTTTCTCTTCCATAATGAGAAACGTTTGTTTGTTTGATTCAAATCTAAACTTTAATAAAAATTTTGTACATGTGACCTTCAAAACAAGAGAAAAGTTACTCTCTGCATGAGATTTGGTAAAGCTACCCCTATCCATTAAAAAGTACATTTAAGCATGCACTCTTTCCGTTCTTCACCAACGTCCCCAAAACATTCAAGAAAGTCACCAAAGTGAATCAAACTTATTAAAGTCCATAAATTGTCCAATTCTATGTGTTTTTACGATTTGTGTCTGTTTGTCCGAGGTAATCTGTGTAACAGTTGATAATCATGAACGAAGCTTAGAAAGGATTTGATGAATTCTTATTAAACGGAGTATTTATTAATTGATTTATTGCAAATGTGTCATTAATTCTTTATATCAATAAACAATTTATCTTATAAAGCAGAGGCAAACATTTTTTACCTTTGTTTAGTTTTAGTCATGAACACTGAGTTGCGTTGCAACGCCTCTCGATAGAAGTTAAAGTAAATTTTAACTCGCTAGATATGAGTGATATTTAGATAACAAAAACAAACACATAAAAATACACTTTAAACCCATAAAATAAATAAACACTCCAACTGCTGGCACATGATTCTAGTGAATATTTTATTCATTTTTATACCTCACAGTTCCATTTTCTCTGTAAATTTTCTTTAACTTGGGTTATGTTTTGATTATTTGCATGTAGCAAGGAAAACATTTGCTACATTTCTTATGCTATTTCTAAATTCAATGAAAAATGAACATTAATATTTAATCAGCATATATTATCTTCATCATTAGTGGTTATTACTCATTGCTAAGTGTCGTGACCGCACTTTGCGTCGCTTTCACTTTCAGTCGCTCAAAGTTTCTTTCAATACAAAGGCACAGTTTGGTCTTCCTTGAGTATTTTTCAAGCTGCCCATCAGTTATTTTCATTTGATCAAATCATCTACATGCTTCCATTCACCCAAGCTGTTGACCATCGACATTTTATAACAATTTTTTTTTCTATAGTTTCTGCGTCTCTTCTATTTTGTCTCCTATTATGTATTGGATAGTTAATACACAGAAGCAAATTATATACATTAAATTTTATATGAGAGAATAATTAATATATGTTGACGATTTTCAGTAGGATAATGGATCACGGGATCGGTCAATTAATGAATTACATTAGTTTGCCAACGTTTCGGAATATTTAATTCCTTCATCAGGGCTTACTAATACATATACTGGTCAAAGATAATGTTCCTCCACAGTACAACTCCAATACAGCGTTGCTGAAGCACACACGTCCATAGCAGGTCCGACCATGGCCACGGTCCGAAAGAAAGTGCCCGTGGCCGTGGTCGGGCCGTGGCCATGGTCGGCTATGGACCGGCTATGGACGTGTGTGCTTCAGCAATTATTATATTAGTGCAACATTATATTAGTGTAATGTCGAATACAACATTATATTAGTGTAATGTCGAATACAACATGTCTAAATACAATTAATCTGAAGGAGATAGCTTCCGTAAATATAAACACAACCCAGAAATTCTCTAAGGGCGAGGAGCACATCTTGGCGGGAGCGTCCCATAACTTCGTACTTCGGACGCGCTCTGAGCACGCAAGAAGGCCGCGGAGAAGCCTTAATGAACGTGGAAATGTTAGCAGTTTGACTCGGCTGAATAATGAAGGGAGGTCGCGGACGGCAAATGAATGAGTGAACGACGTCGCCCTGCAACCGTCAGCTCACCAACCTGGGCCCTCGCACTCCCCTCCACGTTCTGCCTTCATTGCTCCGCCGCCTTCTCAGTCCCTCTTCTGCCCATGCCGCTTCCCCTTACCCTGCCCCTCCCCGCCCTGCCCCGCACCCTCCTCCTCTCCACGTCACCCTCCTCCTACACCCTCCGCCCTATCTGCCCCCTCCGCCCCACCTCCACCCCACCTCCGCCCCTCCTCCGCCCCTCCTCCGCCCCTCCTCCGCCCCTCCTCCGCCCCTCCTCCGCCCCTCCTCCGCCCCTCCTCCGCCCCTCCTCCGCCCCTCCACCGTATCTCCTCCACCCCTCTTCACCCTCCGCCCCCACTACTACCACCGTCCTTCTCAACCCCTTCCACCGATTCTTCTTCGCCTCGCTATACCCTGCTCCGCACCCTCCATCTCTCCCACACGTCACCCTCCTCCGCTCCCCCTCCCTACCCTGACTGCCCATCTAGCACGCGCTCCCAAAACGCCCTCTCTACTTCCCCGCTTCACCTCGCCTCACTATTCCAACACGCCTTGTCACCCCACCGACCCCTCCACCCACATCGCCCCGCCCCACCCACCCCTGCTCACCCATCCTGTGACTCTCGTTGACGCCCCGATCTCTGGTTCCAGCCTGCTCCCTCCCCCGCCCGCCCTCGGCCGTCGTCGGCCCGCGCCAGCGCCGCGTATGCACCCCCGCAGCCGTGCATTATGCAGGGTCGCCAACGTCTTGCGCCCAGGCGCTGCTCAATAATGTAGCCTGATTGCAGGCGCGCGTCGCGATGGCCGCGGCGGCGACAGCCCGAGACACGGCCCGAGACGGGGACGGGGACGGGGACGGGGACGGGGACGGGGGCCAGTTGGACGGGCGCGCAGGTGTTGTCTGGCGGAGACGCAGTTGCAGGGGAAGAAGCGAAGCGGGGAATCCCAGAGAGAAGGAGAAAGATATGGAAGATAACGGGAGGAAAATTACTTACTCTGATAATGATTTCGTGATGGGAATAAGGAAATGGTATTAATAATAATAATAAGAATATGATGATGAATGATGATAATGATGGTTATGGTCGAAAATTCGCATTGATGGCACAGAAATGTCATAGTGTTCTCATAGAAGTTATAATTAGTGGTGACAAAAAATGCTGAATAAATTCAGAATAGATACAGTACGAGGAAAATAAAATTGCAGCAAAATTTACAAGATCGATGAAATAAATAAATAATACAAAAATAACAATAAAAACCGAATAAATATAATGAAAAATATAATTGAGATGAAAACTAAGAAAGAAAATTTTCAAAAATATCACGCTGAATGTAGAAGAAAATAAAGTATATACACGTAAGGGAAAAAAATATCGAACAGAATGCAAGTGTGCAATATCGAAGGAAATCCGCATTGTATAATGGTACAAAGTTCAGAGAAGAACTCAAGGAAAACAAAACATTATAAAATGAAATACAAAAACACGAGAATATGAAAATCAAAGGCAGGAAAGAAATGAAGAGAAATAAATTTAAAAAAAAACACGAAAAATTCGATAAATGCTAGAGAAATAGAAATAAACTTGTAGCTGAGAGAACAGTAAATACTGAGGAAACGTGGGCGGAACCTGCGAAGACGCCAAGAGCTCGCGGGTGGGAGCCTGCTCGACGGGAACTCTGCGGGCTGGCGACGTGGGGAGTCAAGGGCGAGGTGGGGGGGTCGAGGGCGAAGTTGTGCGGACCCTCCTAAGACGCCTGCATAATTAAGGAGCGCGGCTTCCGTGGCCACTTAGCCTCATTAACCGCCGCTAAGTGACACGCGGCCGTCACGTGTCCGCGTCGACAGGCGCACGGCGCGAGGAGAGAGGCCAAGGGGAGGGGTGGAAGGGGCGGGGAGATGAGGAAGGGGAAGCGCAGAACCGTGCAGGTGCATGGGAGGGGATAGCAGGCGCGTTGCACATGAGCCCCGGGAAGGGGACCGTAATCGATGGGGCATGAAATTGCCATTTGCCATTTAATGTAAATAACGATTCGAATAGAATGTTCTCTAACGAATAAGCACGTTGCAAAGGTAAGCACGTCTGCGTTGGAAATGTAACTTTAAATAAAAACTAGCTGACCCGGCGAACTCTGTTCCGCCTTAACAGCCGGTCCCATCTTTTTCTCGCGTCGCACTCACTGTGAGAAACTGTACTATCCTTGTTGCACTCGTGATAATAAAGCAATTGCAGATTTGTGTTTTTCTCTCAAACAAAGAAGAATTTAAAATAAAACGCTCTGATATTAAATAGATAATTAAAAAATATATTACGTAGCAGAGCGTTTTTTTGGAATTGATTTTTGTTTAAGAGAGAAATACAAAGCTGTAATCATAGGGACCGGCTGTTAAAGGCAATAAATAAGCAGATTTTGGAATTTATTAAGTTAAATTGTTTATTAGAAAATACAAATAAAAAATTAAGTAGATTAATCATTCATTATTGTTCCTGTATTTTGGTGCATAGGTTGCACCCTTCAGTTAAGTACCTTCACGCGAAAACATGCGAAATCACGCGAAAACGTGCGTTTTCACACAGGAATGCTGTCGAACGGGATAAACAGTATCCTATGTCCGTCTCCTGGCTCTAAGCTTCCTGCTCACCAATTTTCAGCCAAATCGGTACAGCCGTTCTTGAGTTATAAATAGTGTAACTAACACGACTTTCTTTTATATATATATATATAAATATATATATATATATATATATATATATATATTGTTCTTTATATTATTTTCGTTCTCTTTATATTTTTGGTTACGAGATATCGAAAAGTTTCGACTTTATTGTGGAAAAAGATGGTTGTTGGGTTTGAAGTACTGATTTATTTATTTTTACGTCAAACAGTTAAAAACTGTGAGGCATGATACGGGGAGAAGCGAATTCTGTGCACGTTTTCATAGTTCTATAATCCCTACTCTACGTCATATAATATTTGAATTTGGAAGATGGAGATCATTGATACAGAAGCTTCGATATAATACTTGTTACAGATTATTCAGAATTTTACAGTCCAAATGGTAAATAATACATTAAATATCACTATTTAAACTAATGTTACTTTCACTTCGATGCTCAGTTTAGTCTCTAATTGTGTAGAAACAGTTTTGCAGCAGAAACGATTTTACTTGGGATTTAAACTTTTCTATCGAATTTAGTCATTTAATGTCATCTGGCCAAGTGTTGTATAATAATGTACATATATGTATTTGATTTATTTCTCGTGAACTGTTGATACTGTCGCCTGATGAATATGATTACTACGTCGAGTATTACAGTTATAGGCATCGGCGTTTGCTGAAAATATATTTCCGTCCTTACGTAAGTAATTTTTGAAAAACACCACTGATTCCTAAATCAAGAGACAAGGTAATGGTAAAATTCATAGATTAATAAATATTGACAGTTTCATTATTGCAAAAAATATTCGTATCATCCGAAAAAAGAACTGTTCTTTCGTTTCGAATCGTCGAGGGCATATCTGATTAAAAAATATCTGAAAACTATGATATGATTAAAAAATATCAGGTATGCATGAAAGAAATAATTCATAATAGTAATTATCTGAGGATGACCTTTTAGAAATGAATTCTGCGGTTTTGAATTTCCTAAATTATAAAAGTAGATCGTGTAATAAAATCTCCATAATTCACAAACATACCTTTATAACTTATAACTTAACTTCTTATTCCTTACACATTTGTTATTTAGGTTTTCGATTTCTTAATCAATGAAAAAACACTGATAAGTTTGTGACTAAAATATCTTTACACCACAACATCAAGTTGTCCAGCTTATTCCAAAGTAAATATTAATAAAAATGATTAAGAAATTATATTAGTTGTTGTAGGTTTACAGTAAGAAATTACTCCCAAATAACTAAAATTTAACAGCATTTTGCACTACGACAATTGGGTCTGCTGGTTGTTGCTAATAAAGTTAACCATGATATTAAAATGACAATTATTTACATACATTATAATGTGTAATGGGATTATATTAATGCACAGCGGTTTAATATTATGATAACTTTTAAATGACATACATGTCATGTTATTCTACAAGACACGTTGTCTTCATGATACTATTTTATTTCTTGTATTGGATTATCTTTGTTTTTATTTGATTTTTCGTGTTTTTAATTTTATATTTGTATTTGTACTGTTTCAGTAGCATTTTTTAGAAATATTAAATTTGATGACCTGAGACGGGAAATTTTCACGTTCATTATTTCATTAAACCGTTTATTCACGCTAGTAGTATATATGTTCCTTTTGTATTGTGTGGCAAGAAAAAAAAATATTTAGTCAAGTTAGGACCCAACCAGCTCGATACTGATAAATTAATATTTGCCCGATGTAAGAGATGGGGTAAAGTTTTGAAAAAAATCATGAAGCTCGATAACCTATTTCTTTGTATGAGTAGTTTCGAAATGTCGTGCCCTTTTACAACATCACGTAGGAGATTTAATGAAATAGGCGTCCGCACTTTGACCTTCATGCATATTTTTGAAATCACATCATTTCGTATACTCATGACAGCCCATAACTTACCTGCTGCCGACCCTTCCATTTCATTGAGCAGAGTCCAGATTTCTTGACTTTTATCTCCTATATTATTTCAGTAGTATACATACTTTTTGTGGTTCTCACACGTGATCGATCTTTATAAATGAGGTCTCTAAAGAAAGAAAATTTCACGGAGACGTGACGAATTGTACTTTGACATTAAAAAATGTGAAGGATTAGTTGAAAAATATATAAATCTTGATGTTAAATGCAACTCGCAATACTCGGTCACATTTTGAATCTATATCGTTAAATAACTCCTAAAAGAAGCATTTTAGGATCTTAAAAACTAATATTTTGAGGCCAAAATTCTCAAAAAAGCGTTCCTCAGGATCTACATATCTTCTTGAATATTCTATTGCATTTTTGCGGCTTCGACGCTTCTCATATCTACCCCACCTGATCAGAGCCTGTAGAATCTGCAACTGTATGTGAAATTAAACTAATTATTTGATATTCTACGTCATTGAATTACACGGTGTGCCTCTCTTCTCGGCAATAACGTTAAATAAGAATATTTTGTACTGACAAGGGTGTATTATATTGTTATCAATTACCAGGAGACATTTCGAACAAGTGACGCAGGATAAGAGGGTATTGAAGAAAAAGATATGTTACAGTTTTGATTTGAAAATGGAAAAATAGGGAAGAGAGTGGGGTTTAACATGCGAGAGTTCTCGCACGGCTACGCTAGTTACACTATAACTTAATTACATATGTGAAAGAAAAACAATAAATAAAACATATACCTTTAATGTAAAGTTTTGTCATTTTCTTCATAGAGAAGTAAAAAAGTTTGATGAAATTTTAAAAATATTTTTGTATCCTTTTTCTTTTAGAAATTGTTGAAATTTGATTTATTTTAAAAAAGCTTGATTGAACAAAGAACATCACCTTTTGTACTTTTTTCTAGAAACAAATGAAATGCAATATTATGTTTTTTAGAAACGTGTATCAAAAGGAATTTAATGTTGATATTGCATGCAAAATTATTTACGAATAAACTCATTGGTCAAATTGTTTATTTTTTACATTGTGTTCAACCATTAAAGTCTTCAGTGGTAACGTAATTCTCCTTTAAGTTTGGAAATGAAAGTGGTGGCTGCGAGCAGAAACCCAACATCGCCTTACGGTCGCATCGGTGATTCGGAGCTCGCTTAAGCGGAGGTCGGTTTGCTTGACGAGTTCAACACCATTGAATAAGGGGCGCAGGCCGGAATCGAATTCGTGAGCAGACTGCTTTGGTAATATGTTTCCACGATTTCGCTCATTACTTTCAGGTGAGTGCCGGAGCCGCATCTTATACCATCGGCCATCTTATACCATCCTATACCTACGGCTCGAATGCATTCTTGGCACTTCTGAAACATATTCTGATTTACCCTTTAAAGAAAGACGCGAGGAGTTGCTGCAATTTTCTCTTCAATAGACCGCCAAAGTTGCTTCTCCGAATGCGGGTTTTGTGCGTACACCTGACCTTTCAAGTACGTCCAAAGGAGAAAAAAGTCACAAGGAGTCAGATCACGTGACCAGGAAAATTCCATGGGCGCAAAGTTTCTTGGAAAACTACAAAATTGTCGAACGATGTGGAATATTCACGCCAGGAAATTTCTTAATAAACCTCTTGTGGCACTTACTTGCAGACTCAATTTGAACGAGAGTGTGGTAAAGAAATATTCCATGCCCCAAAGACAATTTCATTATGTACAATTGAACTCCCTGTGGGCACTAGTGTATCGGCCGGTCGCGCCCAACGACGAATGCGCTGAGTGAGTGTGTGTGTGGGGGGGGGGCGTGTTGACCAGTCCCCGGGGCACCGACGGCATCGCTCACTGCGGCAAGCGGCAAGACATCTTCGAGAAGATAAAATGTACCCCCGGTATAAGTGTAATAACAGCACCCAACCCGTACGATATGTGACGGATAGCACGATCTTGACTTCTCATTCCCTCCTCTCCCCTTCCATTCTCATCACCTTTTTTTTATTTAATGTCGCATCAACATCTAAGGTCATTAGCGACCACTATTGCTGTTAACGGTATGGTAACTATGTGGATGAAACGATATGATGATTGATGATAAGGGGTGAAAGGACGAACACAAATACAACCATGCCCGAGGCGGGACTCGAACCCGCGACCCTTCGGTCCGAGATCACTACGACACTACTGCCTTAGCGATCTCGGCCACCGGGCCGGCTCTCATCACCTTGTGCCAATGACTTTCGCAATTCTAGTTCCGCTAATTTATTCCAATGAACGATTCAAAAAATGTAATTTGTATTTCAGGAGTTTTTGTAGCCCGAGACTCCTCAATAGCTGACTGCGTGTACTTCACTATTCATGAAAGTAATCATGACCCACCTGTGTCTGCTCCCCTTCCCTTCAAGGGCGCTGTGGGCATCCGCGAGTAATGGAGCAAGACGAGCGCAGGTAGAGCGCACTGGCGCTGGGTCACGTGGCGCGCCGAGGGCGCTGCGTTCGACAGGTCGCTGCGCAGCGCAGCTACCGGGGACTCCCCGCGGGGAGGCCGTCCCGTCCAGGCGCCCGCCGCCGGCGCCTCCACTCCGCTCCGCTCCGCTCTACTCCGCTCCCAATCGCTCTTCCGCCTCGGCGCACGCTACCCCGCTGCGTCTCCGCGCCGCCCCCAACCCCCACCCCCACCCCCCACCCCCTCACGCGCCCCTGCGCTCATGCGTGGCCGGTCGGAGATATTGACGGAGCCGATGCTCCCAGCTCTGTGGTTTTGGAAAAGAAAATCAAATAATTATAAAAAGGACGAGAAGTCGAGTTCTAAAAAAAACTTTTTCTAATACCCTACATTCGATTGATGGTGATTGCGGGTGCGTCAAACTGCTGTCATTAGTCCCGTAAGTTTAGTGTTTTCCTCGAGAGGTTGCAGTAATCATCCCCCCGCTGGATAGTGAGATCCGGTGCGGACCTACCGGTGGCTGTTTCACCCCAGGTATCTCCCACCAGGTCTGTAATTAATGTCAGAAACATTCTTTGGGCAGATTGGTAGATTAACGTAATTTTGAGAGTAATATGAGTAATCCTAAAAATAAAATTTTCTCAAAAACACCGTAATTGTTTCTTTGTTATTCAAAAGGATCGAGATAAAAGCACTTGAACGTCAGGATGGTGTATTTTATTCTTTACAATTCATTACAAAAATTACACAGTTGTAATTTTTTTGAAATATTTTTCATATCATTAATATTTGCATTGCAATCGTTTTTTATATTCTCTTGTATTTATGAGTGCAAGTGCTTAAAATGATGTTGATGAAGGTTCTCGAAAGTTCAAAAGTTTTGTGCGAAAATGAATATAAAATTACGCACTTTCAGAATCGCTCAAACAATATTTTTTCCAAAATGTTCAATTAGATTTGTTCTTGAAACCAGGTTTTACTCTTTTATGAAATCCTTAAAGTCATATTTCCATTTTATATTAGGGAACCAAAATATTGAAAAAATGGGGAAAATGTATTTTTTCTAAAAAAAACACTATTTCCTCATTATCAATATTACGTGAAAGTAAACCCAATGTATTACTTGCTGATAATATTATGTTACCGAATAGTTTATCGAGTGTTAATTATTTACAGGATATTGTTATCAATGATTACAAAGTTTTTAGATTTTAATGTTGAAAAGAAACAATGTTCGTATCGTTGAAAACGGATGGTGTCAAAGTAATTTAGAAACATGTATTTATTGCTATAGAGCGTATTAATGGTCTCAGATAAAAAGTTCAATTTTAGCTAGTTATATTACTAACCGACCTTGATGATATAGATAGATATTTATTATTTCTGCAGGTAGGTATATAAACCTGGTGGCAGAACACTAGAATTTACATATTAGAATTAGGAATATTAACTTTAAATTACTTAACAAATGTAACTTTAAATCATTTAAAGACATATTAATAATAATAATAATAATAATAATAATAATAATGATAATAATAATAATAATGATAATAATAATAATAATGATAATAATAATACTATGCTAACAATAATATTTTATGTCTGACCTGCACAGTTATTTTAAACTATTACATAGAAGACTAAACGACTTTTTAATTACACTTCAGTTCATTTTCACTTCACAACATTTGCATTTCACTTCTCTTTCTACTTCTATACTGCACTACACTGCACAACACGTCACCACTCTTCAATACAACACTACTTTGTATATAATTATATATTTAATAAATCAACGCATTTAATAGTAATTAACACAATAATACGCGTGAAGCGTAGATCTTTTAGGTTCCGATGGATGGCAGTTGGGAAGAGTGATTGGGAAACCAAAAAGCTAGTCCAAACTCGAGAGAACAGGAAATAAACTAGATTGAGAAAGTCTGTGTCATTCTGCAGCACCACTAGATTATGTTGAATTATTTGTTTGTGAATCAGTATTTGGTCCTTTTTCGTAGTATGTTGCGTGATATCTTTGTAATGAATTATTCTATGTTGCTTTTTAAATATTTCATCTTCTTACGTTTGAAAATTCCTTCCTTCTGAAATAATAAGAGCAGTAAATTTTGTTGAAGTTTTAAGACTGCTTGCTCTTCTAAAATCGAATGCAGACATTTATTAAGAATTTTTCGTTGACAATGCATTTTTACAAGGTACGAAGGTAATATTTTGTATTTCAATGATAATGTAGTTAACTTATTGAGTGTTTGGTAACTATGTGTGTTCGGTAATTACGTCCACATTACAATTTCATTCATAATGTAATTTCTTTGTATGATAAATTCCCAGTAGACTTCGCATGACATTGTCATAGTTTCCTGTGTTATTAAAGAACAACATTTGTCTTGTGTCACCAATGATATACACATCGTAAGACTGATGTCGCGATCACAGCTTACAGACATTCCATATGAACATTTTTAGTGATAATTTTAGAGTGATAGGAATAGAAGAGTTGAGATGATTTATCTGTACTAAAGAGACGCAGATTCTTCGTCACAACATCACTATACGTTTTTATTTGTACGAGAATTCAAGGAACCTAATGGCTTACCAAAATATTCTAACTGTAATCATTTAATATAATGAAGAGTTACAATGTGAATAATTAGGTTCGAAATTCGTTTTGATTATATATTATCATGATAATGAATTTATATTCAATTACATTATATGATGGGTACCCGAAATGTTTATAATTCACTATTGTAAATCTATTTTCTCATGCTTAATAATATTATCAATTGAAATATGTGTTGTTATAAATTCAATATTTAGAATGCATGTTTTGACTTCCAAAGATGTAACCAGTATGAGTAGTAAGTATTAATTAGAGACCCTTATACTCTTATACTTTCTCGTACGCTGTGACATTTGCGGTTCTTTTTCTTTCGCCACCTCCGTCATTACATTGTTCATTTTAATTGACCGCAAATCCAGGCCCTGCCCCACTATCTTTATTTCTTTATATGATTGGTCTGTAAACCATGAACGTCAAAGTTGGAGTAATTTTGAATCATTTTAATTATTTAAAGATTAGGACTTTTGTATAATGGTTCTGTTTTTAACTGCTGTGGTTTAAGACTCCACATTAAGTCGTGAGGCCCAATTTAGAGGCCCCCGTTGTGGTTTAACCAATAAAAGGATGTCTTCATTCAATCCTTTATTCATGACGACGACGATGATGATGACAATCAAGATATAGCTAATTTAATGAGGGTTAAGTGATACGAAAGGGCTTTAAAACTGTTGCAGATCTTTACAACAGAAATAATCGAGGGTGTCATATTGAGATACAATGCGTCAAAATGCGTCGTCAAGTAGTGTTGCACGTTGGATACAACAACGTGACACAACTGATAAACTTCACGTCACAACTGATAACCTCCGCGTCACAACTGATAACCTCCGCGTCACAACTGACAACCTTGGCGTCACAACTGACAACCTTGGCGTCACAACTGACAACCTCGGCGTCACAACTGACAACCTTGGCGTCACAACTGACAACCTTGGCGTCACAACTGACAACCTTGGCGTCACAACTGACAACCTTGGCGTCACAACTGATAACCTTGGCGTCACAACTGATAACCTTGGCGTCACAACTGATAACCTTGGCGTCACAACTGATAACCTTGGCGTCACAACTGATAACCCGCGTCACAACTGATAACTTGCCGCGCAGAAAACGTGAGGAGGAACACTAAGAAAATGCACTTAGCTGATATTATTTAAATCCTTTCTCATAGTTAATGATCTTGGCTATCCGGGTGACGCCGCGTCGAAGGCTGTGTTGCCAACGTTTCGACCATATTTTCGTGGTCTTCCTCAGGGCTGGTCTGCCCTGAGGAAGACCACGAAAAGATGGTCGAAACGTTGGCAACACAGCCTTCGACGCGGCGTCACCCGGACAGCCAAGATCATTCACATGACTCCGGCCGCGGAAGCCTACGACCTTTCTCATAGTTGTCAAAAATGGGGAGAAACCTATATTTTCATATGTATGGGTTGTGAATAATGCACGTAGTTTTCTTTTGTGCTAAATGAAAAAAATTGTTCCTATTTACGCGATTCGATTTCGACTACTCATTGAATCCTGTACCAGCAAGCAACTTAATACCAGCAAGCACTTCGAGAATCCTTCAACCCCGTATGCTAAATTTGTATTCCTACCAATGTATTGGCTGTTATAATATAGATGCCAGTACTTAGTAATGACGCTCTCGAACTTCAGTTTAAATCAATAGAACTCCAGAACAATGAATAAATAAACCTCCGGTCGCGTGCCAATACAACTTCCGCGTCCTCAGCCTTCCGCGCGCACGAGACATTACAAGCCCCGCCTTCGCTGTCCGCCCGCTTCTGCGCCCCTCCTCCGCCTCTGTTAGTCCCTTCCTCGTGCCATTGTCTTCGTCTCAATCCTTATTCTGAACCTCCAGCTAATGGAGTTTTACAAAAATAAATACTTGTTTGTGACAGGATTTCCAAAAATTATACTCTCATATTGTTTTGGAAATCCTCTAACCAACAAGTGTTTATTTTTGTAAAAATCCATTAGCTGGAGGTTCAGAATGAGGAAAATTATATTCTCACATTTAATACAATCAGAGAGGAACTTAAAGTTACCCCGCTACTCAAAGAAATGGAAAACAAGACTCTGAAGTGGTACGGATATGTTGCGAGAATAGCAGATGATAGAAAACCGAAACAAATTATCGAAGCCAGGCCAGAGGGAAAGAGACCACCTGGAAGGCCAAGAGGAACATGGGACGCCTATATACAGGGTATATGCCAAAGGAGCGGAGCTACACTAGGAGAGGTGAATCGCAAGGCACAAGACAAAAAGGAGTATGTCAAATGGCTAACCCGACGCTGAGAGGCATCAGGGGAAGAAGAAGAAGAAGATATTCTCATATTTTAGGGCAAATGAAAATCACAATATGCCCAGCAGAAAGTTCAATTTTCCTACTGAAGTTGGTTTTACAACATACATTGTAATTGACATATTGTTCATCAAGCAATTTGAAGAGATATTTGTGAGGGACGGCTCAAGTGATAAATGGATTTCCATTTGTCATGTTTCTAAATGATTTACATTTTCTACATGAAGTGTGAGTCTTTACACGAAATGTTTTATTTAAGTTTGATCGTTTGATTTAAATAAGATAATTGCACAATTTTCGTTAGATTTCGTAGGCTACTAGAAATACCTGTCACTTTCCTACATTTTTTATAAAATACCAAAGGATGCGTGTCCGTATCGAATCGTCCACAAATGCATCCGTGATATTGCAACCCCGATTCCGCTGACGCTCAAACCTCTTCACGTGCTTCCAACCTCCCAAACTCATTACTTCCTCACTTCACCTCTTCTCCCCGCCTCCACCATACCTCTCCCGTTCCCTTCCATTCACCCTTTCCTAGCCCCATCCCCCTCCCGAGATCCTTCTGAAGAGGTTGTGGCAACACCGTCTCCAACAGGTCGAGACAGCCTGGGATGTGGGCTCCCAGCAGGAGGGGAGTTTACGCCGGCGGACCCTTCTCTTTGCTGAAGGAGGAACAGGGAGGCCACAAGTGTTTGTGAAATAGCAAATCCTTCATTCACACGGTTCTTCGAGGTGTGAAATATCGCGGCAAAGCAAAGTAGAATGGAGAGTGTGTTTACTGATTAATATAAGGGGCAAGTGGGCTGTGTAGCGGACATGATTGCATATCTTCAAAATACAAGAAAAGTGAGCGTCTCATTTTTTAGTAAAGTGAAGAAATATGTGTAGAAAATAATGTATTAATTATAGTAAAAACAATAGAAAGATAATTCGCCACGCAAAAGGAGCCGAAATATTGAAAATTTTTGGCCTTTTTGACCGTGAAATGAACGGCTCCACTCAGGATAAAATAATCAGGATAAATAGTGTAGTGGGTGTTTTATCCCGGGTTGTGGCAGTGTTTCGCTCTCATTAGAGGATGAGATCGGTTTGCGCGGGATTTCCCCCTCCAGGTATCTACACCCAGTCACCACTCCAGCTGAGACAACTTGAAAGCTCCCGAATGCTCTCCTGGCCTGAATGAAACTATAGTGCGTGTAAATGTAAGAGTACCGGAAGAACACAGGACAAGAAGAGAAAGGCAAGATCGCGCACTATCCGTGGCGTGTTTGATAAGGTACTGTTTCAGCATTCAACTGATATTATTCAAAGAACACGTGTAAAACTACCGATCAAAGCAGCCGGCCGCTAGTATTCTCGTCCAGAAAGCCGCTGAATTCGGTCTAGTTGTGTAGCTATTGAAAATCACTAGAAGTCTATGATCATATTCACTGCTGAGTCGTAGGCAACGCTTACTCTAAGCTCATTCCAGTCTCTGCGTGGCCTTACGCCATGCGAGTATGTGAACTCGGCAAGAAGGGTAACCTTTATTCTAAATATGATGTAATACTGCATTTCCCAACCCTGAATGTCTCATTGTTGGTCAATATATTATTTTCACGTAAATGTCTAAATGTCAAATAAAATACTGTAAAAATAGTAGCATCAAATTGAGAGATTTCGTTTCATTTGTGCGACAGATTTATTTTATATATTCTTTCATATTGTTGAGGAAATAAACTTTTAATTATATTCGTATTTTAAAGGTATTTTCTACTTTCCCCATCTTCTCTATCTGCAAGATTTTTTATTCTTTTTCTAAGGAATACTTTTCACACAACATTGGTCGTAAACTTCAAACCACATACTTTTTTCATGAAAAATGTTAAAAGTAATTATTACAGCAATTGCATGTGATTTCGAAATGTGTGATAAATATATATGAGCATGAAATGCCCCAATTTTGCGCATTAAACACCCAATTTTGTTTCCTTAGTCTATTAACAATAATTAGAATGAATGGATATATAAAATCGGATATATTCCACCAATTTTCTCTCTCATATGGAAAAAATATACGTAGGGCATCTATTGCGCCTTTGACAAAAAATAACCCGCCGTCATATCTACCCCCGCAACGTTAATTCCCGCCATGCGCCCGGCAAAGCACAGCGCTCGCAGGAGCCCGACGCGGCGCCATCGCGGCTGAATACCAATATCGCGACGTTCAGCGCCGAAACCATGCGGCGCATACCGGTATTTACTGGTTCGCCCATCGGAGAGCCCTTTCCGACGGCACCCTCTCGAACGAGCGTGGAGCCCTCCGCCCTTTTGGCCCTCGGAAAGCAGCGTCCTTAGCCCCGCGATTATCGCCTGCCTGCCCGCGCGCCCGCGCCGGCAAAAATCTCCGCATGCAAGGAAATGAGGCGGAGGGCGAGGATGTTATCAAACCAATTATTACGCTCCCGAAGGATGAGATTGTCTTTCGCTCCCGATTTTACGTTTTGGAAGCTGACTTTGCTTCCAGTTTCCGTACGGAAGGTTTTATTTAGGTTCGTTCTTACTACTTATTAGTCTCACTGTTGTTTACGTTTCCGAAATGCGGCTCTGTGGTTTGTTCTGTGCACATATAATGAGTGTCGTGTATAGTGGACAGTTGCAAAACTAATGCACTGAGATGCGCGTGTGTGTGTGTGTGTGTGTATTTTGTGTTGCGTGTAAGTTTGTGTTTGGTTTTAACATTATATGATATTGAAACTTTTTACTTTTTAAGTATCTCATAGAAGAATACGTTTGGGAGCTGTGGGTTAGTATATATATTTTGGATAGTTAATCTAGTAGAAATAGCTTCTGTATTATCTTAGGTTTTGACGTATTTTTATAATTATTAAGAAATTTGGTATTAGTAAAAAAGTATTCATAAGAACTGAAATAATATAATTTAAATAAGCAACCTCCCAATGTGTTTCTTTATATTTCGAAATAGAAAAACTAATAGTTATTTTATTATTGTTATTATTAATCAATATTATAATTAATATTATACGATTATTTTCGTATTAGTAATAGTTTGAAAAATAAATTTTGCTATTTTTCGTTCGTTATTTAAATGAATAGGAATTGCCAAATTAGGGATGTAAAAATCGCAGACGCATAGACTACAACAAAATAACTCAACTGAAATGTACTGAGCTTTAATAATAAATGACGAAAGTTCAATAGCAAGGTTACCTTACCTAACAATACAGGCCAATTTTCATAGAATTTGAACGTGAATTGCGAAAATTTCGCCCGACAATCTGCTAACGTGTGGAAGCGCCTAACGTGTGGAAGTTGTCCAGCTAAAAGAAGTGAAGCCTTTAAAGTCATGCACTGTACTCGTACTCAGTACACAGAAACATCTACGTACAATGTTCTTTCTTAAAGACCCAAACACACTATCTCTGTAGAAATTTGACCTGACAAGTTCAACGTTCCGTCGAAAACTGTCGGACACGTTTTCATTGTCTCTTTCTTCAAAGGAGCGTAGGAAGAGAAAGTATGGTACGGTGTTAGATGGCAGCTCCGCCTTTGTACTTGGAGCGCGGGCTCACTTTTAAGAATAAAGTTCTGAAAAGAGTTTCTCAAATCTCTTCCCGATTCACCGCCAATACCATCTGCAAATTGTTCTTTTGTACCAACAATTAAATTATTTTGGTAAATAAGTAGAAAATGAGTGATCAAAACAATGAAAGAAGCGAAGTTAAGTACATTTATTTTGCTCAAATTCAGAAAGTAATAATTAATAGTAAATAATAATATTGGAAAAATGAAAAAAAAATCAATGACTCTGAAATGTTCTCAAAAAGCATGAAAGTAAAAAAAGATGTAAGCAACTTCAGTTATTATGCGTTCTCAATAAGAAATGAATTTGTAAAAAGAGATGGCAAACAAAATAACTAGTGCATCCCTAATCACGTATTACCCTTCCCTAGATAAGTAATCTTTAATTCGTCCATTCTCACTCCGTCAAGAGAAGAGCAGTAAAAAAAATCTACTATGGAACTCCCGATCACCGAAATTTCGACAAGCAAAACCTTGACAAAGACCTCATTCACACCGGCGCTTACCAAAAATCGCTTTCACCCTCTCGCATTGACCAAATTTCTGGAATATTCCGGAGTAGAATGCCTTCAGTCCGCCGCCGATCGTCACGCACCGACAGGGGGAAAAATGTTAATAAGCGCGTTCCGGACGTGGGTGCGTTCTGGAACGTTCCGAGGCGGCGCTGTTAGGGCGGATTGTGCAGCCGCGGCGCGGGCGCGGGCGCGCGCGCGCGTTCGCTCGCTCACTCGCCGGCTTGCGCGGGCGTTCGCGTTCTCTCGCGAGCCACCAGACCGCAGGCGCGGCGCGTTCGGGCCCTTTCATTAGGTCGCGGATCTGTTGTTGTTTTAAGCATGCCTTTATCTAATCAGACAAAGGCTGGGACGTGCCGCTCGTTAAGGGTGCTCGGGCTTTTTGGTTGAAAGGGGGCGCGCGGGGCGGGGCGGGCGTACATACACAATCGTTATAACTCCGCCTCGGGGGGTTGCTAACAGGGTTTGCTTAATTATCACGAGTCAATTAATTGGGAAAAAGGGTGGGGGGAGGACGAGGTGACGGGGCGTAGGAGGCGGCGGCGGAGGAGGAGGAGGAGGAGGACGAGGCGAAGCGGGGGCGGACGCTTCTTGTGCGCGCACCGGCGGCAGAGCGCCCAACTATGAACCTCTCTCAATTAGAGCCTATTAGCGCGGCGGGGGCGGGGCGGAGGCGGGGGCGGGGGCGGGCGCCGTCGTCAAACGCTGCCGCGGCGGCGGCGGAGAGCCCACCGGGGAGACGCAGATTAAAGAAGCCCTTGTCCGGCCAGCGCGCACCTGCCCGGCCACGCCCCCTCCTCGCACCGCACCGCCCACCGGAAAGGGCGAGGAGCGCGAAGAGAAGGCCCAGCGCGCGCACCACCACCACCACCTCCGCCGGGCGGAGGAGGAGAGAAATTAGCGCTGCGTCGGTGATAGAGCGGTAATGCGAACTGTCGGTCACCGGCCACCGGCCGTCGCCATGGTGACCCGGAGCCGCGCCGGGCCGAGGCAGCGACGACGGCGGCGGCGGCGGCGGAGGCAGCGGCGGCGACTGGAGCCCACCGGCGCGGCCGTGTAAACGTATTCATTATCCTGCCGCGCGTGTTGTGAAGAAGTTTCAGTTTTTGCCGTTAACTGGTTTCGTTGGAAATAACGATGCTTGTTAGGGGGCGGCGGCGGCGGCGGCGTTGGCGCGGGCCGCACTTGCGACGAGCGTCGGCGGGGGCGAGGGGGGCGGAGGCGGGGGCGGCGGAGGGGCGCCCGGGGCCGAGGGCGGAGGCTCCATTATGACGGCTCTAGAATCGTCCTAATGAAGCCGGCGGTACAGTCGCGTACCCGCGGACCGGGGAAGAGAAGAAGCAGCGCCCTCTCCTCTCCGTCGCCGCCGCCGCCGCCGCCTCCCCGGCGCTGTTGCCGCCCCGCGAGAGAGGATTTGGCAGCGCCGCGCGCCGGCCTCTTGAGCCGCGTACTATTAGAGCCGCCAATTAGTGCTAATTAAACAGCGTGCTGACCCCCCGCTGCCGCCTCCGCAGCCGACGCCAACGCGCCATCCCTTCTCCGTGCTCGGCCCCGCCCCCCTCCCGCCCCCGCCCGCGCCGCGAGCGAGAGAGCGCCGCCGCCGCCGCCACCGCCAGCAGCAGCGGCGGCGGCGGCGGAGTCGAAGAAGCGCCTGCGCCGGTGGCGGCAGCGGCGGAGAGAGAGCGAGAGTCGGAGGAAAGAGAGAGAGGGGGGATGCGTGGTGGGGGCGTGGCGTATGAAGGAGAACGCAGCATCCCGGGCGCCTCGCACGGGGCTCGCACCCACACCCCCGCGGAAGAAAGTGTACCGCCGCTCCGCAACCTTCTCGCTATCTCCTCGCTCTCCCTTCAACGCTCTTGCCCTCCCTCGCCCCGTCACCCTCCCGAGGCTCATTCGTGGCTCTCTGTCTCTCTTCCTTTGCTCTCACCTCGCTCTCCTGTCGCTCTCCCATGTCTGTCCTGTCGCTCTTTCATCGCTCTCCTGTTGTTTTCTCGTCGCTGCCTCGTCGCTGTCCCGTCGCTCTCCCATCGTCGCTCCCTCGACGCTCCCTCGTCACGGTCTCGTCGCTCTCCCATCTCTCTTTCATTCCTCTCCCATCGCTCTCCTGTCTCTCGCCTTTCGTTCTCTCATCGCTGCCCCGCCTCTCTTTCGACGCTATTGGCTTCGCTCTCCTGACGCTCTCCCATTACTTTCCCGCCGCTCTCCTACGGGTCTACCGTCGCCCTCCCGTCGCTCTCCTGTCATTTGCTCACCGCTTTCCGTCACTCTCCCGTCGCTTCCTTTCACCCTCCTCCCCACCGTCGACCCACCACTCCCTTCATACACTCCTCGCCGCCCTCGCCCTTCCCATCCTCCCGACTTCCAGTCACCCCCGTCGCCCCAGCCGTCGCTCACTAGTCGCCGCGGCGCCTTCGCCCAGAAAGGCAATCGCCCGCAGAGGAACAGCAGACGACGCATTTTTTCCCTCAGCTGTTGACTTTTGAGCTTCTTTGAAAGCGGTTATTCTTACGATGCGGGTGACTTCGGGTATGAATGAACTTGTTTTTTTCCTTGTGAATGAGATGGAAGGTACTCGAGATATTATCCCTGAATGCTTTTGAGTCTTTTTGTAAATGGATTTTGGAAAGTGTTTTATTGTATATTTAACACTGTTGTTGTGAAGAGGATTGTGATGAATAAATAGCCAGAAATAATTAATTTAAGGAAAGTTTTCTTAATGAGTTGAATTCCTACAACTACTTAGAAATAATTCACTCGCGATCACACTCGACTACAATTTTTGGTAACATCGTTCGGAATATCGTAAAATGATATTATTGTTCGGCACAACATTGGGAATACTTTAATACCATTATGATTTGATAGATTTTTTGCCTCTAGCACCTAAAGTAATATGTGGCAGAGAGATAAAAGTTATGTAAGATTCTCAATTTTTACTCGTGTTGTACTCAAAATTCAAATGCGCATTGATTTTATTTTAGTGTAATTAAATTTAAGTACATTATTCTTCAGTAAAGAGACGGGAGAGTAAGGTACGAACAAAACCAAGAATGGCTGGGTATCCACCTGAGCCGTTTCTCGACAGAAAAACTTGATTTGTAGGGACCTGGTACCGAAAAAGTAGCTTTTCTTGCTCTGTATCGTCAAATTTCCTTAAAAAACACTTAGGTTTAAAAAAGCAAATTATACAGGAGTGAAAGGAAACTAAATATAACTGTCCTAATTATAATATAGTTGGAATATACGTACAAGTCTTGCTGCGTCTTTTTGTTACAGACTTTACGTTTCTTACATTCATTACATGTTACATTATTTGTATGATTTTATTACAAATTTGACCCACGAGTTCTCTAATTTCAGTTTACAAATTGTTTTGGAAATTACAAATTTCTTTTTACTTTGTATTCCTGACTTTTACTTTCTCGCTCTTACGAAGGTAATTCGTAAGAAGAGAAAGTGATGTAATCGTGCGCTCGAAAACGGCGAATTTTCTGCAGGAAAGTTCTTATTGTCGGGCCCTAGTAACGAAAAAATAGATAAATCGTGTTGCTAAATATAGAAAAAATCCTCTAACACATTGTGTAGTCAACATTGAGGTTTTGTGAATCCATGATACCGAAAAATCGATTGACGGCATAACGTCTGTCTGTCTGTCTCCGTCCGTCCGTCCGTGATCAAAGCTAGCGGCTAAACCGTTGTGCCGGTATTCTTCAAAATTGATATTCCTCAATTGATTTGAATGAACTTGAGGCTTTCGGAGTTTCAAACGGATATTTTGATTTTTGAGGGTACTTTACATGAAGCCTTAAAAATATTTTCAAAACTTTTCTCTAAAATGGCATCAACTTTTTTATTAAACTTTGTCCTCGGATAGCGCAAAGAACGCTTAAGAGAGTAGTACAGATTTCATGTTTGTTAAAACTTTTTGAAAATTGCAAATGTGGAATTTTTAGAGCGTCTTCCTACAACTATAATATTGAAGATAGAGGTTATTTCTGAATGAAATATGTTCCTTAAAGACGGATCTTTAAATAAGTTTATGTTGTTAAAAATGTTGAAATGTAGGGAAATTTTTAAAAATTAACATATTTTTCAAAATTCGCTCAAATTTTTTCTTTACATTTTTCCCATAGATATAAGAAATTATGCTTAAGAGATTGGCGCAAAACTCATTCATTGAACTCTCTGAACTTTCGAAAATTTCAAATTTAGAAATAGTGCAAAAAAATATGTAAAGTCGTAGCTCCACTAGTTTCATTGACATTTGTTGTGTAATATAAGCAACAAGAAGGGAAAATATTTCTTACATTTTTTTTTTAAAAGGTGAGGATAAGTGGAATTTTTTTCGAATACGTAGTGTAATTAAAATGCTCATTTTGTTGGTACTTGATGAGGAAATATTGGATTTTGGCTTTCTGATTGTCCATGTTTGAATTCCACTACTTAAACTGTACACAGGATTTTCACAAATGCTGACATTCCCTGATTGATCTGACTGACTTCCCGGTCCTTGGAATTAGATATTTTAAATTTGGAAGGTATTTTACATGAAGCCTCAATGACGTTTTCCAATTATCAAAAATGGCTCGGATTTAAAAAAAATGTTCTGCTTAAAGACTCAAACGAACGCTTATAAAAAATGAGCATGTCTCAGTTTCATTGATTATTTCACAGAATTTTCATTGATTATTTCACACTGTTTTAAAAATTAAACTTTTTTCACCCCTCCTCAAATAACTGTTTGAAGATTAATTATTCTTAATGAAAACTATTCTTCAAAATTTAATCTTCCAAATAATTCCTTCAAAATCTTTTTTTTTTTCAAAATATAAACAATTTTTTGCGTAATGTGAGGGAAATAGGAACCATAAAAAATTCGTAAAAATTTTTTCAAAATTGGTACCACATTTTTCTTTACATTTTTCGCACTATTAGAATACGGTTTTGTTAATTATACGTCGCTATAGAGTCTGAAATTTTAAATATGAAAAAGTTCAATTTTTTTACCGTTCCTACATTTTAAAAATTGAATCGAAAATAGTTTTATATTGTACGAAGTTGTCCTCAATATAAGATTTGAAAATTACTTGAAGTATACTTCTCGCAAAATTTCGAAGTGATATCTAGATTATCACAGGAGAATTGTGATTTTACTACAACGCAGTACACGATACCCTGATTCAGCTTTTCTTGATTGATTGATTTTTTCGTGTTTCCGGGCGCGTCAACTGCTTTGGTCATTAGTCCCGTTAGTGTAATGCATGTTTTTTCTCGGAAGATGGCGGTGATTTTCTCCCGCTGGATGGCGAGATCCGGCGCCGACCTACCGTCGGTTACTGGGGTTTCCCCCTCACCAGAACTCTCCCACCAGCGGGGCACCGCCCCAGCCGGGACAAGCTCTAAGCTCCCGACCGATCTCCCCGAATATGTGGTTGTGTAGTGCATGTTAGTGTGTGTGTAAGGGGAGAGGATAGGACAAGGAAGAGGAAGGACAGATCGCGCGCGGTTCGTGGCCCGTTTGGTAGGGTACTGCTCCGGCGTTCGCCTGGTGTTGATCGGAGAAACCACGGAAAACTACCAATCAGAGCAGCCGGCCGCAAGAGTTCTCCTCCAGACAGCGACCGAATTCGACCTAGTTGAAAAGCTAGTGTCGAAAATCCTGCCGCTGTCAGGACTCGAACCTAGGACCTCCCGGTCAGAGGCTTTTCTTGAGAGGTGAGCGGACGGGAGCGCACGGGGTTGTCACTCGCAGCGGCCAGGTTCCAGCCCAGCCTTAGTAAATACTTTTGCTTCTCTTTAAACTTGTAATAGAACACAATACGCTGAACTACACTGCAAAATACCTTTCATTTTCAATTTTTCAAATTTGAAAAAGTAAAGACACGCGTTCTTCATCTCTAGCGTACCTTTGGAATACGAGTTTCGAAAGTGGTAACTGATCTGTAAATAGGATATTAAAATTTGAAATTGTTATCAGGAATTCGAGAAAGTATGTAATGTAACATCGATCTACGAATAATTGTCACTAATATTAGTTCTAATAGACTAAACTGTTACGAGATACGTTTTTGGTAGAAATAATAAGTATATTAAATTTAATAATTTTTTTAAAAAGTTTTAATCATGGTGATGGTGTCCATATCGTAATTTCTAAAATAAATTTTCGAGTAAAATCCATTACCCTAGCTTTAAAATATATTTAATTGGAATAAAAAGGGAATGTTTTGAAGTATAAATTGAGATAGATTAAATATCAAGTGTATCGCTTTTTACAAACATTTTAATAGTATTTTAAATTCCAAAATATCAATAATTCATGCACATAAAAGTACACAAGAGTACACTTGTTGAGATAATAACAAAAAAACCTTTCCACGGCCTTGTAAATTCTACGATCCTCTCATATTTATATTGTATTACATAACTTAGAGAGTGACACATGAAATGACCATTTAAAAAATCACAATTGAACGTTCGCAGAATTTCATTGGCTCCAAGCCTCGACCCACCAGGACATCAAGAGCAGAGAACATATTGCATAGGTTGCTGCCACATCCATCACGTTGCTTGTGCGCGGCCAGGCGCCACCGGGCTTCAGCGCCATTGGCCGGGAGCTTAGACCGAGGTCCAGGCGGTCCGGCAGGGCGGCCACGACCGCGGCCGCACCGCTCGCTCGCCACTCACCACCGGCTCACCTGCGCCAGGGTTTCCCCACTGAAACGCGACCCTCGCCGCCGCCGCCGCCAGCTTTGATTATGCTCCACGCGGGTCTTCGCTGGCTGTTGCCCGCCGCTGCGGCTGCGGCGGCGGCGGCGGCGGCGACCCGAGCGGAGAGAGAGGACCTCCTCCCCGCCTCCGCCTCGCGCCACGGCGCCCTCGACCCGCGTCGAAGCCTCCCACGCGACCGTATAAAATTACCAGGTTAATTAATTTGATTAGGCCGGCGTGGCGCACGGCGGGCGCCCCCGCGTGCGGGAACAAGTGCGCGGCACAATGCGGCCCTTGAGCGATCGGCGCGGCGCATCTGCCGCCGGCGACAGCCCCGGTTCCTCCCCGCCAGCGCACGCCCTCCCCGCCGCGCCGGTAGCCTCTCCGGTTCCACCACATCGCAACCCCAACCCCAGCCGCCGCACCCCAGACGGCCCGCTCCCCGCCACAGCTACCCAACCGCAGAATCCTAGCCATAGCATCCCCGCCACAGCAACCCATACCACAGCAGCTCCCCCACAGAATCTCCGCCACAGCAGCCCCGCCACTGCAGCCCCGCCACTGCAGCCCCGCCACTGCAGCCCCACCACAGCAGCCCCGCCACTGCAGCCCCGCCACTGCAGCCCCACCACAGCAGCCCCACCACAGCATCCCCCCACAGCAGCCCCGCCACAGCAGCCCCTCCACTGCATCCCCGCCCTGCAGCCCCGCCACAGCAGCCCCGCCACAGCAGCCCCGCCACAGCAGCCCTGCCACAGCAGCCCTGCTGCACAGCCCTGCCAGCAGCCCCGCCACAGCCCATACCACAGCCCGCCACAATCTCCGCCACAGCAGCCCCGCCACAGCAGCCCCGCCACAGCAGCCCCGCCCTCAGCAGCCCCGCCACAGCAGCCCTGCCACAGCAGCCCCGACACAGCAGCCCATACCCCGCCACAATCTCCGCCACAGCAGCCCCGCAGCGCCCATACCACGGCAGCCCCGCCACAGCAGCCCCGCCACAGCACCCCCGCCACAGCAGCCCCGCCACAGCAGCCCCGCCACAGCAGCCCCGCCACAGCAGCCCCGCCACAGCAGCCCCGCCACAGCAGCTCCGCCACAGCAGCCCCGCCACAGCAGCCCCGCCACAGCAGCCCCGCCACAGCATCCCCGCCACAGCAGCCCCGCCACAGCAGTCTCCGCCGCACCTCTGTTCCAGGCCCGCCTCACTCCCCGCCGCCTCTCTCCCCGCCTTACAGCCGTCGCGTATTCGATGCAAAACGTCCCGCCCTAGCACCCCACAACGACACTCCCCGTCTCTGTAATCTCCCCACATTTCTCCCCGTTGTCACGCTCCCCATATCATTCTCTGCCGCCGCTCTCCCTACCTCACTTTCCGTCGCCGCCTTCCTCGCCAAACCACTCTCCTTAATATCTCTCACCGCCACCACCGCATCTATGCCGTCACTTAACACTGCGCGATTTACCCTTTCTCCGTCCATTCGTTCATCACGCTCCCCTCCTTTACAGAACCTTTCACTACCCAACCCTGCATTATAATATTCCCCACTGTCCAACCTTTGTCTTATCAATCAACCTCTACCCACTTTCACATCTTTACCATCCATTCCAGCTACTGAAGACCATCTTCTCTATTTATTACTTCGATACCAACTTTTGTCATCCGTATTTTTACTATCCACTTATGTAAAACATGCATTTTAACATCTGCTCTTACTTTCCTTGTCTGCCCACCCTCACTCCGATAATATCCTTAACTTCTCTGCCCATTTCAGCTCCTCCCTGCAGCCTCTCGGTCTACCCGGACACGTGACTTCTGAATCCACCTCAACACGTCCCTTTCCCCTTTATCTCATTCGCATCTTACCACTTCCACATTTTGTGCCGCTTTGCCCCAATCACTACCTCAACCGCCGCTCAATTTCACTCACTTTGGCTTCCCCGCACCGGCGCCCGGTGCCCGCACATCAGCCCTCGCGCCCGGCGCATCCGCCGCCGCCGCCGCCGGCAGCGCCCGACCTCCACCGGCGCCATGAATTAATGACTGCATTGATAATTAGTCATTTTTGTCGCTCGTTGTGACGTGCTGTCAGGGGGCGGCGCGCAAACCTCGGCGCTGCTGACTCTTGCAAACGCGCGCGCGAGTGTGAGCGCCGAGCGTCCCACTCCCCGCGACCCCCCGCACCCCGCCCACCGCCCACCGCCCACCGAACACCGCCCACCGCCAACGCCACACGCGTCTGTCCCCGATCGCCGCCCCGCCCCGCCCCTCCCCGCCCCGCCCCGCCCCGCCCCGCCCCGCCCCGCCCCGCCCCGCCCTGCGCTGCCTTTTCCGAACTGCAGCCGACACACCGCTACCCCGCTTCGCACCGCTTGCGAGGGTTCCGCCACGCCACACCATTCCACGCTCTAGCCAGCCGCGACCGATCCCACTCCATCTCTTCCGTCCCCACACCCCTCGCGTCCCAACAACACGTCTCCACACCTCTCCCGTCTCCACATCACGCCTCCCCTCCCCTACCCACCCAAGGCCTCCCCTCCCCTACCCATAGCACAGCACGTCTCCCCTTCCCACACCACGCATCTCTCCTCACCCTTCCACGCCACACACCACCACATCCCTCCACACCACATCTCCACACTTCATCCACGCCACATCTCAACCCGCTCAATCCCAACCAACCCCGCCCCACCAAACCCCATCCACGTTGATTCAATGCGCTCTGCCTCGCTCAGTCCCAATCCACCCAGTCGCGCACCTCTCAGCCCCGCCATCGCCCCGCTACGCCCCGTCATATCTGTTCCTAGCTCCTCCCCCTTTCCCCGCTCCGCCCCCGCCCCTCTAAACTACTGCCCACTGAGTGCGCTCGCTGCCTGGCCAGTACCACCCGCACCGCGCCACTACTGCTTTTCTCCACCACCTCCCCGCTCCCCAGCCCCGTCGCCACCCGCTCCGCCCAATCTCACCGCGCGCCCCGCGCCGCCGCCCCGCGCCGCAGCCGGCGCCTCCGCCCGCGCGTCGGTCTGTCCGCTTGCCGCGCTGCTACCCTGCCGCCGCCGCACAATGTTGGTTAATGACGTTACGGGTAATTAGGTAATTTTCCGGCCGGGCGGCGGCGCGGCCAGCGCCACCTGGGAGGGCGCAATTAGAGGCGCGTTTAAAAGGTTTCAATTAGCGACCCGCGCGATCCCCTCCCGTCCCCGCCTCCCCTCTCCCCCTCGGGCCGCTCCGCTCGCCGCGCGCCGCGGCCCAAAGGACGCGACTTCGCCCGTTTGACGTCCGCCCGCCCGATCGCCCGCCACACGCCCGCGGACCGACCCGCTCTCTGCCCCGCCCCCCGCTGCAGCGCGCACGCGGCCACGGCGCGGGACTCGCCGCCGAGTTTCTATGGGGCGGGGGCGGGGGGCGCGGCGGGCAGTGCGAAATGGACCGTTTGTTGCCTTTGGTAGGCGTCCCTTTACTAGATGCGTGGCTTTCTCTTTGAAACAGTTAATTACCTCCTTTCGCCTTATCTTCCCAAAGGTAGCTTTAGAATGTATGTGCTTCCAGATGATACGTTCCAATTCCCGATTAGAAATGGTTGTTGTCTGCGTGGGGAAGAGATTTCACAAGAATATGAAAGACGGGTTTCTTTATCGTTATTTATGATACGATTGGTGAAAGTGATATATTATTTAGCGATTAGGAAATGTTGCAACAGTAGACCGATAGGGCGACAGTCGCAATACCACTAGCAAAATAAAATACCACGTGTGTCATAGACTATTTTTTAGACAGCTTTACTGACTTTCATATAATTTTTATTAACTTAAACAAAGTACTTAAGGTTAGCAGTAACTGACACCGTCAGCTGAAATTATTTTGTTTTCTTTGTTGTTTTCACAGTTTCATCTTAACACTTGAACATCGTCTTATTTTAGCACTACTGCTAAAAATTGTACTTTTAGTACGCTATGCTGCCCTGAAAGAATCGCCTTTATATCGGACTGTCTAAAAACGTATTTTTGTATACCAGCATTATAAACGAGGTTTTCTGTTGCAAGAAATCGTTCATAAAAGGGCCTTTTACAGCACAAATGATGACGTATTAGGTTTTACGGCACGAATGATTGCGTCATCACACATTCAGCCAATCGCGAAGAGAGAATCTTGGGGTGGTAGCGGCACATGGAACAGCCGACCACTGTTTTCTCGAACAGATGTCAAGCACCCGAGACGTCAGAAGAAAGTTGTTTCGCGAAATTAAGTTTGATTCTCTTGTAAATTTATAATGCTGTTATACAAAAAAATAGCGTATGCAACTCGTTTATAATGTTGCTTTATTGCATTCGTACAAATTTGAAAACTCGCTCCTAACGTCGCTCGTTTTCAAAACATGTACTCATGCAATAAAGCTTAACATTATAAACTAATTGCATAAACTACTATTATCTGTTACTGTGCATGTTTGTTTTTAAGCTTTAAATGTTGGGAAGAAGATACCGAAAGGTAATTTTAAATGTCAATTACTATTTCTGTTACTTCTCCCAGTTCTTTTCTCGTTTTGCACTTGCATAGAGAAATGCATGTTGAAAGAGAGAGAATTCTTCAAAATGTGATGAAATAAAGAAAATTGTCATAAATAAACTCATGATGTGAGTATACCGTACGTCTTTAAAAATATTCTTACAGATGTTATTTATCTTCTTAATTCCAACCAAACATGGAGTTCAAGTATGGAGTTCAAGTATGGAGTTCCCTACATTGCGCGAAGGAAAACAAATTTACCTTTGTTCATTGCGCCTCTTTATTTAATTTCATCAAAATGTTACTTTTTGGATGTGTAGTGAATGGATAAAAGCACTGAATTCATTTGATGTTCCATCAAGAATTATCTATTTATTTGCTCACTTTACATCACAGTAAATACAGAAGATACATTAATAGTTCGATTCCAGAAGAAACATACCTACATTCTCTTATGTAAGCCCATTACGGCTATTGAGCGTACATAACATGTGTGTGCTTTAAAGGGAAAATTAATCAGTTCAAATTTGCGTTCTATATTGGGCACAATAAGTCCTAGAACAACAGAAAAGTTTGTTCAATCACGAAATTGTAAATATATGAACTTCGATGTTTTCCCGGAAGACAATTCACACATCATCGGGTCTTTAAATACCATTCATTTATATTTTATTACTTATCGCAAAATTCGAAGCTTGTTTAAACAATCTTTTGTTTCATAATCTAAAACAGTAACCTTTCATCTTTCCTTTTATTCGTTACTTTCTTTTTCTCTCTTTGTAGCTCAATGTTGTTAATGTTCGAAATAATAAGAGACTAATGTTTATTTCAATTATGGTTGTTATCGTGAATAAATAAAATAAAGGATGCCTATTATAGTGATTGGCATGTCCCGCAGACAAATCGCCCTCAATCGCCCCGCGGGCGGCGCGACGGCCGCGCACAAAAGCGGGCGCTGTCGATTGAGCGATTGCGGATCGGAGACGCGTCCGCGGCAGCCGCCCGGCCCCGGCCGCGCCACCGCCCCCGCCTCGCTCAGCTCCTCCCGCCCCCGCCCCGCGAATGAAATCTTAATTGCGTGCGGCGAGGGGTGGGCGGTCGGGCCAGGCGAAACACAAGGCGCATTGTGGCCACTAATGGAAGTCCGGCGCCCCGGGTGGCGAGGCGGAGCGGGGGCGGGGCGCGGGTAGGGCTGGGCTGGGCCGGGCCGAGCCGGGCTGGGCTGGGCTGGGCCCGCCGCTGGATCGATGTCGCACCGCGGTGCTGGGCTCTGCGGCGCCCCGGTCGACCGTCCCCCCCCCGCCGGCCCTGTTGGACCACGGATGCTGTGACGCCGCCGAATATTCGGATACGCGTTTTCTATTACACTTACACATAATTCAAGTCACCTCACGAGGAATGAGTAGAAAAAGACAATTGTATAATCCTCCCCTAAAATTTACTTTACTATTTTCATAGAGCGAATAACCATAATAAAAGTGTTTACATCATGGAGAACAGATATAACAACTTAGTATCATAATTGTCCTATTTATCTAGTAAAAATCAATCTTCAAATGACCTAAAAGAAGCCCTTTGTACACTGGAAGACGCACACATTTATACTTTCTGCAATAACAGTGTGATATGACTTGTCTTATAAATTAGAGAAAGATAAAGAAAAAACATCAAATTGCGCTTTATGTGATACAACTCAGACGGTCGGTCGCTGCTGATTTCTAGGAGAGCGGGTTCCCTTGAGTGCAATGTGTTAAATCGCAATTCTCCAAATATTTATTTAAAATATTAGAATAAAACTTCACAATGAGAGAGAATGTGGAAGCAATATATTCATATTAGGTAGGATAACATATCTTATATTTGAGAATAAATACAGATTTTCTCGCGTGCTCACATCCGCGATAATCACCAGCAAACGTGATTTCTTAAAGCAAGTAAATTCGATTATTTCTCTATTAAAATGGGCGTGGCAATAATGCAAGTTAAATGCTGTAAAAGTGGCTTGCCTCTGATAACAGGGTACTTTAGATAATATTTACGGCGTAATAATCACCGATAATTAGTTTGTGACCGTATCAAGGAACGATTCAACGAAAAGAAAGTCACATAAAAAACTAAAAGAGATATTTAAAAGCAATGCCACGTCCAATTCAACATTAGCTGGGAATAAAAGAACGATCGTTCCATACTTAGCCTTCACAGGTGTACACAACTCCCCTATAACCGTTTCCAAAACATGTTCTCGCACACACCACCTAGAACTAGGCTGACAGGTTTCATTCACCACCAGCATTCATTACGTAGCAAGCAGTTGTATCGCCCCGCGTACATCCATAAAACAAGCACACGCTTATGTAAATGCATCACAAGCCAGTAACGACGCACACAAAAGAAAACTTTCTCACCATCTACGACGTATCCCGCTGCTTCACTATTCAGCACGTCAGCAAAATCCGCTCCGCTCCTTCTTGGGGGAGCTCTAATCTACGAGTCGTACTAAAGAGGTTTGCAGGCTGCTTTCATACGTCCTTAATATAAATTTAAATGAATTTGGTGCGAAGGCGGCGAGCGTAGCTGGCTTACGACAGCCAAGATAAATGACGCTTCGCAGTAGCCGTCGCTTCGAGAGCGCCTCTTTCATACACCGCCGCCGGCGCCACCAAGGCGTTTGTGCTTCATTTTCAAATTAATATTCGAGATAATTATCGCAATAAACGCAACGTCTTCCTTTTTTTCCTCCATCAACTTCATTTAGCCACCGCCACCGTCACGCCGTCTTCGGAGAAACACGAGAAGTCGGGAAAACCTCTCGGACGCGCGATGCAATATTCATGACTCGAGCACGAAAAGGACTCGAGGAAAGGAATTATCGCCGCTCAATCATACGAGCGCGGGGACGGAAACGGCGCGTCAGCATGAAAACTTTTTGAGACGCATTAATTCGTAAGGCGAGATAACGACCCCCAAACGGTTCCCGTCTTCTAAACCCTCTCGCGTTACCCGTTACAGGTTGAGGGGAGGGAGAGACCTCCCGCAGGCCCTTGAGGTACGCCCCCGCCCCCTTCACCCACCTCTCACTCCAGGAACTCGGCGGGCGAACGGAAAGGAAACCTCGTTCTCAACGATTTGTAATTTAGATCCCGCGAGTCAGTGAACTCGAAGAATCGTTCAGCGCGATTTTAAACGAAAACGAAACCGAAAAGCAATCTCCGACTGATCCGCGTCTGCGGGCGGCGGCGGTTGCGCGGCGCGGCTTCGTGCCCTCGGAGATGATCTCGCGAAGAAAGCCCAAGCGGAGGCGGAGAAAGAACTCGATAGGGCGCGGCCGGCGGAGAGTCGGCGACGTGGGCGTCAGCATCACCCCGCGCTGACATGAGATAAAAAAAAGAGAAGGAAAAGATGCGCGCGCCGCCGGTCGCGAGCGAGGTGTTTGCGCGAAAAGTGGGTATCGCGACGCGCCGGTGCGCCGGTGCGCCGAGCGCAAAGACACGGCGTGGATCGATGGCAGGCGTCGCAAGATGTTTTGGGTGAAGCTGAAATGCCAATACGACCCGTAATTTAATAAGTTGGGAGATCAACTAGAAAGCGACGTTTCACACTGCTGATCGCCCTTCGGCAGCACGTAGCCTTGTTGGTGATGTACCCATTCGGCAGAACGACACGTTATTAAATTCACTAATGGAAAAACAAGATAACAACACAGTATGCAGATTTTTCTACGATTTCATAAGTACAAGAGATGCTACATATGTTACAGATATTATTTCTTAGGAGTTTAAAGACCACTCATACTTGTCCCACAAAACAATGTGCCTCGTAATAATTATGAGTAAATATTGATTTTCAGTACGTTTCAAAAGGTTCGCATGTGTAAATTCTCACAGATACCGTAGGATATCTTTTCATAAGAGAGAAAAGGAAATAATTGAGTAGTGGTGGGGACGTGGAAGGAGACAAAGCCAGAGACATGGCGATTCTGTGACAACTCAGCGTCTGCAATGTCTAACTTTAACATCTGCTACGCAAGATGCGGCACTTAACACCCGGAACATTCGATGGAAATGATAATAGTATCACCTCTTGCCACATTACATTCGTGTCATCGTTAGGAAAGCAGAAGCTGAGTTTTGTGATTTTACATCTTCAATAAAACATGCTGAAGAGAATGCAAACCGCCCATTTGAATATCAGACGTGTCTGTCTCACTTGAGAAAAGAATGAAACCCCGAGCAGATTACGAAAGAATTGTGCGTAAATCTGTTTTTCCCGTTTCCTGGAATTAAAATATATATTTGTAACAGATCTTACATCTTAACCATGTTCAACCGCCATTTTTATCCAACATCATCAGAATACTAAAGGACAATGATGAAGGATCTGGGATCTCATTTCTTATTTAAATGTACAGTCATCTGCATTAATGTCATCATATGCGTTCTTTCGACTCCTCGCTTTTAAAAAAAAATCATACAACCACTGCTCCTCATTGATTTGTATCTATCAGCGCTCCTTCTGTATCACAACTAAAATAGCAAACCCCTTGCAATGATACTCCTACCACTTCTAAACCGTACGTATCAACGCGTCCCACAACATTCCACTCTGCGAGGCAACGTCACGCGGGCGGCCCTCGATGCGAAACGTGTCTTGAAGTGAAAGAATCACTCCCGTTTTTCCGCGTCATTGGCCGCCATCGGCTGCGCAAGCGGAACAAACAGAATTTGTTGATGATCGATCGCCTTCCGGGAATTAAGAGTTCACTGCCCTTTCTCACATAAAGGAAATGTCTGAATCCAGTCTCCATACACTGCGGATTTTTGCGGCTTCTGGATACTCCCTGGGGAACACTATATAAACAGAAGACTCGCGAACTCTTGAAACTACGTTTTGTAACCACATCCGCATTATTTCTATTATACTGAATTCTACAAACGTTCCTTCTTCCGTTCAAAATAATCCCTTTCTTTGTGTTGCTTTAAGAAAATCTTCGAAGCAACGGGCCCTCGAAGCGAACACAATCTTTCAGTTGCATTTGGCTTCAACGCTCAAAGAAAACAGAAATATTTGCCATTGTAAACAAGATACAGTTTTCTACCATTCACAGAGCAGACAGTCCTTTTCAATTCAGAACCCAAAACACTTTCGCGCCCTTTCCAGGATGAATCCTACGTGCATCTTTCTTGCAAACATGTTTACTCCAATGGGCACGTTTTATTTCAATCAGCATTCGAGTGGATTTGGTCGCGGATTCACTGCAATCATCGGCGACTGCGAAACAATAGCCCTCGCACGCATTGCTTCCCTGCGGCGCGGAGCGGCGCGGGGCGGGGCGGGGCGGTGCGGGGCGAGGCAAGGCCGATCCCAGATAGCGCGGGGAGTTTCGGCAAGCCTATCGCAGCGCGCGCGCAGCCGAAAGCCGCCATCATCCCCTATAAGTAAGCAACGGCGATTCGAGTGCAGTTACACAGGCAGCTACGAACGGTTCTGATGTACGGAGCTTAATTATGACACTATGCAAGACGCTAATGCACGCGAAATCAACTATACTTTGTGCCATACGATACTAACTGACAATGAGAGCATTCCAATTGCGCCGAAGTTTGTTAGTTTTTTCATCTCGAAGTATTTTAGTATACTGTATTGATTAATATAATTATACCTAACAACTTGTTTGTAAACAATACATTGTAAACTCCTTGAAAACTGGTCCGATAAGGTATGATAAGTCGCTACAAGACAGCGCCTTTGTTATCATCTATAGACTGTTCCTGTATCTATACCTAGTTAAGGAAACAATGTAATCAAGCATTAATACTGTAATTCGCTACCAGCGGCGCCTTTGGTAATATTAATTTATTTTGTTACCGCTCGCCGCCCAGCGCTCAATGGAAATAATTCCGAGTAGGGATATTTGATATGAAAAACTGTATATTGTGTATGAGCACTAGCAAAGTCGCTAGTTGCTCCTGGTCCTTCCAGTCCTTTAGGCTGCTACTTTCTGCAATAGATTGGATCTTTTCTTTAATATGAATTTCTAGTCTTTCTGGTTGTTAAAATCACGGCAGATGGATCGCTTGCTGAGCCTGTCGAGTAAAAGGACGTGGAGGCCCGTACTGATTTATTCAGTGGTCTTTTAAACACGTCTTTGATCCCGTAGCAAACCGCTGAATTGTCAAGTTTGCTGGATCTTGCTGCATCGACGGCACATGGTCGTCATTTTGGAGGAGCAGGGGTTGACGCACAATTCAACATTATTAAAGAGCTGAATTATTTTCGTATAGCGCCTCGGCGCATATATATTACAGCAAGGTGAACAAGTGAATTTCACATTAATATTGAAACTGGTCATGTCCAGTAAATTATTGGTAAAATGAGCGCAATCTATGCGTATTTAAGAGCTATTTACAAGTAATTTAATTATGACGAAAAAGGTTAATAATTCAATTTTCCATTTAATTGCGAGTTTCTTGTGATAATAACTTCAACGTTGCATATTACTTGAAACGACATGTCTCCTTATTTTCAGCTTCCTAAAGTGGTTATGCTTCTTTAACCTCTGTCTTTCTTAATAGTTCTGTTTAATTTTTATTGACATTCTTTTTGTAGAGCAGCATTGAGCCTGACAATTCTGTAAAAATGTTTTCAAGTAATTTACTGTAAAAGTGTCTTCACCCTTCCTTATTGTTATTGAATAAAATTTGTTATCACTGGATTTACTTTGAGTTATCTTATGTATAACGTTATCTATGTTGATTCATAGTAGTCTCCTTTTCCTCTATATTATTCCTATTTTCCTTCTATTGGTTCCAATTAGAAGTTGATGTTGGCTTCGCCCCATTGCAATCTCGTCAATTTAATTAATTAGTTCATTATATTAAAATTATATTAAAATTTCCTTGTTTAATTAAAGGGCAAATTGGTATTTTTACCCCGACATACAACAGTTATGATTCATAAAAGCGTTACACCGTAAACCCGAATTTTATTAACGCCCGACGCCAAAAAGTAATGATATAAACCTTGCGAATAATGTACGAATTCAATACATCAATCTTCATGTGAAAAACCGTGAAATAATGCACGAAGGAAATGAACTTTCAAGAAACCGTCGGCAAGCTCGTCACTAGATGTTCCCTTCTCGACCTAATAAGAGGGGAGCAGGCAGGAGCGTGGGCGGGTTGGCCACGTGTGACCAGTGAACCGGGTCGGAGCGCGCGCGGGTCGGAGGGCACGCGGACGCATGCCGCTAATTAACGCAGGGGATTAAAAATATTCGCACACGTGTCACGCGCCGCGCCGTCCGTCGCAATGGAACGCGCGAGATGACACTCGCAGGCGCGCGCCGCGGGCGGCCAGCGCCCCGCCCCGCCCCGCCCCGCCCCGCCCCGCCCCGCCCCTCCCCGCCCCGCCCCCTCCCCCGCCCCCCACTACTCCTCTTCGCCGAGCCCAGTCCGCCCTGCCAGCCCTGCACCCGCCGGCGCTCGCAAGCGGAAAAGTATCGTCACGTTGCCTGCCACGGGAGAACGAAATGGAATGCTGCGCCAGGTCCATATCACGACTACCTACTGAATGTAAAAAGGTTAAATTCGCACAGAGGGGAGAAAATAAAATGAACTCGCCACAAAGAATAATATATAGAGTAATATATTAACATTAAATGAAAAAACACAAGTAATTAAATAATTCTGTAAATATTTCACGTTTCAATTACCAATGTCAATATCTCATGCCCATTAAAACGCAGAAAAAAACACGAACTCAAAAATATGTTGAAAACTATAATCACATTTATAGCAGTTTTCTGAAAATACTTTTAGATTAAGCAGCGAATATATCTTTCAATAACTATTTTGAAAATAATTATGAATCTCATTAAATATGTTTCCCTCATAAAAGACTACTGATTATTACACGATTCAATGATGACAATTCAACGATTTACGATTCACGATTCAAGTTAAAAGGAGAATTTTTAATTTGTCTGTCCTCGCTGGCCTGTTATCAATATTTACTACAGCTATTTTTTCTCTTTGTTATAACTTGTATATGTAGGAAGGTAACTGATGTAATAATGTTGCATATCGTTTCTTATTGCAATGCGTTTAATGAGTTGTGTGTTGAAATGTTCGTGCATGCAAACAAACGCGCACGTACGCAAGCACACTTACATTCTTTTCTTTCCACTTAAGAAGGAAAAGTATCGGGTTTTCCCAAAGTACTATCAGAATATAATCGTGAGGAATGTTTCAGAAGATCACGCAAGGCCAATGAATGAAACTCACTGAATCAATAGAGATAAGAAGCGATCCACGGTAGCCAAGAAGCAAACAGTAGCACGCCCTCAGTCGAGTCGCATTCTCTACGGTAATTTATTTTCTCAAAAAGAAAAAAAAATCAAAAGAAAAAGTAAAAAGTTTTCTCAAAAAGAAAATAACAAAAGGAATTCATAGTGACCAGAACGAAGGAACCTCTCAGGAGATGGCGCCACCTACCATCTTGAAAAAATATGGGGAAAAAACAGGAGAATTTCTTCCCTAGGGTTGAGCTTTAAACATTAGGAAGAATAATACTAAAAATTATAGAGATAATATAACAATAATTAAGTAAAAAAATTAGGACGAAAATAAAAAACATCACCAGAATAATTTACAAAGAAAATAATTTTAAATAAGACATTTCTGCGTAGCTTTCTTTTACTGGAAAAAATCTAGATTTTATTGCCCATTTGATGAATAATTCAATCCTCCACCTAAACGTTAAAAAATAGTTTGATGTTTGAATTTAAAAAGATAACCGAACAATGAAGACTTGCACCCATCGATGATTCATAGCTCACACCGATGCAGAACAAGCAACCTTGTGTCACTGCAGACACTGAACGAGTTAGTGGAGACATGCGATCACGCGACAGCTTGAATGAGACTGAGGTGGCCCCGCTAGGGAGAGCGCCACCGCCTGCACTGAGAATAAGCGAACAAACTCACGTTCCCGTAATAAAATGAAGGTTCCAAACGTGGCTTCGTACAAGGAATATCCTAGGTTCTGCTCCTTGTCGGCCACCAGTTGACTAGGCCGATGTCAACCTCTCCCCGAAAGGGTAATGTAAATGTTACAGATCTGATATGTGATGCACCTAGTGTAGATTTCTGTATTCAAATTTAACTTATTTTCTCATATTTTGTCGGAGGTAGAATTGAAACATTCATAAATGTATTGCGAAGTCTCTAGCACCAGTACTAGTTCAGGTTTTTTGGGACAAAGCACATTTTATACAATTCAGGGAGCAACGTTACTTTTAGCAGGCATCACATAAAAAATTAAGTACTTAATTTTCACTAATTATAGGCTTAAAAAGTGCGAACGAATAAGCATCCAGAAACAGAGAACCACTTTGTGACCCAGTAAGTTTTAAGCATATATATCTTATAAATTAATTTTAAGCCATTCTAATAATTAATTGTCCGCCCGGAACTTCCCGAAATGTTCCAGTCGGGGCAGTTCATTCTTTGAAAAGATCAAATATCAATAAAAAAATAAATTAAAGAAATAAATATTTTCTTGAAAATATACAATAGTCAAAGTAATTAGAAGTAAATAGAGGGAAATGCAATTTCATGCAACATTCAAAAGTACTACGAAATTTGGTTCTCATAAACACACACAGACAAATTAACAGCCATTTCAAAACTTTGTTGCAGGCCTTTTACAACAATATTACCAAATTATATAAGAAGATAATTTGGAATATTAAGCACAGCACATTTTTTGATAAATAAGTTGTTCGATTTGTGGAGATCGGACAGTACCGTGAATCTGAATTGTGCCCGTTTAATGCGACTTTCGAACCATCTCGGCACCCGACGCCAGCACACGGCTCGATGGCAGCGCGGAAGGTCGTCGCGTGAGGTGTCGCAGCGCTTCACTTGTCGACATTCAAATGGAAGGCGTGGCCCCCTCCCTCCACCATCTCAACCCCGCGCAGATGGCGGTGACCGCTGGCACGCACGCGGCGCGCCGCGCCACACCACACCACGCCACACCCCGCCTAGTCGCGCCACGTCGCACCCCGCCACGCCGCGCCACGCCGCGCCACGCCGCGCCACGCCGCGCCGCGCCAAGCTACGCTACGCCGCACCCCGCCAACGCCCCACCAAGCTACGCTACGCCAACGCCCCGCCACGCCGCACCACCCCAGCCACTCCACGACTCACCGCGCCACACCACACCACACCACTCCACGCCATGCCGCGTCACGCCAGGTCACTCCACGCCACACCGCACCACGCCATGCCGCGCCAACGCCGCGCCAACGCCGCGCCAACGCCGCGCCAACGCCGCGCCAACGCCGCGCCAACGCCGCGCCAACGCCGCGCCAACGCCGCGCCAACGCCGCGCCAACGCCGCGCCAACGCCGCGCCAACGCCGCGCCAACGCCGCGCCAACGCCGCGCAAACGCCGCGCAAACGCCGCGCCAACGCCATGCCAACGCCCTGCCCCGCCAGTGACGTTAACATCGCCATCGCCAGAGACGGCGGAGAGTGGGGCGAGAGAACTACTCGAAAATTAACGCGCTCTGGGAAACTTACAAAAGCACTCGGGCCTACGAGCGCTCGCCAAACAAACATTTTGCCTAACAACACAAGAGCATTTCTCGTGGGGATATTTTCTCTTGTTTAGAAAAACTTTCCAAACCAGGTTTTAACAAAAGTGTAAAAAAGGTTAGACATGCATATCTCAGTCCCTCAGTATAGGCTAGAAGAAAAACTGATCGTTTGTAGATCGAACAAAAAAGCGAATAAAAACAAAATTCACAATTACAATATATTTGCTACATTTATAAATGTATTCATTCCCCTGTCTAGCCAGTAATGTTTATCAGAAACAACATAATAGCATCTTAATAGTGATCTGAAATGAGATGTAATTTCGCCCTCCCCCCCACCGCGCGCACACACACACACACACACACACACACACACACACACACACACACACACACACACACAATTCAATTTGTTATGCCTCCAATTGTATTTCTTTCTTTCAAAAGCATCTAACAAGAACGTTAGAAATAACTTCTACGAATAACTGACATAAAAAATATATTCATAAAAAGCCACAGACCTAAAAAAAACACATTTCTTGAATCTCGTATCTCTAAACTAATTTAACACTTCTCATAGATTTTTCTGCTCAGTGAGTTCGTGTCACCTTACTTTAATAAATATAGACTTCAAAAAAATTGTTATGAAAAATATAATTTAATAATTGATCCAAATTTCTTGCCCGGAAGAAAATGTAAAATGAATCGACGAAAAAACACTCGAAACTCAATTTATACTCGCATTTACACTTCATTTGTGCGCGAAGGCTCAAAATTTGGTCCATCACATTGGCCTGTATGGTTCCACAACATAAGTTGGCTGGCGGCATTTCCATTATGCGCTTGTGCACCGTAAGAAACATTTAACTACTTCCCAAAGCTGATAGGAACTTTCTACTTCGATCTCGCACGGTAATTAATATTCTTTACACAATATCAATGAGTCTGCAGTTTCCTTCAACGTTCACTCATTCAATTCAATGTACTATTTAGTATGTATGAATATAATTTCTGAGTAAATTCATGCGGCATTTTTCCTTGCAGTAGTTTCCTTCCATTCGGTACTCCTTTCTTCCATACATTTCCCCTTTCTCTTTTCTAGATAACATTATCAGTTAGCGTCGAGAATGCCCATTAATCTTAGCGATTAGACAAAGTGAAACGAGTCGCACGGGCTATGCATAGAAATTCTGGTGGGACGAGTGCATTTATCACGCACAGACCACAGACATCGCCTTTCTGAGTAGACCTAAATACTAAAATCACAGACTAGGAGGTCCTAGGTTCGAGTCCCGAAGGCGGCAAGATTTTCGACGCTAGCTTTTCAGCTAGGTTGAATTCAGTTGCTGTCTGGAGGAAAATTCTAGCGGCCGGCTGCTCTGATCGGTAGTTTTCCGTGATTTCTCCGATCAACACCAGGCGAATGCCGGAGCAGTATCCTAAGAAACGGGCCATGGACCGCGCGCGATCGTTCCTTCCTCTTCCTTGACCTACCCCCTTACACACACACACACACACACACACACACACACTAACATGCACTACACTACTATACATGCCGCGAGAGCGGTCGGCGACTTAGAACTTGTCCCGGCTGGGGCGGTGTCCCACTGGTGAGATACCTGGTAGGGGAAAACCCCGCTAGTCGACGGTAGGTAGGCATCGGATCTCACTATCCAGTGGGGGAAGATCACCGCCACCTCCCGATGAAAAACATGCACTCCACCTACGGGACTTATCACATCAGTAGTTGACGCGCCCGTCATCACTATCAATCAATTAACTAAAAATCACCTTATGTTCGAAAATGTGCATCATAATAATTTGCATATAAAACACTTAAACAAGACTCTTTTAGCATCTTTACACCATATAACAGTTTAAAAAATAATACAGCGTAATAAGACGCATCTGAGATGTTGATCGGACTAAGTAGAAAATCGACAATCGTTAGCAACTATTATTCACTTCGAAAGAAATTATTTTTAAATTTAATTTTATGTGAGACTGAATACTTATAACGTACATTGCAACAACGAATAGGAACGGCATCTGTTGTTGAAACCATGCCAAACTGTTCAAACACGCAATGATTGAACTACTAAACTATTTGCAGCGACCTCAAACTGGCAGTACAATCCCGCTTCTAACTATTCTGTACACCGTCAAACTCGTTGCCTCTCAATGGAGCTCCAATTGGCGGGTCCCGCCCACTCTTTGGAAACGTTCTAGTGCCGGACGTTGGGAGCCGGCGATGGGAATCGCAATGGCAATGAAGAGCGACGGAGCAGCTACAGAGGCGAGGACAAATGGGACAGGTGGAAGTGGCAGGGGGCTAGAGCGGAGACAGGGAGGCGGAGGTAGGAGAGAGAGTGGAAACGCGGCAAGTGTGAGAGGGAAGGCAGGCTAAGGCGGTGCGAAGGCAAAGGCCTGGAAGGCCGGGATGGGAAGAAGCGGAGGCGGCCTGAGGGGCCAACGGTAACGGCAGCGAGGTGGGACGCGGCGAGGCCACAAGGGACAGGAGGAGGCTGCGGCGGCAGCGGCGGAGGCGGGGGCGGGGGCAGGGAAGGAGGGGAACAGTGGCGGGGGCGGAGCACGGAAGTGCGCGTAATCGGGCGTCGCCCGCGGTGCTGCAACAACGCGACGGCGGTGATCGCCCTGCAGTTCGCCCGCCCGCCCGTCCGTGCGGCCGCCGCAGGCGAGACGGCTCCTCCAATTCCCTCATTACCTTCACGGTGCGACAACGAGGGTCTGTCTATGCACAATTCGCACAAGCACGAGCAAGGGTGCTGCTACACGACTGTAACATCCAAAGGACATTTTCACTGGAGACGAGTCAACTCTAAATAATTGGTTCGCTATTCATTTACTTTTTAAATTGGTCATTGCAGGATTAAAACGTTAATTCCATTTTCTGTTTCACATACTCAACTCTTTTTCTCGTGACTCTAAAAAATGGTGTAACGTTATTTTTACGTGAGAAATGACGATTTTCGTGGCGAAAGTTTTAGTTCAGAAAAAATTTCAGGTAAGCAATATAACTGCAATTACTGCAATAACTGCAATTACGATCCCAGTAATGAATTACATATGTAGCACGGGAACAAAAGAGAAATAACGAAACAATATTTTGAATACTTTTCTGTGAATATTTTAAAATCATAAAAAAATAATATACGTATATTAAAACGAATTGATGTTTCTTATTATACGGAGTGAGAACACATGTTAACCCTCGCACGATCCCAGCAAATTGAAATCGTCTCCACAGCGGAGGCGCTTTCGCTCCGGCAGCGGAGTGCGAGTGAACGCGGGGGCGTGGCGTTGCGGAGGTCCTCGACCGCGGAGGGCGCGCGCGTTCCACGGAGCGCCAGGCACGTGGCGCGGCGGCGTGAGGCGGAAGCGCTGGCAAGATGGGGACGGAGGCGGGGGCGGGACATGCGTTGGACAAGAGCGGGGCGGGACGAGAATGGAACAGCAGCTGAACTGAGGCGGCGCGGGGGCAGGTCGGGGGGCGGAGCGGCATGGGGCGCGGGGGAGGGGGATGGGGCAGGGCGGAACGTCGGTTTCGGAGCGCCGGCGGAATGAAATTTGATATTTACACGCGATGTGACTGGGAAGACGTGAAGTACGAAGCACGAGGGCTTAAATATTGACAGACGCATTCGCCCAATTTACCTGGAGCACAAGGCGCCGGTGCCTCGCCGCGCCTCGCCGCGTCGCGCCGCGCCGCGCACGCCGTGTTGACTCTCAAGATTGGAACTCCGCGCGGGGGCGGTGCGCGGTGGGCGAGGAGGGCGAGGAGGCGGGGCTGGAAGCGAGCGCATGGCTCAGTCGAAGGTAATGTAACGACATTGGCGTTGGGACGAAGGCAGCAGAGGAAATGCACGTACGCCGAGGAATGGATCCACAGAGATAATCATACGGCAGTATACATGCGACGGATGACGGAATAGATCCCCACGTAATAATGTGAATTACAATAAAAATTCCTCAACGTGAGTTCAAGAGAGGAATGAAAGTATTCAGTAGAATAGAGCACACAATATAATGAAGGTTGGAATGTAATAATATAGCGGAAAAAATTCATTCGGTTTCAATGCCGTAAGCGCCACACGATTTGAAGACTAACTAGGCGTGTTGTAATAGTACATACTTTCTCGCATTATAGGAAAAATTTACGTAATATTGAAACATTGATATTTCTACCTTGCAAACAACACAGCTACAACTTGAAAATAGTCCCGAAGTAATCATTCCTTACTTTTACAAATTAAACACACATGAATTAAGTTGTTTTTCGCAATAAGAGCAATATATTGTCGATATTTCGCCGTTTCCCTTCGCAGTCTTACAATATTTTCTATATACTGCACATGAAGTAGCCAGAAAGTTAAAAAGGTATTATAATTCGACGGAGAAATTTTTCACCAAGGTCCACGATAATTATTAAGGACATAACTAAAATTGCTGCTTGATACGAAAATTCAATATAATATCAATATAACCGAGAATCCTATCTGACTACTTTGAAAATGCCCTCTTAACTCGGGGCTCAGTTCACGTGATGTGCTCGGTGAGCGCACTGCTGTCAGATGCGCTGCGTTTCACCCTGTGTTCCACCTCGCTGTCTCCACTTGGGACTGGCGCGGGTGTGCAGGCGTCCCTTATGCCAGAAGTCTTCCGCTAGGCTTCCAGGAGCAATTAGAGCCTTCTAGCGGGGCAACATCAGGCCTTGGGGCTTCTGTTACCGCAAGAGCACGAGAAACATCTAACAGGCCCGCGAGCGCACCTACCCACGCGCACACACAAACACTCTCACTCTCTCTCTCTCTCTCTCTCTCTCTCTCTCTCTCTCTCTCTCTCTCACACACACACACACACACACACACACACACATTCACACACACTCACACACCACACAGTCTGTCTCTCACGCTTTCACATCTCACTCACTCTCACGTCGCTCACTCTCACGACGCTCTCACGTCTGTCTCCCACACTTCTCTCTCTCTCTCTCTCTCTCTCTCTCTCTCTCTCTCTCTCTCTCTCTCTCACTCACACACGCGCGTCACAAAGCAGGTGTGGAAAGACGAATACTATTACGCAGTAACTACTCCAGAAACATACGACGCGGCATGAGAATACACATTAATTCCCTTAATGCGTGCCCACCAACGTGTTTACAGGCATGAAAATGGCTGAGAAGTTAAATATTGTGCAACACGTAGACCGCAAGAAGCATACCGAGTCCATTAATAACCACAAGAAGAATAAAAGGACTCCAGTTGGAGTGATTAAAAGTCATCAACAAACACGTAAAGAACATATCACGGCCATTACATGATGTACCTAATTTGAACTTGATGATGATGATGATGATGACGACGTCGTCGTCGATTATTCATTGCAAATCATTAATGTGATAAAGAACATCAACATACACACACTGAATGTTTCAAATAATTACATGAAGTTAGTTTGAAAAATCCATTAAGTTGCTTAATGAAGACAAGAACAGATATCAAAAAGTTTTCAAGCCATCATGAAATAAAGTAATATGGAAAGGATCTGAACAACATAAAAGTAATTATATGAGGAAAGTCGAATTGCTTATCTGCGACACAATAGACATCTCTTTGGTTATCCAGCATATTGTTTCTAGACACCTACATCAGGATCCCCATCTATCTGTTATTTGCGGATTCTAAATAGTAATCGGAAGATTTTCATCAATGTTGTTGGCTGTCACCACTTTCCTCACAGACCTGCAAACAAACCAACATGAAAAATAACTACTTTGAGAATCGTGCAAAATAAAATCCGACGTTTGGCACGACCTTCTTACACACAAAACTGAAGGAAACTAGTTGAATTTCTACCATACAACAGTCCATAAAATCCAGATCTTTCTCTCACACCTGCCAGTTTCACTCCCTCAGTCTCCACCCCGCTCTTATTAGTCCATCCCACACCGGAATATAGCTCGGTCTTTCCTCCATGCCCCTCCAATCTCGGCTCCACCCAGCGGTCGGGTCGGGTCGGGTCGGGTCGCTACGCGGCGTATCGCGTCGTATCGCGTCGCGTCGCGTCGCGTCGCGTCGCGTCGGCGCGGAGCAGCGCAGCATGGATCCCAGCCCTCGCGACGCGGCGCGGCGGGCGCGCCATGTTGACAAAGACAAATCTACGTATTCATAACGCTCAATTGTGAACGTAAGGGCAGTCGGCACGTTATGAATAAGAACGAGCCCCAAGTGCATGCAATGCGCGTTGCATAACGCCCTAGCAATGTGCCCGCGCCCGCGCGCAGCCTGCTCACGGGCGGCTGGCGGCGGCGTGCAGCGTCCCGCCGCGCCGCGCTCCTCATGACACTTGGGCTAAACCTGAGTTAGTAGAAGATGCGTCGAATGGGTAACGAGAGTTGTGGAATTTTATAAAAACAAAATTGGTAAAATAAGGATACTAACCTGAACAATTGTCTTCTGATTCAAGTGAATACTAAACAACAACAATAACAACAACAATAACAACAATAATAATAACAATTATTATTATTATTATTATTATATTGGAAAATTTGTAGTTCTTGAAAAGAGCCATCTATCTGCAATAATAATGATAAAAATAGTAATAATACTGCCAATGGTTTTAACGTTGTTTATAAATGTTGATCCATACATGACAAACAAAATCAACTGAGCTGTCATTTCTAAACATCTGAATAACAGAATATTGAAAGGTTTCTCTTTACTTTTGCACTCCTCTCGGGTTAATAACTCGTCGAATGAGACATCTCAGTGTCTTAGAAGCTATAGATAGATAGATATTTATTATTCTGCAGGTAGGTATATACAACCTGGTGGCAGAACTCTACAATTTACATTTTACTAATATTAACTTTAAATTATTTAACAACGTAACTTTAAATTATTTAAAGACATAATAATAATAATAATAATAATAATAATAATAATAATAATAATAATAATAATAATAATAGTAGTAGTAGTAGTAGTAGTAGTAGTAGTAGTACGGGTTGATTCGCGGGAGAGGGTGTCGACATAATGATGATAAAGACTTAATGCGCGATGATGTAGTGAGTAAATATCTTGAAAATGGAGTACTTAACATTTATAAAAATGAGAGTCATAGGAATATGAACCCCAGTTCCCTGAGGTGGACAGTCAGTGCGGAAGCTGTGTCCACGCGGTGCTGTTCTGTGATGGCTTGTGGTGCCCTGCAGCACAGCTGTAGGTCGCGGACACTACTATATCATTAATTATTTCTTTTTGCCGATCATATGTCAATTTACAATTGTAGATGAATTACTGAAGGTGAGGTTACTGCTCATGATTTCTAACATATTCTGTATCTGAATACTGAACAATCGGAGATGGACACTAAACTAAAAATTCAGTTAATCACAGTAACGTAAAGCAAGAGTAAATTTTATATTTTTATATTTAAGAAACGGACAAGACAATAAGATGCACACCAGTTCTGAATTTTTAAGCTAATTGTACTATTTTCGATTATTTCAGAGGAAACATTAGGGAAGTTTTCTCAGGTCTCATCTACGTTTCCACATATGTAGTTAAATACATTAATATAATTGCATTAGGAACATTTATTCAAGTCCAACAAAAGTTGTTTTGTTTTTGAAACATGTTTTCCCTAAATTGCTGCATTTATTATCATCAAACAAGCTATGAAAAAGTAGCATAGTAAGTTCAACAAATTATACATACACGAGAGAGAAGAAAAAATGACAGAAAGAAAAAGTGCGGCCTCAGAGACGGTCTGACGGAGGGGCAGTGCACCGCACACATCAGAACAAAGATAAAGAGAATTCCGCCGTAATAACTCGTCTACAACAAACCAGCGTTAACCTCTGACCTCTGGGGTGCGCGCCCGGGGCGGGGAGTCCTTCGTCCCTCGCTCGCCCACGACGGAGCGACGCCGCGGCCGGGCGCCAGCGCTGACCGACGCCGCCCCCGCGCCGCCGGCTCATAATGGTCTTAATTGCGAGCGCAAAGACGTCGTACAATAGTTCATCAGCGCACAAAGCGCAGATTTATCGCGAAACTCGCTTAGTTTTTCCTGCCTCGCGCGTCGCTCGCAAGCGCGCGCGCTCTCTCCCTCTCTTCTAACGGACGGTCCGAAGCCGAAAAACAAAACTCCTCGCAAAAACGACCGTCTTTCCAGCGCGGGGAGAGGAAAGCTGGCGGACCCCATCCGTCACAGAGGCTCGCCGCGCTAGGAGGAAGCGCCGGCGGCGGCAGGTCCCTAAAATTCAGGTGCGCACCCCGCGCCCGCCATTTTTCCTTGGGGGCGCTGAGAATGGAGAAAACTGCGACGAGCAGGAAGGGGCGCGCCTAGTGTGGGAGAGGAGACGAGAGGAAGAAGCGTGATAAAGAATGTCGCAGAGTTTGAGGAGGAAGCACGGGCGCATAAAAATGAAGACCAGCCGGCACGCCACAAATTTTAAAGACTCAATAGCGGGACGGGGGCGGGGTGGGGACGGGGAGGGCGAGAGCGAGGGGCGAGCACGTCGAGAAGGCTGCGTGCCGAGAGCCGCGTTTTCTGCATCCGTGAGCGCATGTGCATCTCACCCATCTCCGCTGCCTCCGTCGTCGACGAAGGCAATGCCTCGTAAACGTGCATGCAACCTTGAACAAGTTACAGGCGAAGCCATTGATGGATGAAACATGGAGAGCGCACGAAATCCAGTAAACAGTAAATAATGTCTAATATATCCCAACTAAATGTGTACATTAACAAGTCCCTGAAACATAGATTTAATGTTTTAACTACGGAAAATACCGTAACATTCATGAGTCATATTTACAATGCATATGAAAGATAAAGAAATCACTGCTTGATCCTTCTTTATTATCAATATTAATAAAATTCATTTAAAATAATGTTTCAATAGACCGCACTAAACATTTTCTATTCAGTTCCTTCCAGACTATTTGAACATCGTATTTCTCCACTGCAGTAATTCTTTAGATAGACTGCACCGTGAGACTCGTAAATCACGGTCTTGTCTAATGCCGGCCTAATGCCTCGGCACCTTCCCTCTGCCAGAAGCTTGTCTTTCTCGATTACTCCTGCACATCTCGCTGGCATTTCCAACATCCTCTACAACCTACGCTATTTTAACTGGCCCTGAAGTTCTCATCTTATTTCTCGTTGTTGAAATTATCGGAAGTACTATTCTACTACATCAAAGTCTGACACAGGATTGGTGTAAATGTGAGAAGCCAACTCGAAAGATCTTCTACATAAAGGTGCAAAGAATCGCCTTTTCTTAGTTCAAAGTGGAATCTGAAACACCAACATTCATATTACAAGCTTAATGACCTGAAAATTACATTGGTTTTATTTGTTGAGGCACACTGGCTAAATATTGCAAACTGCAAACTGATAGTTAAAATACACTTAAGATTTTTTTTAGCACCTCATTAACATGACGATGTATCAGGAACTAGGACAGCTGAATTTAAAAAGTCTACAAAAATCGATAAAACAGAATGTGCATGGAATTAATACGGATGCTGGCAGTGGATCTGTCAAGGGCTTAAACCCTTCACCAGATGAATTTCCCGGCCTTAAATTGTTCCGAGGAAGTTTGGAGCCTTGCCGAAACCACATTACCCGGCCCTGCATTTCCATCCTCCCCTCGCCTCGCTCTCATCGCGTCCTCGCCCTTGCCAACGCCAACGCCGCCGTCGCGTCCGCCTCTACGGCTCCAGCGGCGCAGCGCCCGTGGCCTCCGTGGCGCGCCCTCGCGTCGCGTCGCCCGGAAGGCAACCGGCGAGGGAGGGGCGGGCGCAGCAGAACAGAGGACGGAGGACACGGCGAGGAAGAGGAGGAGCGAGACGCCGCCATAAATCTGCTGCTGACTGCGGAATAATCCAGTGGCCTACAGCCTACTCCGGGGGCGATCCATAGCACGCGGCGCCGCGGCTCGGTGCGGCGACGGCGGAGCCGGCGAACGAAAAAGAGGAAGAGAAAGGGGGAAAGAAGCGGCGGCGCCGGCGCAGGCCCTCGAAGACGGATGGAAGCGCTATCCCCTCGGCAGCCGCCAGCAAACCCACCTTATCCTCACACATTCACGTGCCGCCCACTTCTCTTCTTCGATTTATCACTACAAGCGCCCAAATTATTTTTGCTTCCTTCTCAATTCACCTCTCCGCGCGATGCCCCCACGCTCCCGCGCGCCGGGCCCTCGGCGCACGAGCCCTCGCCCCGCGCACCCTTTCCCTCCTAAAGCGCGCCCTTTTCCTCCCTTCGCTCCGGCAGGGCGACGCCTTCTAACGTAAAGTCATCCAAGATTTATAAGCGCCAAGATACAGCGCTGGAAGCTCCGAGTAAAGTAAAAGCAGCCTCCAGCCATAACGCAGCATCACCGCCAAGCTTAACTACCTGCACAATATGTTTCTTCTCTTGAGACGCGCTTGCTAAAATTGGAGTCGACAGCACTCAAGCTGCCATAAAGTGCGAGTATCATGGCGGTGACCCTCCGGCGGCGGCGGCCGGCCCACGGAACCGGAAAATAGGGGTCGCTGTGTCGGCGGCGGCGGAGCGAAGCCCGACGGCGAGGACAGGAGACGCGGCAGCGACAGGTGCAGACAGCGACGGCACGCGTCCGCGACGAGGCGCGACGCGGCGCGGCGCGAACGGCGCTGACGACGACGCTGAAAGGTAAGGCAGGAAGCGCCCGCGCTGACGCCAGCGCAACGCCTCGGGCAAAAGGAAGGCGCGCAGGCGCACGGCGTCACAGACGCGAAGACGCCCACGAGCACACCGCGAGCACTTTGCCGACAGGTTTCCAAGGAGCTTACACTGTGGCAAAACGCAACAGACCAAGCCACTTACGGTGACAGTTAACAGAGTAAATGCTAACCCTCGTTGCTTATACTCACGGTTTCGTCGTCATCCCTACTTAAATCATCGTTGAGATGTCAAGTAGCACAGGTGAAAAAGAACGAAAAAGGTAACAACTGTATTGCAGCTATAGAAGAAGAAACACGTATAATATTCAGTAACATGGCGACGAGAATGATAGTTACAGCTCCCGTAAACACCGACTGTAATCAAAAGAAAATGTCCGAAAGGCAAAGATAGCAGTTCTTACGCGTAATGTAAAGATACTCTCATTCCCTATATTGCTTCCCTTGAGATAATTTTCTGGCATATTAGCTGCACTAACTTTTTCATGTCTTTCACTTATTTCAAGAACCAGTAAAATGTTCCTAAAGAACAGTTCGCTCAAAAAAAATGCGTATGAAAACACTCTAAGAAAAATGGAAAATTCTTGAGGAAGAAAATAAAATGACAGAAAGAATAGAACGCAATATCTTACATGACGTAAAATATGCAGTCCTACACTTTTTACCCATTCTTCATAAGTGTCAGAAGAGTGCATGTTTTATTCTCAGTGCTCTTCATCCTTTTTACATGTTTTATCGGTGAAAAAAAAGTCAATGAGATTCCTTTTATTCAGCAATTCAGAGATCTTTCGAGTTAAAATTCTTTTGCATTACGCAATGTGAAATAGAGATTTATGACAGAAAATGAAGAGTCCGAAAAAGTAACGTCCCAAGGAGACAAACATATTTTGAAATTGCTGCAAGGGATAAAATCATATTTCGAGGGCGTTCCTAGAAACATGTTTATCTAATAAGAAAAAAGAACCAGAGCAAAAACAAGAATTAATTGGAGCTCTTACCAAAAACCTTTTCTCTCGCAGAATTGCGAAAAATGTGAGCGGGTGAATGGGATGATGTTGACTTTAAAAGAAAGGAACATAACACGTTCAAAATAACTATAACAAAACAAGATACAAAATCAAATTTTATACAACAGTATTATTACCCAAGTTCTTGCCTATTTCAGTGGCAAATAATATATGTCAATATCAAAATCTCATAGTACAAATTTTAAATATCAGCTATCAATTAACTTTCTAGTCAGAATCTTTTTCAGTCAATAGTCTGAAATATTTATGCAAAGTACTCGTACCATTAAAGCTTCTATTATAAACAACAAAATCATTCCTACTTGCGAAAACGCATAGAAGAACCCCGTCTTGTCACCCACTACCATTCACAATTTCCTTCACCCACCGTCGAGGTAAGACGCCGCAGCCAAGACTTAAAATAAACGCAACGTGATCTGGAGCCGCGGCGGCGGGCGGCGGTGAGAGCGAGTGCAACGCCGCAAATGCCGGGGCTCCGCTATGCAAATCCGGCCGTTACGCGAGTAATTAAATGCGTGCAGTTCTCATCACACGCAAGACCGTGTAATTCCTCCGCGGGCGTTCCGCGGAGTTCCAGAGGCTCAGAGCTCAAAGCAGCTGCGCGGGCGGCGCGTGGCAACGGGGTCGAGGGAACCACTGCGACAGACGAGGCGCCGAGGAAGGCACGCACGGAAATATCAGGGGAAACAATGTGACTGGGCTGCTACTGTGAACACTGCAGCGCTCAACATTGGATAGCGAAACAGAAAAAGATAAGGGAGCGAAGGTCGGAGACGGAAAGAATGAGTCCCGAAAGACGGGAGATAAAGGAAGGTCAAGCACAAGAGAAAAAAAGGAAGAGAGAGAGAGAGAGAGAGAGAAAAGGAGAGAAAGAAAGGGAGAGAGAGAGAGAGAGAGAAAAGGAGAAAGAAAGAGAGAGAAAGAAAGGGAGAGAGAAAGAAAGGGAGAGAGAAAGAAAGGGAGAGAGAAAGAAAGGGAGAGAGAAAGAAAGGGAGAGAGAAAGAAAGGGAGAGAGAAAGAAAGGGAGAGAGAAAGAAAGGGACAGAGAAAGAAAGGGACAGAGAAAGAAAGGGACAGAGAAAGAAAGGGAGAGAGAAAGAAAGGGACAGAGAAAGAAAGGGACAGAGAAAGAAAGGGACAGAGAAAGAAAGGGACAGAGAAAGAAAGGGACAGAGAAAGAAAGGGACAGAGAAAGAAAGGGACAGAGAAAGAAAGGGAGAGAGAAAGAAAGGGAGAGAGAAAGAAAGGGAGAGAGAAAGAAAGGGAGAGAGAAAGAAAGGGAGAGAGAAAGAAAGGGAAAGAAAGAAAGAGAGAGAAAGAAAGGGAGAGAGAAAGAAAGGGAGAGAGAAAGAAAGGGAGAGAGAAAGGAAGGGGAGGGAAAGGAAGGGAGAGAGAAAGAAAGGGAGAGAGAAAGGAAGGGGAGGAAAAGGAAGGGAGAGAGAAAGAAAGGGAGAGAGAGAAAGCGCGAGGGACAGAGGGACAGAAAGAATTTTGTGCGGGTCGCCTGCGCAACAATGATTTTCGAGTGCATGATTCCTGAGTAACAATACTACTCAAAAGGTCTCCGCGAATACAGGTAAAAACGAAGCTGCGAGGAGGAAGCAAGGATTACTCAGGAGGGACTTGGAGTAAGATTGAAAGGGTGGCTAAAGAGACGGTAAAAGGAGGGATTGAACATCGCGTTGGGAAAGTGGAAGGTAAACTTGGAAAATAGTGGAACTCGGCGTGATGTACGGGGTGGCGCCAGAGATAATTTCCATAGAAGCGTTCTGTATAAGCGGTGATGGTGAACGTTGAGCTTCGTGAGATAAGAGAATGTTAATGATAGCGTTATTTTCACAATTCAAAATAAGATGTTCGTCAAAGACGCATTCATCGCGAATTGATTGCCACTACAAGTTTAGGAACGAAGAAGACGAATGATTCTATGAGATACTTTCGTTTATCAACTGGTCTCGCAGCCAACTACGGCACTACTTCAAAAAATGGTACGAATTATCAATATTCACGCATATATTAAAGTCAACGAATATATTTAGTGTCTGAAACACAAAATCAATCGAATTAAAATATTCTTTGCATTCAGAAGTAAATCAACGAGTAAAATATATGGATTGAAATTGGATTCCACAAATGGAACTGATAGAGACTTGAATAACGTGTTAATGGCAATTGTTCCTGTTGCCTACATTTCCAATCCTACTGAAGCTCTCATCTGTTCGCAGCCTCATGGGTCGTACTCCTTTCTGCAGGCAACCGGCGCCATGGAGCGCGTGCCGGAGCAGAGCGGGGCGGGGCGAGGCGAGGCGAGGTGCGCGCCGCGTCGTGTCGCGCGTGGTCTTCCTCCTCATCAGCTAATGAGTGCCGCCTTCTGACGGGCGGGAGGGAGGGCCGGTCACGCCAGGCCGCGCGGTGGCGGAAGGAGCGGCATTGGCCGCGGGCGGGGCGGCCTTGGCCGACTGCGCCGCGCACGCGGCCGCTGGTGGGCGTGGGCGTGGGCGGCCGGGACGGCCCCGGCATCCGCTCGCGCCGCGCCGGTCACTAGCCCTTCAGCACTCTTCCAACCGCACGATCTCTCACGGGATTGACTCGCGTTTCGAACCAAAATTACAGTAGACACACACCATGAACCATGTGTTAAGAAACACTCCACGAAAAAATACAATTAAATATTATTTATTTAGAGAATTTTGCGACGGCAATAGAGGACAATTCCCCTAGATAAACGTAATAAAATAGTTGTTTCGTATTTCGATCAGCAGAGAACGAATTTGAAATTCCAGAAAAAAGCGAATAACCCGTGTTCAATAAAGATGGTTAGAAATTGCTGAAATCATGCGAGAGTTTCGATCTAACAAATTTTTAATACGAGTAACAAATACACAGAAGACGAATTTAGATTTACCACCACTACAGTCAGCTAGAGTCATCGATTGCGTCCTTACCTCTCGCGAATGAATAAGTAATGCAATTGACTTTACTATCGAAATATGCCCAGAATACAATCGCTTGAGCGTGTATAATCATTTAACTGGAACCTGAGCATGCGCTTTCGTCGTCCTCTAGGAAAGCGACACAGCTGTTTGTAGAGTACGAAGAAATACAAGAAGAATTTCAAATCTACTTTTAACTGCGCAAGGCGGACGCACGGCTATTTCTCCCTCCTCGAGAGCAGACCAAAATTCTAGATTGGAGACTTTGCTGCAAAGGAAATTCCATGTGAAGATGGAGAGACGGGGTGGTGCATTGACTCACGGTGGCTTAGCGAGTAGTGTCGCGAAAAACGATGTGAAGAAAAAGTGTCGCTAAAAAAATTAAATTGCAGGAACACTAGGCGCGGGAAAAGTTACTTCTTGTTATGAAGGTAGAATGATGGCACGATTTAACAAGTGTGATATACTTCGCGGGACATTGGTGCACCAAGAATAGCGGCGCGGCGCTTGTAAGAAACAATTGGAACAAATCTATTTGGACGTTATTAGAACCCTTCGAAATAAACTAAATCCAAGAAATGAAATATCAGCAGCCGAGTGGATGCTCTATTTTTCAAGAAAACTCGCAAAGGCAGACATTGAATTAGGGAATGGTGAAAAAATATTCCAGATTGTAAGAAACACCTTCCTGAAACATTATTCTTCGAAGAGAGCTGTGCAACATATGAACACTTATCCACTTTAATAACGTTCAGTGCATTCAATCCTCTCAACGTTGAGAAGTGTAAACGGCTATACATTTTGAGAGATGCAATACATTTCTAAATTAGGTTTTACATGTAAATGTCTTCATCATTAAACTTGCACATTAAATTAAAAGGGGAATTAATTTAAAGCAATAATAGTTCATCTTGGAAGAGAATTGTCAGCAAAGTGATTTCCACAGTGTAATGTCATAACATAATTTCTACTTTAGCCTACACTACAGTATGTTCAATAGCTCAACCAAAACTGCTTGAGGAGAATAATAAATATTGAAGAAAACATTTAACGAATTGGAAACTGTACAGTAAAATCCGACAGTCAGGCAATTAATAGTTTGCTTCCACTCGAAATCGACCTCGAATTCTTATTATTAATTAAACAATAATATTGGTTCTTGTTGAAGTCAAAAACTATTGGTCTCTAAAATTACGATTCTATGCATCATGATACAACCTTCAAACCTAAAATCTCCTTTTCTGCAATGGTAGAAAACGTACATTGCCTAACTTTACTATCATATCGCTTGAATTGTGGAAGCAATCGTTAACTGAGCGTAGGATTCCGCAGCGACAGCGAATGTTAGCCATTGTACAACAGTCTACATTGTGAGGGAACATTCAATGAAGAGGGATTATTAAATTCATTATCAGCTACTGGCGAATTAAAACGGGAGTTTTCAATACAAAAACACAAAAAGCAAACGGAACGATTTATACGCGGAAGCGCCTCATGAAAAGGAAACTCGGGAGATCTGCGCCCTCCTCATCGCTTTCCCTTCCCCTTGTTACGCCACTGCGCCTCCTCACCCTCCGCCTGTCCGATTAGAATAAAATGTTACGCGCACGTGTCCCAACGGCGAATTACGGCAAACATGATGTTTTGCCCGCGCTCTAATACCGAACTCAACGGGCATTATATTCCATGACGAATCAACAGCGAGCTGATGCAAATGCGGCCGGGGTTTATTTTCAATGCTTCGAATGGACGCTACCGTTAATCCCGAGGTCCGCCCCGCCCCCGCCACACCGCATCGCGCCACGTCACCCCACGCGGTCGGCCACCGCGGCCCGCCCCGCCCCCCGGGATTTAAAAAGACCCAGGCCCCGGAAAGCAGACTTGGCGAGCGATCGCCGAAATGCCTCGTTTTGTGACCCGTGCGAATCCAGCGGCGCCGCAACGTCGCTGGAACGTCGCGATCAATATAATTATGTAACTCAGTGTCGGTCTACAAAAACAAAAACAGCGCAAGGAATACAATCGAGTGTGAGAAAAGTAAGAAGTGGCATTAGAGCTCCCTAACAAGGAAACGGGTAAGATTGATACTCATCAGGAGCTACAACCCGCACGAGAAGAAATAACAGGGGGAGGAAATCACACTCCTGCTCCAACTGAATTGGAATGTCGGTTATGGCAGTCGACCAGTGGGCGGATATTTTTTTCAGAACAACAAAATTCGAAGACTACGAAAATAGAAAATTCATAATCAACAAATGGGTGCGTGACCGGTGTGTGACGATGTTGAGTGCGATGAAGATGATCGGAAGCAATGCGTACATTCTGCACTGAAACACGATGGCGTTGAGTTAGTGATAGAGACAACACTGGCGAGATGTGATGAAACAAACAGAAAATGTTCCTCTATGAAGAACTTGACTGACTTTTTGATTGAATGATTATTTCGTGTTTCCGGGGGCGTCAAATACTATGGCCATTAGTCTCAAAATGTAAGATATATTTTGTAACAGGATGTGGTGTTCATCTTCTCTGGCTGGATGGTGAGATCCGGCTTGCAGGGTTTTCTCAATCCAGGTATCTCCCACAATCTGGGCACCGCGCCAGCAAGAACAAGCTCTATGCTCCTACTGGACCCTTGACATGTACAGTAGTGAGGTGCAAGTGAAAGTGCGTGTAAGTAAGGCGAGTGTGAGGATATGACAAGGAATAGGCCGGAAAGATTGCAAGCCGTCCGTGGCCACTTTGTTACGGTACTGCTCCGGCATTCACTTGATGTTGATCGGAGAAACTATCGGAAAACTACGGTTCAGAGCAGCCGGTAGCTAGAGTTCTCCTCCAGACAGGAGCTGAATTCGAGAGAGCTATCTAGCTAGTGAAGAAAATCCTGCCACTGGCATGAATCGCACCCTATGACCTCCTGATCACAGGCACTACAGCGACATCAGTTCATGTCCTGAGCCACTTATTAAGCCGATTCTATGAAAAGATACAAAAAGAAGTCAGTTAATGATGGTATCGGCGCCCAAGTCTGAATGGCGTTCAAAATTTTGGGTAGGAAAATGTACGAGTACTCCACGAAAAATCGTTGGAGACCAATGAAAGAGTGACGATACCCATAAGAAGTGAATGAACAGAAAACTCGGACTCAAATCCGACGACGTGGCAGAAACGGGAAGCGAAGGGCCAGGTAGTAACAGTCGACATGTGTCCTCCACTGGGTGGTGCACGGATGTCATACAAAGCAATGAGTTTGAAATGGAGGGCGCTGTGGCTTCCTGGCTGGACATGCAGAGGGTTAGGCAGTGTTACGCGGTGAGGCGAGACGGAGCGGGTGTAGGAGGTGAGGGAAAGAGCAGGGCGGGGAATAGAAAGGAGCGAGGAGGAGCGGGGCGGAAAGTAAAGGGAGGAGCGACAAGGAGGGAGAGGGGAGGAAAGGGAGGGGAGGGAGGGGTGTGGAGGGGTTGGCAAAGGGGATGAGGCGGGGCGGAGAGAGGCGAAGTGGAGGGGGCCGGGCGGGGTGAGGCGGGAAAGTACAGAGAGTAGGAAATATCTGCGAGGGGAGCGGTAGTGCTCAGCGACAGATGCGCTTGATATTCACGTGCGATCGGGTCTGTTCGATCCCTCTGAAAATTTCATCGAGCACTGGCGACGCGCTTAGGGCTGGCTACACGGTTTCTGCAATGCGGTACTGATTCAGAGGGCTGAATTCTGTTTATTATTCATTTGCAAAATCCTCATACTTGCTTGCACGTGTGAGCTGTATTTATTAAACCAGAGAAGATAGCCACGTTAAATCTTTGCTGTAAAACTTATTATTAACGTGAGCGTAAAACGTGAGTCAAATACGAGCAAATTTTGGTAAAATTCCGACTTTTCGAAATTGCTACAATTTCGTAATTACATCCGGAATTTTTATTGAACGAGAGTAATTACATGACTAAGTGTTGAGAGTTCTGCATTCATCATTCCCTCGTAATGTAACATATGTGATTACTGTAATACAACCCGATTCTTAATTGATACCAGTCACGAGACAGTAAGCGAACGTCCGAAATTTACCTTATCCTTACCATTATTTTAGGTTCAGAATATGTAGCAGAGCAAGGAAGTATCATGCACAACTTCATTGCATAAGTTTTGTCTAAGAAGACGAGGTATCCAAGTACCATTCGTGATGTTAATCATCGTTGACCTCCTTTTGTGCACAAATCACAAATGATATTTGCTGCAATATACCTCCGCAGTGTACACAGCATCTACCGACGCCCAGACCGATGATTACAACTATGATGACGATGTACGCTCAATATTATTTCAACATTTGGCATCTTAGAAACATGAAGCATGTTGGAAATCGGAACAGCAGTACTATTTAAATTTCGTTGTAACGAATTCTGTATATGCATCTTTCAAGCTCCGTTCGCACATTCACCAAGAATTCATTCACCAAGACTATGTGTACTTCAACTTTTCAAATCGGGCAGTTTCAAACTTTGTCTACGCCGCCAGGTTTCAACACCAGACATTTACAACAGCCACATTGACCTCGCAAGTAGAGGCAAACTCTGCTAACCAAATTCACCACTCCAGCTGCAACATACGCCAGGCGAACCACTCTGCCCTTGCGATCCTGACGCCTTCCCTCCTCCCAATTCACTGAGAGAGTGGGCGCCGCCGCCCACTACCGACAGTTCGCAACGCGCGACCAAACGCGCGCGCATCGGGAAATTAATCTAATAATCGGCCATTCAAGACCTAATGTTTATTTGATTTAATGCACGCAGCGCTCAAAACTTGGAATTAATTCGTAATGAATCACCCGTAATGCGCGGACGGGCTGGTGCAACCGGTAATTATAGTTTAATGTTCAGTAAACGCGCTGCGCCTACCGCCTCCGTTTATCATACGAGCAGAGCTTGCCTGGCCTGGCCTGGCCTGGCCTGGCGTGGCGTGGCGTGGCGTGGCGTGGCGTGGCGTGGCGTGGCGTGGCGTGGCGTGGCGTGGCGTGGCGTGGCGTGGCGTGGCGTGGCGTGGCGTAGCGTGGCGTGGCGTGGCGTGGCGTGGCGTGGCGTGGCGTGGCGTGGCGTGGCGTGGCGTGGCGTGGCGTGGCGTGGCGTGGCGTGGCGTGGCGTGGCGTGTAGTGGCGTGGCGTGTAGTGGCGTGGCGTGGCGTGTAGTGGCGTGGCGTGACGTGGCGTGGCATTTTGGCACAATTTGCATGTTTCTGGACTGTGTCTATGCTTCCGCAATGTAAAGTTTTGTCTAGAAAGCATTTTTTAAACAACTTTTGAGTGCTCGTCTCATCTCAGCCATTTAGAATACCCAAGTAGTTTATTAGACAAAATATGCTTAAAATTGTCTTAAGAGCTTATTTTCGAAGTTTCAACGTTTCCTCTCCGGTCATCCTGTATAAGGAGCTGACAAAATATGTAGATTCATTTGCATATTTGGATATTTTGATTCCGACAACACACTTTCTTCAAGTTTTACTATAATCCAACAACATATTCACATTTGTCTAAAGCCAATTACGCATCCATATGTACTAAAAAATATTTGAAACTTGATGTAGTAACACCGAAATGATACTAGACGTAATAGGCAAAAATAAGGAGATATTTTGACTTGCCAGAGATGAGAAACCAAGCAAACACGCAATTTATTTTTTAAAGAAACTATTATTTATTTATTATTATTATTATTATTATTATTATTATTATTATTATTATTGTAGTTGTTTTTGTCGTTGTTGCAGTTGAAATGATTTCCGAATTACTCTTGTGCACGAAAATGATTTTAAACATGTTACAATAGAATAGAATGCATGAAAAATGTATTTTCCAAATGAAGCCAGTTACAAAGGACAAAGGTGAACAACAAAAAATAAAAGACAAAGGACTTTAAAAACGTTACAAGGATTGTCATTGCAACTGTCACTGCGTCCGAAAGAGAATTTACAAGTATGAATTTGTATTGTAGAAACTTCTGGCAAATCTACAAAATGAGAGGCAAACAACTTCGGATTTAAAGTTAAAAGCGATTGAAGAATATTGTCACGTTAGTTTGAGTATCGAACTTCACAAGGAAAAATTTTGGAATTGGAAGCGGGAGCCTTTTTACTCCGAATTATTATTTCGTGAACCATGAAAATGTTCTCAAGCTAAATCCCAATTATTATCCCCTAATGTGTGTTTTATATGGATTTGCCATAACTCTGGTCTTCTATTCATAGCTGAAAATAATGTATTTTCTTGCAACATTGTATTCAAACACACCTCTTTCACGCTGTAATCTAAATGAGGACAAATGATGCTGAACAAAGGCTAAAATTGATGTACATTACAGTTTCCAATTTTCCCAGTTCAGTTGCGACGAGGAACGATGTGATCATTCAGTTCCATTGTACTCACTAGGCAAGTCATGACACAATTTCAGATTCTGGGAACTGTTTGAAAGGCACACAAAAACACTGTATAATTGAAACGATTTGAGTTGAAACTAATGGTGCTAAACAGCACATATTTTCTCGCGTCATTTATAAACAGTCCGTTATATTACACTACAAAAACATGCAAAAGTGTTTTCAACCACAAAGTTATTTTCCTTATTGAGACTCGAATTCAGATCCTCCTAATTAACTCGCCGTCAGTTATACCACTACGCTACAGAAGAACGGTAGGGATTGAACTTGGACCGACACTTAAAAGTGTAATTGTCTCAACTCAATATTTCCAACACGTAATTTTTTAACAAAAACGAGATTTCACAAAAGATGGAACTGAGGCCATATTTTTTTTACCGTCCCTTCATATATACGAGGAGAAAATTTAAAGAAGAAAATTGGTGATATTTTAGAAAATAAATTATTTACAAAATTAAAAACTGTCTCTATTTCACGTAAAAATTCGTGAAAACTACTCATTTTTGAAAAATTGTACACGTCCTTACTTCAAGATCTGCTTTTTTATGGACAGATTTCATTAAGCAAAAAATCTGTATCTTCAATATTATGGTTATGTCAGTGTCACAAGTTAATCAATACAGAAAACGTCAAAAAATTGGACTTTTGTAATTTTCCAAAAAAAACAGGGATTTTAACTAACAAGAAACCTGCACCGTTCTCTTAAGCGTCCTTTACGCTAACCGAGGACAAAATTTAATCAACAAATTTGGTGCTGTTTTTTGAGAAAATTTTGGAAATGTTTTTGAGGCAACATGTTTAATACCCTCAAAAATCAAAATATCCGGTTGAAACTCCCAAAGTCTCGAGTTCAGATCGATCGGGGAATATCAGTTTTGGAGAAAATCGGCTGAACGGTTTAGACGCTATCGTTGATCGCAGACCGAGACGTTTTGCCGTCGAACGATTTTTCGGTATCAAGAACCCACAAAACATGGAATCTGGCTACATCACGTGTTAGAGAAAGTAATTTATTACATAAAGAACAGTATTTATACACTTTTTCGTTACCAGGGTCCGGCGATATTTTTGCGGAATTTTTCTGCAGAAAATTCGCCATTTTCTAGCGAACGATAACATAATTTTATCTTTTTACAAAATATGTGCGAGAAAATAAAAACTGAAAAAATCTCGCCAGCGCCCACCAAAAATTAAAGAAAACAAAATATTACATCAAAATTATGTACATTACTGGCGTAATAAAATAATTTTAAAAAAGTCAATTAACGTTTCATATTTTATAAATTAACACCATTCAGATTTAGTACTAAATCAATCTAATGCAATTTAACGTACCGAAAGTAGCCTTTCGAGTTCCTTGAGTCCCGAAGCAATTATTCTAACAGATGACTAATACACTAGAGGAAGTGACGGGTCCCATCTCCCCCTGGATCCACCGGTAGCACGCTGTCTGTCACTCCGTGTCACCCGCGCGACAGGCGCCACCGCAGCGACGGACGCGCGCTTCTCGCAATTCCCCGCCCGCACGGGCAAATGCGCGCAGGTCTTGTCGCGGCTGTGGATGGGGCAGGTCGGTGGGCCGATGGGAGCGGGTGGGGCTCGTGGGATGGGTGAGTGGGTGGGTGGATTTCGGGCTAGTCGAGGGCGCAGGAGGGCGGGCGGGCGGACGGACGGACGGACGAGGCAATTGAGGGGATTGGCGGACGCGGCGAGGATAAATCGGGGGGCGACAAACAGCGGCTGCCACTCCCGGTCGCGCGCGCACACTAGCCAGCGCCCCGCTTGTCTCCGGCCCTGCGTGGCGTGCGCAGTCGGGGCGCCGTCGAGGCGCTGCCAGGCGGACGCGGAGCGGACGGTCGAGAGAAGGGCGATGGAAAGAGCGAAGAGGGCATGGAGACAGCGAAGGGGGCAAAGAAAATAAGGCGTGGCGTCCGCGGCGGGGGACGCAAGTGATGGCGCTACTAGCGGCGTCGGAGAGATCCCACAGGCCGATGAGCGGCGGCAGTGGAGAGTTCGGTGGAATTGCTAAGGCGGAGGGACGGCGAAGACCGGGCGGAAAATGACAGATGGAATAGTAGCGAGGGTGGGCACTGTGACAAAGAGATTATAACCAGCAAGAGCGATTAAAACTGCGAGGAAGGCAAGACGGAAGTGCGACCGGGCGAAGGAGTTGTGAGGGCATCTCAACGACGGGACCCAGAGACCTGTCCAGGAGATGGACGGCGTTCTCTAAGGGACAGAAGTCGGTCGGAGTGAACGCGGTACGGGGATATGAGAACCGTTTCCCGCGGCTGCGATGGTCGTCCCTCAAGTCCCCACACAGAACGGACCAAGAGCTTCCTAGGACGGATGATAAATTTGGAAGCAAGTGCAGTTGAGAACAATTTTCTTGAAATATCTTTTAATATTTCTTCATACAATTTAGAACAGAAGACGTTTCACATCGCGCTCCTTTATAATTCATAACTCGCCTTCTGAATCTTTACGTTCCATCTTATTTTATTGCATATCGTGTGACAGAAACACGCACAATTTACAACTGAATTCATACACGAATTCTGATCTTCCTAATCACTGGCTGTTGTCAAAACGACATACACACGACGCCCAATATCAAAGTAAATCTGCGCGACATCCACTACGCGGGAAACGTCGACGCGTGCAATATAGTCATGTATGCAACGCAAGCAGAAACGGCCGGCGGCGTTCGGCTCCAAAACAACGGCACTGTGTATTATTTTTGTGACGTCGGCGGCGCAGGATGGGCGGGGCGGGTGCGGAGGGGGGAGGCGGAGAGGGGAGGGGAGGTGGCCCCTCACGAGGCGTTGCGCCGGGCTCTCGCTAGACGGCTCAATAAAAGTGCGATTGCATCTGCGCCGCTCTCCCGCAACGGGAGGCGGAACCCGTTTGGTCGCGCTCGCGCTCGCGCTCGCACCGCACACTGGGCCCAAGCGTGCGCTGAAGCCCACACAAAAATTACGGAGTGAATCTTTTTAATTCAAAGTTTTTTTAATAAAAGGAATGATTGGTAGGCAAATGACACGTGATAAAAGAATTTCATTCTCAACTGCATTTATTTTTAGTTCTTTAAATTATGTTACAATGTTTTCATTAAGAAAAGAATGCATTTACTTGTGAAAATACATCAAGGTGCACAAAAAGATGAAATATAATTTCATCTCTATTCATTGGAATTATATAACATTGTTTACATCCACCAAACAAAATACTTTTCTTTAAATACTTCAGTGAAACTGAGGAGACTACACGGATCAGCGTCTCTCAATTTTTAAAACACGTCACATACATTAAAAATATTAATATTTGAATTGTTTGGCGTGAAATCACAGCAAATTCGGCCGGGGGCGCCTTTGGCGTCGATGAATACAAGTGTGCCCCGCCCCCTCCGTTAGCAGCGCGTCCGCACAGCGCACGACGAGGCGGTGCGTGACGGCGGAGGCAGAAGCAGAGGGTTTGTGGCGAGCGCCGGCGGCGCAACTGCACTCGCACGTGGACGAGGCGGTCATTGTCGCCGCGCGCCGCACTGCGCCGCCGGAGCGACGGACGCAAAGGAAGGACACACAGATGGACGCCGCAGATACCAAGGTGCTGCACGCGCTGGGACTACATAAAAAAAAACACAGCACTTTCCCAAAACAATCCCAGTTTTAAAAGGTACAAACGTATGAAGATCGAGATAAAAATCTGAACACGCACATTCACTTTCGATGAAATACCGAGTAATGATAATTTGGAGGTGAGTAGTCTTATTAATGAAATTATGAACGGGTATCAAAAACCTGAATTCTCGCTTCCATATCTAACAATTAAACATAGTTTCGTAAAAAAACATTGAGAAAGGGATCGTTCTTACGTAATGTAATGATTAAAATTAATTGAAATGTAAATGTTAATTAATAATGTGTTAAAATGAATGATCATGTTACTTTGATAACTCTTCCGTAAAAATCTTAATGGGATGGATCTTAATGAGATTCGTTTTACAGATTTGAAAAGTTCATTTCCGCAATGCACCATTCTCGATTCCCGACGCATATATTTTTCGCTTCCGCTCATTTCCATTAGAACATTGGACCACTTCTGTCACAGAGCTCTTCCCCCACTCTAACATTAAGTGCAATGCGTCGCTTTGCATTATGCACCCGTAACACGTTCTCTTCCTAGGGCCGTTCCGCCGAGGAAGAAAACTCAAAAAGCCGGACCCAGAGGTCATTTCGCATGCAGTCGCGCGTTAGACGCACCCCGAGAGGAAACGCGCGCTCCTCCTAGCAGAATAGAGCAATCCCCACAATGCGTGTCCCCGCCCTCCTAGTCGCATTCAATTTGCATATGCATCCCCCTCGCCTCACGCACTCGAGAGCTCTCGGGGGCGTCGCCCGGGCGGCGAACACGCGGCCTCCGGCTCCGAGGGGCCGGCGCCCACATGCGTCACGCGCCGTCCGCCCGGGGACTCGACGCCGCGACCCCGGCGCGAGCCGCCGTCCCGCGTCACACACGCGTCCCCGGGTTTCGCTGCGTAGCGCAGTGCGAGTGCCACGTTTCTTGATGTTACGGCCGTCTCTGTGAGGCCTCCTCTTGGTGGCGTCAGCAGTCAAGTTCAGATGACGTTATCTCGTCGCGCGTCGACTGACTGAATTGGCTTTTCGGTAAATCAGTTTCAGTTATCCGTAATATTTTAAGAACGAGTAGAACTAGGGAAAAAGTACTCCGCCCTATACTCGTCCTGGGAGAATTTAATTTCGATTTACTGAATCGATGCAGATTTCAGAGTTTTCTCATATGACATTCCTCACCAAATTACTAACTTCCCCATTTCCATTCCCCGTCTTACGCACTTGACCGTTAATTCACTAATTCCCTTAATCATCCTCCTCTTTATACTGGGGTTTTCACACAGCTGCGTTTGAAGGATATCAGCTGTTTCGGTGACATCCAATCGGAAGGCTGAACGCCACCATCATGACGTCACTGTAGTGACGTTAAGGTTCTGATGGGACAAAACACAAAACAGCTGATATCCTTCAAACGCAGCTCAGTGAAAACCGCAGCACAGAAGCTGATAACTTGCAGTTCAGGCATCTTCCGTCATCGGCAAACTAACTCGTCTTCAAAGTCATCTCCGCTCTCACGCATCGCACTCTGTGGACGGCTCGGCGGGGCGTGGGGAGCGGCACCTGTCACAACACGGCAGGGGGGGGGGGGAGTAGGCGGGGACAGAGGAGGCGAAGCGCGCGGCTCAACGCCCCGGACCGGGCGGCGTGTCGCGTCTAGCGCTCCGCCCCCGCCCGCGCTGCATCCGATCACGGGCGAACGCGCCCCGCAGTGCTTTCTCGTGTAATCGCCCGCCCGCGGGCCCTCGCCCGGCACCACGCCCCGCCCGCTGCGGGCGACGCCCCGTGTCTCGCGCCCGGGGCGCTCGCTGTTTAGCCCATCTTGGGGGAGCGGTGGGGGTCGACGCTGCCCCGCGCACAGATCATGTCCGAGGGCTCATTGTGGACACTGCGCTGGGCTTCTCTGCCTATACGAACTGCAATTAAACATCAATACGCTAGTACCACATCAACAGGAAGGAAGGAGATCATTTGCCAAATTATTGCCCTCCTCTAATTTCAGATGCATAAAAACAGTAATATGCTATCTTACACAGACAATAATTTAATACATCACATTGCGATACGGTATCCCAAAGTAAAATAGTAGTTTATGCTATTAATTTACAATGTTAAACGAGTTGCATAAGCTATGTGTTTTAAAAAGCATTACAAATTTATAAGAGAATCAAACATAATTTTGGGAAACAATTTTATTGTAACGTCTCGGGTATTTGACATCTGTGCCAGAAAAAGGTAGAAAAAAGTAGTCCGTTTACTGTTACGACTCCATGATTCCCTCCCTGCGATTGGCTGAATGTGTCATGATGCAATTTATTATTAATTATTCGTACCATAAACGACAAATACATCATAATCCACGCCATAAGATTCCCTTTCATGAATGATTTCTTGTAACGATAACTGTAGTTTATAATATTAGAATACAAAAAAAATACATTTTGTATTAACATTGATATAATAATCTTTCTAACTCAGTATTACAGAAAGTAATTATTACACTGTAACTGGACTCTCAATTTTTGATGTCGAACTTTCTCCAATCCAACTGTCCTGGTAACTTTTTCCATACACAATAATTAAACGAACTTTCAAGAATAAGCAAAAAAGTTTCAATATTTAGAGCACTTCCCACGAATTACACAAATATAATAATGAACTCTTAAAAATGTTGAGAAGTTCATTTCAAGCCATTTTCAGGGTAAACACGTTCTAGGGAAAACCTGAAAACGTCTTTGAGCTGAAAAAAGGCAAAAGTTAAAGTCAGTGTTGCAAAGTGATCCTACGCACGACGCCTTATCGCTGTGCCGCGGCGGGGCACCCGCGCCGCTCCAGATAGCCAGGCCCGCTCGCCGCCCACACCGCCCCCCTCCCCCCTTCGGCGGCCGGCACCGGCTCGCGCTACGTGCGACTCCAGAGTAAACACCACTCCAGCCTACGATACCCGACGTACGTTTCCTCGCCCGGCATCAGCAGCGCACTGCTCATTCGGCGTGAGGCGAGCGGCGGAAGGCGCTGCAGCGGCGTGCAGATACGAGGCTTCCGCCCCCCTCCCCCCCCTGTTCCTCGCGCTCTTTGTCACTTGCTCCTCCCCTCCCTCTCCACGTCAAGTGCCGAGGATCGAATCTTTTCTCCGAGCGGTCACCGAGATTCGCATTCCCAATTAACATCCAATGCTCCTTTTATCATTTCAATTATAACCACCCACCACCTACCACATCCTCGCTATTGTCTTTCATACCTTTACAACCAATTTCGTATCGACTCTTCGGAAAAACCACCTGTTACAATGCATCATCGTTAACATTTGCTGCACAATGTCTTGACTTCGGCTATCCACCCCTACCCTTTCATTTATTCTCTTACTGGACCGAAGAGAGAAATTCTGATCATGCGGGGTCAATAAATGTCAGCACTCAAATGTTTATAGCAACAGTACAAAATTTACAATGAGGCCATTTTTCAACATATGCATCGTTGCTTTCATCATCAGCTCTCCGCTATCTGCAGAAATGAAGGATTTTCGATTACATGCACTGCTTCACCTGTAAGTCGCTCGCAAATTTTTGGCCTCTTAAATCTACTTTAAATAGATCAAACAGATAGTAAATGCACCTGACAAGATCGGAACTGTAATCCAATTGATCTGCCACCTCTAAATACCGTTTTTGAAGAAATTTGGTGGCGTATGAGAATGCGCTTTCCAATAAGCAAAACCTGACTAACATGCTTATGGTTTGCCACTGCATCAATAGTCACCCATCGATTATTCAGAAGCAGTGCACGGTGGCTCAATATTGGGATCCGGAGTGGATGTAGCTGAACATCTTGCTCCCTGCACACCCCGCATGCTTATTTGACTGCTTTTGAATGGCTCCATACACAGGTAAACCCTTCGCCAATGAAAAACATTACAATCAACACTGTGCTGAAAGTCTTGAAAGGATTTCAGCTTTTGGCACACATTCCGACTACCAAAAAAAAAGCCTGTTCATATTTTGTACAAACGGAGGGTGGCGCAGCCACGTTGAAGTTGCCAAAACTCACGCGAAAATTGGGTGATAACGCCCAAACGTACCATAAGAAAAGTGAAAGATGTCATCTTTAGACTGGTAAGAGCACAAAGTTGTATAGTCAACTTTTAAACGATTACAACGAAAGTAGGATATTTATGGTCACCTCCTAAAATGTTTAAAATACTTTCTGTCAATTTCACAGAAAATTATCGGAGTTTAAGTTCGTCTCACTCTTCTTTGCAAGAGAATTGTCTAAATCGAATCCAAAAGAACAAATCTGCAGGAATCCGCACACTTCCTACGAATGGAAACTGTACGACTGCTATGACTAAAGACCATGCGTCCAAACAGCAAAAATCCAACACACATTTTTGAAAGCAAGACTACACCTAGTCATTATTTGGAATAGTGATTAAAATGAACTATATTTCAGAAATAACAGGGAAAATAAAAATATTTCGTCTTCTTCTCAAAGCTCTGATGCTCCATACTCTCCGTCTTTCGCGGACAAAAAAAGTTCGATTTGATTTTTTTGTTTCAAGTTCTACCGCGAGCTGCGATGAACCTGAACTCAACCACTTCACATGCAGGCGAGCCACTTTGATTCAGTTTCCAATAAAACCAATTGATGCCAAATAAAATTTCACATCAATATGCAACAGAGAAACACCGGAGCCGCGCGCGTTCGTCAATCAATAGCATCCTGGGAGCAAAAATCCAGGTCGTCCCGGGCACGTCTATTTTCAATACGGAACAACGCGCGAATTCACATGCACCTTTATCTCGTCAGCAGCACTAAAATCATCGCCCGGCAACGCGGAAATTATAGCGTGCGAGCAATCGCTGGCGCGCTCTTTGAGCCAACGGATGACGTCAGCGGTGAGGTATCGATAAGCGGAAGCGGGGAAGGATAAACTATCGGCCCTGACACATCGGGGCTCTGCATTGGCCGTGGCCGTATCGAACCCGATCTTCTGCGATTCGCGATCTTCTCATAAACCGTTTCGCAGTCCGGGTTCCTGTCTCCGCCCCCCTCCTCCCCATCGCCTCTTCGGTCGCGTGGGTGGGCGTGTCGCCGGCGCCGAGACCGTGGCCCTTCCAGCGATGCCCGCGTCCTACATCGAAACGCAATTCCGAATAATGCTGTGCCAATGTTCGCTGATGGCGGTAACACGGTCGCTTCACAACCCAATGATCCCATCAAACACGTTCGCCCGATAAGCACCGGAGCTACATTCAATCGCCGCCCGCCGAAATAACGTCCGCTGTCGGGCGGAGCGAAATGTTTACGGTAGCGCGCCTTTCAAAAGAGTGCGCGAAATACCAAAATAAACAAACGCTCGCCACTTCCTGAATGGAACGCGGCGCAGCGACCCACGTTCCGGGGTACGGGAGGATGAGATCGGGCGCCTGCAATGGATGGGGAGAGAGGCGAGAGGTGAGAATCGGCGAAAAGGGGCGAAGAAAGTCCGGGATGGGTGAACAAACACACGAGTAGTTTTAAAAGCTAATTTATAAATAATTTAAATCTGTAAATTCTTTGGGGAATACTGCAATGATGTGTAAGAAAGAGATAATTTTGCATTTTTTGATGTACTACGTCACTGAGGCTTCACTAATTGCCGATTTTCCATTTTCATCATTGATTGAAATTTTTTAACAAACATACCCAATTCTCTTTTCAATGATGAAATAACCGTGATCCAATTTATTTTCACGACTTCCAACTATCGACTGGAGCTTTACTTATTTTTTTATTAACTTCAATATTCGGCCAGACATTAAGACCTTACCACTTTTGTTTAAATATTGTTCGGAAGTAACACTCGGGAAATTTTCCACATTTTCTTCTGAGTATTAAGTATTTAAGTTCGCGGTAAAAGCTTTCAGTTATCGTTTAGAACTATTTTATTGCCCCATATCTGCTATGCAAGAAAGCTTTACTTTTTACTCATAAGAAACTGCGATATATCATTCATTTCAAAAAGTACCAACCATTCGATCTAAACTATCGTATCTTTATCCATCTTTTATATTTTTATCTTTCATGCATTGCTGAAATATCTGACAAAGTAAGCATCGGGAATGCTGTGACTCAGATCAATGGATGCTCGTTGTAGCAGGATAATGCTTCACGAAATGTGCAATTGCTCGTCTACAAATGAATTTCCTTTCCGACTAGCGCTACACTGAAGCATCGTACTAATTCCTGCATCATGGCTTCATTACGTTTTCTGATCAAAACGTAGTAATATAAAGGAAAAGTATTGGAATCGGTTAAAAACTAGAGGCCATGATTTTTGTTGTAAAATCCCTTTTACCGGTCTCTGAGATAAAGAGATGTTTTATCATGATATCCTCAGGCTTTTGAGCTCTAATTTGGCTCACATGTCAGGAATATAGTGTCTTAGTTTGCAGATCCTAAGATATTTAACATTGGGCCAAATGGCGAGAAGATACACTTCGTTTTGTATTACAAAATGCAAAAATGGCAAACATTGCCACATGAATCAAACGAGATCTGGGACAATTAGAATGGTTATGTCAGTCCCCCTAATCCTCACAGAACAAACCTTTGTTTTTAAGATTTGCATGAGGACAATTGTTAATGAAATAAATGCTTTGTAAATGTTTTAAATGAAAAGTGTCGAAAACCGTAAAACATCTATTTTTACCAACTCTGTGGCAGCGGGACCAGTGGGATCGGCCGTCACTCGTAAAATTCTTCGTTGAACCTAACCACCCTTCGCAAATAGTGCGAAACGCCAATGTTCATGAACATCTTGTAATACCGACACTTATGAAACCTTTTCAATAATTAGCACCAAAAACATTACCTTTCATTCAAATCACTACAACATCCAACTTTTGCAACGCAGACGACTACAATGACGACAAGCTGCGGTATGCCACGTATTCCCTAATTTTTATCCCAAAGTACCAACGGAAAAACAAAATAAAAATTTTTCCAGAGCCAGTGAAGCAGACACAATTTTCGGTTTCAGAATAGTTTTCACACTAGTCTTTATTTTGAACTGATTCACGAGTACATAGAATTGTGGAATTGAAATATATTGTTGAATACAAAATCATTTTGTAACACATGCAGTAGTAATTTAATGATTTCATTCCCACGATCGTTTTCAGAAAATGTACTTTGGCGATACGATTCTTATAAACAAACCGAAATTAAGAAAAGCCGGAGAGAAGAGCTTATGAGCTATAAACAAACTTCATTGCAACTAGTACATTTGCCGGCCGGCCGTTAATCTTTCTCAAGGCAGCAGCAGCAGCAGCCAGCGTACGCGAACACGCGAAACGAAGATGGAGGTCGTGTTACCGAAGCTGAAAGTGCAAATGCTGACGTAAGGAGCAGTGCAAGACGTCCCTCGGCGCGCAAGATGCACCCGCGAAGCCGCTAACCGCATTCACACGGGCGCGCGTTACTCGTGGGGCGGCGCGAGGCGAGGAATAACACAGTCGTCGACCTTTGGTTAATTGCTTCACACCACCAGGAGAAAGTCATCCTCGCGCAGCTAACCCTCCACGGCTCTCTTCAGCTTAAGTTAACCGGGGCGCACCGCTATTACGCGCGCTGCTCTTCGCTCATTTCATCTGCATAATCACATCTCCTCACTCAAATATACACATTCACCTAATGCATTCCGGTCAAAATACAGGGGGAAAGAGAGATATACACACGTGAATGACACGAGAACCACTCGCTGGGAATAATTCAACCACGAAGAGGACTTGAACTTCATTCAGAGCAAAAACTCTCACATAGTGACGCTGAACCCGGAGGAACAGGCGATTCTTGATCTTTGTCCTAGATACGTCGTTCACGGTTTATTTCTTCTCCGTAAACCATGCAAATGTCAACCGACGAAGGGAACCTTCTGGACGTATAATTGTTCCACTGCGTATCCGATCTAAATACTAACAAATCAATTTTAAAATAATTGTAAGAAGAAATTAAAACTCAATCTATTAATGCCACATTTCGCAAAAAGGGGTTGAGAGTTTTATCACCATGACATTTTATTACACATTTTCATTCGTTTTTTATATACAAAACATACTTTCCTCTAATCAATAACTTGTCCATTTCCTTAGAAAATGTTGCAATGACCGTTGTCCGGATTATGCCACTGCTTCTTGACTGAAGCATCGCGCTGACTACAATAATCACCAGACCGTTCCTATAACGCCAAACAAAATAAAACACGATTTCCTAATGCCATTCACGAAAATTGCCCATACTCATTGGGTTCTAACTTTATTTCTTATCCTTATTCGGTTCAGCCCAGTCCTCCTCTAATTTTCAAACGAAACGCGAAAACAACAACTCACGAGAGCCGAGCTTTGAAAGCGCGAGTGCGCTCTCCAGCCGCGGGCGCCGGAGAACACGGCCAAGGTCGGCGACAGAGCGGATGGCGGTCGGGGCACCAACCCGAGCTGCCAGGCAACGGTCCCGGTCCCAGTCATTCCAACATCTTCCTTGCTGAGGAAATCATCTTGGATATCGGAATCATTACGCTATCATTTTCCTTGCGGGTGTGAGTAGGAGACTCACTTTAAAACTGAGGGGCTTTGCAATCGGACACTTTTAATCCTATGCTACATTTTGGCAAAAACTGAGTTATCACCATCTAGACGGCGGTCCGCCTCGTATTTTATGTCTTTGTAAATATAATAAAAAGCTTAAGTTTTGACAGCTAGAAGAGCAATCAACAAAGTTGGTTATCAATTTGTTTTAGTTATAGAAAAAGAAAATACATTTTTCAGCTGATGATTTAGTCTTGAAGTGGCATAATTATGACTATCTGCTTCAGAGTTCTTCCATTATTAATACATTGGTACTTTATGCGTTCAATTGTTAAACTAGTAGTAATACATTTCATAAAAAAGAGCGATCAAATAATAATATTATAGTAATTATATATAAATATATAGTAATTATTACTAAATCTATTGAGATCTAATTAGAGGCCAGCACATGTTGTTAAATTAATTCCGTAATGCTGTCTACAACAGCTTTGATCTACCCCTTACAACACAGTGTCTAGAATTTGCAATTACATTTTACGTTATTTTCTCTATTCATGATGACTCGTTCGTTTGCAAACATTTATTTAAATGAACGTGTGAAAATGTAGAAGATGATGACAAAATAAAGTGTTGGATTTATATACTTTGATATTGTAAAGTGGCTGATGACGTTAGGTCATTGTTACACGTCCTGCCTTATAAAATTAATATTTTTAATTAATTCGCGAACGTCCTTTTCTATGTGGCTCCAGGCGTCAGAAATGTGCATACTACTGTTAAAAAGATTAATTATAAAAGGCAGGAAATGTAATTATGACATTATGTCATTGGCCACTTTTAAAAAATCGAAGTATAGGTACTCTGAAAAATCTTAATTTTGGCAAATTTAGAAAAAAGTAGCATATGTTTAGTCTATATCGATGACTATTTTCCTCTTATCCAATATTTTGTATAGAGTCATTACAATCACGGGCACAAGAAATTTAATTGTGTACGACTATATTATTTTCTGAATCAACGCAACTCTTCAGGGATAAATTAAATGTGGGAAACAATTTGATGAGAAATGCTGGTTTAGGCAAAATCGTTCCTCTCATTTCAATGTTTGCTTTAAGTTGTGACGTTAGATCATTTGCCCTCGAACGTAGCAGACATTTGCCAGATGCCAGATGGCCTAGGGCAGCCAAAAAGTGCTTGTTGAAAGAGACGTTGAAAGGAGCAGTGATTTCCGAAACTGAAGGAGTCACAACTTGCCAAAACACATCAAGACACAAAAATAATGAACTCTGATCGATACAAAAACTAGTTAAAGCGTTAGAAAGTATTCACGTTTGAAGACAATATTTTTAAAAAATGGTGTCACTCGCAGTGCACTAATATGTGCAACAAAAAATGTATGCATTTCTTTGGCTTTGTTATACATAAAGCAAAACGTATGCAAACCCCTTTACATACGTACATTACAAAAGTCAATCAGACATGTACTTTCGAGAAATGAGAAAAGTTTAACATGCATTCTAATTTTATTTCCCACATTCGAGACATAAAATGCATTCATCCATAAAACATAGGGATAGCCGTTCTAGAACTCGTTTTTCAAGAACTCCCACAGATAGATACTAATTTATTCACTACTTGCATTTTTAACAATTACTCCACTGTTTTTATTGACGTCATTACGCGATGGAGAGCGAATAATGTACGCGGTTGAAGTTTGTAAAACGAGACGAAAGTCGAGGTTTGTAACCATCCCAGTCAATTATTTGAGATACAGGCCCTGTGTCGCTTAATGAGTTTCGTAATACCATTTTCTCGTACGAATAAATAATAGAAATACTTTTTTGAGTTCATACGCCATTCTTTTGATATAACGCTTTTGTTTCGGTTTTTCATAATACACGGCGAACTGTTAAAATCTTTAACGGACGCCGGCTGTTATGAGTGCTTTTTGATCCTGTAAATGCGTGAAGTCGATAAAATAGCACACGAATAGTATTTGACTCAGCTACTCGTTACTCTTTCTCGTGGAACACTTACTATGTAGTAACTGAAAGTAGAGGGTGACCACCCACGGTGAAATCACAGAACAGTACACTGTTAGAAATAACATGAAATCTAATGTACGACTATACATGAATCTTAATGTGGCTTGTACATTAAAGGGATATTAATGTACTGTACATTAAATTTAATGCTTAAATTAAAATCAATGTAGTTTTAATATAAGACTTGTATGGAACTCAATGTACTTATTAATGTACCTTATACATTAAAACGCAATTAATATGTTTGTACATTAAATTTAATGTTTAAATTAAATTCAATGTATATTTAATGTACATCAGTACATGAAACTTAATACACCGTTTACATTACTGAAAGATTTTAAAAAATCGACATTAAATTTAATGTTTAAATTAAAATTCACGCTGAATTGATATATAATTGTGAAACTCACGCAACATAGATACTTGAAAAAATTTAGCAGCCAGAATGAGCGTCTTTATTTCCTACACTTTATTTTAATAAGTCACAAACTTGGCAGCAAATCGTTCGCGTCGCGCTGCAACTCCCTAAACAATGCTGCATTTCAAATACCACTATTGCTCCCTTTGACGGCCGACGTTGCGAAAACGCAACATAAATTCATAATTTTATTTTGAAACAGTTTTATTTTTATAGACTAGTTTCCTATTTCTATTACAGAAGAATGTTATGTTTAAAAAAAGTTGGCAATTTTGTCAAGTTGTTAGAGCTTCTTGTTTTATTCAGTTCAATAATATACCATTTTTTCTACAAAACCATTTAGTTTAATACAGTATGTGAACGTTCAATATTCGCAGTTAGAAAAAATGGATACATGGTCATTTGTACTTTCTTTTCAGGTTGCGTGCTTCCCAGTGTTTTATTTTGGGAGCGTAAAGCGGCTTAGAGAATTCTGAACCCTGTCCCAGAACATGGTCCCTTGCGGGCAATAACAAAAAGGGCAGCCTGCTTATTTCTGGAAATAAAAAGTCTCTGGTCGTCGTGCGGTAAGGCAGGTACTCAGGATTACTGGCGTCTCCTCACTTCTAGAGTGAGGGCGTTAGCAGTGAAAGAAAGTGTCAATCCCTACACTACTCTTTTCGCTTACATATTTAGAGTAAAACTGAATTATGTAAACAAAAGCTTTATTTATTTTAAATGATAATATTGGAAGAACGAGGGAAATATAGTCTCAAAATAACAACAATGAGGGTGTTGTATTTTCTATTGCAAAGACTGGAATAATACATTTTAAAGTATTTAAAAAGACAAGCTCGACGCTTTTTCCATTCTTCGGTTCTCGTTTTAAAAATTAAATTCTGGAATATTATCAGGTTACGGCACGTTCGCCCATCGTGCTAATAACTTGTTTATTTCCTTTCTACGAAAGAGAAAGAAAGTAATTATTTTAAAACTTTTGTTCCAATTTTTCACTATCCTTATCAAAAACTAATACTAATTTCATGAGTATCGCTAAAGGATGCAACGCGCAACAGAGAATATCACAATCACGGACGCTCGCTCTCCAGCAGGCCGTTAAATCGAGATCCAATGCTTTGGCACGCTTTGTTCTTGAGTGGTTGAGTGGGGGGGGGGGGACGTCGCGCACATACGTGACCGCCACCCGATCCGACCTGAAGACGTTGGAGGTATTCGCCAAAGGCCTGAACTGCGCTCGCACACTGCCTGCGTTGCATGGACGCGCTGGTGCCGATCTATGACGCCGATCGCACGGATGACCGAATAAATAAAAAAATGTGAATTAATTCAAAGGAAAAAAATATTTTTTTTATTTCCTGGGGCGATGGCTCACGAATTGAACACCCAAAGAAAACGCCACTGCTCAGGATTCATTCGTATTCTAAAGCTCATATAGTGGAGTGTTTTTAGGTGTTAGAGTAATTGTAGACGTGCAAACTCTAAAATGTGTGCAAAATCAAAGACGCGCCATAACTTTCTACTATGAAAGCGAGTGAAACTGTTGAATGTTATTCTTCACTTCCTGTTCTCATCACAGCAGTTTCCAAAAGCGGTTGGCGGTTAACATCGCAAGAAACTGAAGCAATTCAGGCATACTGGATTTGTAAACGTAAAGTCTGATTAATATTAATTAGTATTATTTATTTATTTTACTTTCATTATTAATATTACTTTCATGAAATGTGAAATTTTTTAATATCCACCTATTGACGGATATGTGCTGCAGATTGGAAGCGACTTTTCAAATATATAACAATAGACGAAATAAATTAAGACAAAAAATTGGCGTTCAAAATGAGTACAACATATTAAGTCCAAAGTAAATAACTGTGATCCTAGAAAAAATTTCCAGTAATTTGTAAAGACGTTATTGAAGATAATATTACGTTCTATTACGTTTTCGGATATGCCTATTCTGCAAAATAGAACTAACCCTGGAATTCATACCAAGGTAAGTTGGAGTTGTATCACTATTCCACACTAAATTAAAAGTAATGTATCATTAAATAAATTATTACTATATAGGACATTTGAGAAAAAAGTAGTTACATTGCAACCTTGATACTTTTTAATAAATTGGCAATTGGTCTCTATTTTAAGTAACAAAAAATTGCATTAAAGAAAACATTGTCAACATGGTTATTGTTAAATAGAGAATGGATTGAATCCTTACGAACCAAAGAAACCAAGAAGAAAGATAGGTAACATTACATAATTATAATATTACCATCAAGAAATAATACTACTAATAGTTTTGTTTTACATTAAATCAATTTTCTTTTTTCATTTTGTTCTTTTATTGTGCATGTGACTTTCTCCTTTTTGTACTCAGTTCCTATGTTCAAGCAAATCCATTGCCTCTGTCTGTTGTTTTTATTGTTATTTGTTTAACTGTGTTAATATTAAAGATAATGCTGAATAAATATTATCAATAAAAGTATTACTTTCGGGGAAATTATGAAAATAAATCCAACAGAAGGAGCCAAAAGGCCACAAAAAGGAAGAAAACATTTAATTCTTCAGTTTTTGAATTGGCAAAAAATATTGACAATATACAATGAAGCGTATACTATAATAAGTTGTGAATTTTTCATTTTTTAAGTGCTGATTGTTTTGTATTTTTAAATGAAATAAATTTAGGCTTATTAATAAAAGTACATTTCTATTTATTCTTCCTTATTCAATAAATAAATAATATAAATAAATTCTTGGTAAAATTACATCAATAATATTTGATATACAAATTAATGGTTATTTATGCGCCAAGGGCATTATAAAGGTTATAATGACATTAGCAACAAAAAGCCTGAGGATTTTTTTCACTCGTGATCTTTACAAGTTAACGCCCGTGGCACCTAATTTTATTTTTACCTAATTTTAATGATTCAGGATTACTGCTGCACTAATTAACTGCATGTTAACTGGAGTCCATTTGTCCTTTAAATTACAATTCATCATATCATTATTCCACAGGAAAGATACGAAATTTGGAAATATGTAACATCATTCATCTGTACTGGTTGTCATGTCGTGAAAGGAGTAGAAGAATTTGCACTTGAAGGAGAAATAGAAAGCAAGATGATTCGACACCAGTTAAAAAGCCAGGTAAATCGATGTCTGGGTGAAAAATCTAAGAGTTCGGCTTCACTAATTGGACCTGTCTGCTTTCTGGGGTTTCTTCCAATCATTATCTCGCGAGAGAACTACAGATTACGCGCGATCGTTTTTCCCAAATCTGAAAACAAATTATGAGTTCCCCATCAGGAAACCGAGACGCGTCGAAAGACACCTCATATGTCTCAATTGGTGCAAGGCAAGTGGTCTAGCCGTGAGTGACGGAAATCGCACATACGCACATCTGCACACTCGAGGAGTAACTCACATACTGCAGAGGGATAATATTATTCCCGTAGTATCTTACATTTCTTGGAAGAGATGCGTCAGTTGAATAAAGAAATATGGATCTATAGCATTGAGACTAATGTGATCATAACACGTCTGGCTCGAGCAAAGGCCCTCAGACGAGGTTGTAAGTAGAAAAATATAATTTAAAACTAATTACAGTAGAGCAGGAGTAAATGAACTAAAGAGCCGGGCGATGGGCTGAAAGAAATCCCCAAGATCCAAGAACGCCTCCGCTAGCCCTGCGAGCACACATCCGCGAGACGTGGGCTGGCATCGGGTGACAGCGCCGCCGTCGCGCTGGGAGCATCCGAGGCGGCGCGGCGGCACGTGGGAGGGCGGCTGCGCGCGGGACAAACTGCGCCTCCGCGTGATAACGCTGTGTATCCTGCTGGCACCTGCTCGCCCCGCCCCCGCCGCAGCGAGATACAGTGCGGTCGGTGCAGCGCTGCGCGGCACCGACTTTATCTCACAATTCGATCGCCTATGTGACAGACCGGGAAGTCACTGACTATTTGCAGAGACCGTGGATGCGCAGATAATCAGGAAATTTGTGTTTTAAATATTGTATTCCATGTTTTTTATATTTATGTTTATCCACATTAAAACGATGGTTTGCTACTTACGTATTTTGGTTAATTGAATTCTTCTCTTTTTATCGTATTTACACCTTTAGATGTCTTATGAAACACATATTTAATCTCGTGTATTTACAGAAGGGAACTTCGATATGTCAAATCAAAAGAGGAAAATTAAATTTCAAAATATGTAATATTACAAGCGACCAAGACTCGAATAAGCAAACACCATTTGAAAGAAGTAATCGGAGATGAAAAAAAGATTTATGATGGAATTCCGTATTGAGGCACCTATTAATAAGTGCAATTTTAATGAAAGGTTGTGATATTATTACCCAACAAACTTATAGTGTTAAAATGATTTCACAGGAACGTGCAAGACCCCAAAATGTAAGGATTTAAAGTACTTTATTAACTTTTATTTCATATACAATTTAGCTCGATATACTTTTTATAATACTCAGTACTTCCTTTCAACAATAATCTTTAATATTACAATATCATTCATGAATATGAAAGACATTAATTCGATGAGAACTTGTCAAAATTGATTCTGGTTATAATTTCGAAATTTCCAATGCTCAACTTTTCATCCTAAAAGAATTTAATTTTGTTGTGAACCACGTTGCGGTGAATGAAACAAAATAAATAATTTATAACATGTTTCTCGAAACAACGCGAGATACTTCACAAATATTCCCAGTCACATGCATTACAATATACGTACAGGTCAAGTCCCTCTGTACCGGAAGAAATAGAGGTGAAAAAGTCACTCGAAAGGAGAGATGTTCCCACAGTCGTCGCTGGCAAAAACGATCTACCACCCCCTCCCCAGCGGCTTTCTCCGATCACGTCCGACGCCGCGGGACGCTGCAACGACGACGACGACGACGGCAGATCGACGTGTGTCGGTTGTTCCGCGTCCGCAGGGCGAATTTCACCATTCTCACGAGAATTGCCAGCAAGAACACCAAGAAAGAAGAGACTACCGGCTGGAAATCACAGTCATCAAAAAAGACATACTTTGCATAAGAGGCGTAATTTGAGGAGGCCTGGAACTAGGATTTTCACGAACGGTTGGATTCGGATCTTCTGCACATACACCTGCCCATTGTGAGTTCATAAATCATATTCATTTACCCCGTACAAGACGTTTGAATAATACGAAACAAATAAATTAGACTGGTCTTTTTTCCATCTTATAACTCCTCGGAGGCAATTCTGTATCCAGCAGAATCTAACGAGATTTTGTGTCGTCGCTGTTTTGTAAATAGCAAAAAACAGTAGAACGATTGTTCAAATAATTCGCCAGCAACGATGACAGTCCAACACACCGACTCTGTTTCAAAGAGATTATTCTTTAGATCAAAATAGTATTTCATGTAGTATTGAACTAACAAAATGGTTTTTAATACGAGCGTTACATTGGGTAAAGTTTCCTTCACATTCTCTGCCCATTATTTTAGCAAATTGATTTTTACGCAAATTGATGAAGATTTTGTCAGTGACAAGCCACCCAATTTATACCTCAAAGAAGTCTATAGAGAAATCCATCCAAAGAATAAAGTATATTTTAAAAACTATTTACGCCTCCACCATGAACAAACAAGAGTCAATTTTATTATAATGATTAACTTTGCAGTTTTAATCAATACTTGAAATACATGACGGCCGGAAGAAAACTCGCATCCTGCTTTCGGAGGGCCTGGACGGGGTCGCAGGGTCACGTCCACGTGACGCCAAACGAGCCGGAAGGGCTACAAGCAGGCGACCGATGGGGCTCGGAGCCGGAGCCCGGGACGGCGGTTGCGGCAGGGGGCGTTCGCAAGCTCCGCCGACGTGTAACTCGATAACGCGACCATGCCGCCCGACCCGCGACGTGCATCGAATCCAGGACCGCCGGCACCGGGCGCTCTGCTCTCGGCCGCAGGACGGCGGGTTCCGCACGGACTCGCGGGCTTTCACGCGCGATCAGGGCAACCCCCACGAGTCGCACTTGCCACACGGAATTCGGATGCGAATAAAGCATGGAAGGAAAACCCAGAAGGAAACTGAATGTGAAACACCGCCAACTCTACATGTACAGTCTGATCTTTCCCATACGATAATGAAATGAGAAGTAAAACAGCAAATGTATGCAGTTGAAGATATTTAAGGACGTACCGCTGAAAATTTTACAAAACCATTGTTTTTCTCAAAAATCAATATTTTCCTGAAAACTTTGTAGGGTGCCGCAACTCCCCATCGCCTGCGAGGGCTGATCCACGAGGAGAGCGCCGCCCTGCTTGGGAGGCCAAAGGGCTGGTGCTATCGCCCAGGCCGCGCCGCGCGCGCGCTATCGCAGCCTTATCTGCAGGTGCGCGACACGACGCGGCGCGACGCTCTGGGAGCAACAAGCGCCGGCCCCACTCGCGTATCACTTTTTGTCTTTCGCTCGCTTGCGGACAAGCGCGTTGACAGCCAACTGCAATACAAACGCGCGGCGAGTCTCGTTCATTGCTCACAGGGAACGTCAAAATTTCATGCACCCAATTGAGTAGAGGGAAAAAATTGATTTATCACTCACTCAGTCACTCACTTGCTTACTTACACACTTACAATATATAATTACAAACTGTGGCTACATTTCATCGAGACAAAAATGGACGTGAGGCACTTTTCAACGAGCACACATCAAAACATCATTGCAAGCAAGTACAGAAAAAAATTGTTCCAAGTTGATGTACAATATCTATATTATTGAAATACATTTTATAATCATTTCACTTGTGTTATGTTCAAAGATACTAAAATCATACCAACAATATCTTCTCGAAACATAATTTCACCACATATTAAAGAATGAGCCCTTCCATACAACAGATCACTACAGCAATTTTCATTCCCAAAAGGAGCACACGCAATGTGAACACACCAATGCACTACAAATTAATTTATACGTGAATATTAAACATAGGTAATCATATTTTATTAAAAAATTGGATTGAGCGACAAAACTTGCCATTATTTGATAGTGTGATCAAATTACTGATGCCAATAGATACTTTCTTGGAATGAATTGAGATTGAAATCATCTCCTCCCGAACATCCAAAATCATACTACATTACTTTGATTTTTTCGGAATCAGAAAGGTAATATAATATGAATTTCGAAACTAGGAATTGTCTGGGAAGAGCCCTAGTATTTTCTATGAAATATCGAAATTTGCAAATATATTATTCCATGAATGCACACCGTTAAATCATGATAGAACTTCCAGTGCGACAGATATTATGGCGGAAAAAGTACTTCCGGCTCCGTTTGCAAAGGATGTGGTGGCGATAAACTGTCCCGAAGAAATGAGCGGTGAGTCTGATAAAAGAAATAAAAATACTGGACACGGCATCGTGAATTTTTTTTATTGAAGTTCGAACTTCCCGGACTAAGAGAATATAAAATGTTTGTTGTTGATTATCAAAAAATAAGCTTCCTCATTAAACAGGAACAAATTTGTACAATCTGATACGTGAAGTAAAATTTTAATCCAAAATATCAAAGTACTGCTCAATGAATATTTTTCAAAAGAGCACGCAATAATAAAAGAATTACCGAAAGATTCAGTTACTTACACTCAAAGAATATTTAAATGGCAAAAAACAACTCTCAATAAAATACAGTAAGACAGACATAATCAAGTGAGTATCTGATATTACAGGATAGAAATATGGTATTAAATTTTAAATAAGATATGGTTATAAATTAATTAAAGAATATATCTTCTTATATTTGTTCTTGTATTTTCTACAATTTTCGTGAATCGCTAACTAAGTAGAAAAAGAAGCGTTGCTGGCTACAATGACAACTAACTTTCAATGTATTTCAAGAGCTGCGGTCAATTTTAAGTATAAACTCATCCAAAGCTCTCCGCATACCATACGTGAGGCAATCGCTTATCAACACGTTTAGACGAGCACGCTGTTTAAGCGGCACGGGTCGAAGGTATGACAAGTAATTATTTTCGTCATTAGAGAGCGAAATTAGCAAAACGCCGGTCGCCCGCCCCATTGCCAATAAAGTGCGACGGCTTTCTGAGGAGCAACGCTCCTACACGCGACCATCTACAGACAGGCAAATTATACAGGACACCAACGCCAAATAAACGCAGTCGCTTACATAAAAACTGTAAATTGTTTCATAAATGTATTAAGAGAAAGACAGTCGTGTGTAGCATGATAATTTTAAACATTTTTTAAACATATACAATTAATATAAACAGAGTCACTATAAAACGTTTCGTACAAGCTACCTTTCTAATTTTCCAACGCAACAGACAAGCGAATAATAACATTAATTTCATTTAATAAAACAATGAATAATAATGATAATAATAATAATGATAATAATAACAACAATAATAATAATAATGAATAATGAATAATTCACGAACTGTAAGATTCATGTGAAATATTTTTTATAATTTAACTTTTTTCCTACTCCTCCAATACTTATTTCAGCGTTAGCGATTAAGTCCACTGCAAAAAATATTTCAAAAAATTATAAACCGTCGGAAATTGAAGAACAAGAAGCTTTTTGACATTCAGTGAAAGTATGTTGTCCCCAACTGTTCTTATTTTATTTCTGAATTACGCACTCCAGACGGACGAACATGCACGCGCGGCTTATTTATAAAGAGTGGTGCTCATTAATGGTTTTCTGCGCGGTTTTCCTGAACTTCATATCCTCAAGCTTAATAATTTGAATGATAATAATTAGGAAGTTGAATATCAGCAGCCCCACAAGCTGAAAGCACAAATAAAACAAATGGCTACGAAAGATCTTTACAATACAAGAAATCGCCTGCACTTGCAGATACATTATTAGACCGTACATTTACCACTGGGTTGCACGTGCAGAAGGTATAACCACAGTTTTATTGGACATTAACCAAAAAACTCGCAGCCTAGCTCAAAGGTGTGAATCTATACAAGTAATCGGCACGTTTTTCCTAGACCGTTAGAAGTAACTGTGTATGTCGAAAAAAAGTTTTCTCTAAAATCTGAGCCGAGAGCAATAACCTTAAGAACGTGTCGCAGACATGTTCACATCGAGAATGAATTTTCACATTATTTATGAATGAAGCAACATTTTCACAAATCCGGTCGACCATTCAGAGTCAAAAGAATCAAGCTTGGGATGATAATGATACATCACATTTTTTTCAACCAACGATATATTCTCTTGATGGATTCATATCAGAAACTTTTTCCGTACATTGCGATACACGAAAAAAATATCCGGTTTTGAATTAAGAGATATTCAAGAAATATATTCAATGTTAAAATCCCTAAAATAATTAAATAACAACATTTATTGATTTCAATGCAAAGTGAAACTCTCTTGACATTCGTCAGATTTAAATCAGATGACTTGGTAGTTAGATACGTGTCTTGCCGAATTATGTATTTTATAGTTTCGGAACTTACGGATTTCATTTCTTTCTTTCTCATTTTTCATCGCATTCTCGATTGATTGATTAGAGCTTTGGGGCACGTCAACTTCCAGGTCATAAGCCCTGTAAGTGTAGTGCATGTTTTTGAGGTGGCAGTGATCTTCCCCCGTAGGATGGTGAGATCCTTTGCCAACCTACGGTCGCTAGCGGGGTTTTCCCCAACGAGACCATCCCACACCAGCGGGGCACCGCGCCGCCTCAGCCGGGGACTCGAAGATCCCGACCGGTCTCCCGACATGTGTGGTAGTGTAGTGCTTGTAACTGTACCGTACATTTGTACTGGACTTTCAAAATACTGCAGTGTCGATTTGCCTATCCTTCTTAAAACTAGTTCTGACAAGGGAGGCAAAGGTTTTCCAAATTCCGGCATAGAGAAATGTTGCCAATAATCAGAATTAGTTTTGATATCAATAATATAATAGAAAATGTTGCCATCTCTAATCAGAACAATTTTTGAAAGAACAGAAAGTTAACTAAAGGTATTTAGCAAACATTGTCATTCGTAATCAGTAATCAGAATCAGAATTTGAAAGAATGGACAGTCCCGAAACCCACGATACCTCGAGGTCGTCTTAAATTTGTGGAGCGCTATCCTAATTAGGCGTTGCTTCATTCGGCGCGGGGCAGATCGCGAGGTCGATTGCGCGAGGAGGGGGCGGCCGGCGTTGCGGGACCGCACGATGGATGGCTCCGCCCCGCTTTCCTCATCAGCATCCTCCTCCTCCTCCAACATCCTTCCACTCACCGCGCTCAGCAGCCGCGCGCCGTGCACCGCCGGAGTCACTTACCTGCAACGCAAAAAGGAACAACGTAAAGACATAGAAAGCACCGTACGCGCATGGACAAGCAGCGCGCGAAATTACACACAATTGACCACCGCCCGTGGCAGGGATTCGCGAGGCAGCGGGCTGAGTGAGGCAAGCGTAAGATCAACTGATAGCTCCAATCAGAAATAAAAGGATGTGGGGGACGTGTTTACGCGATTCCGAATAGAGCTAATAACAAGTCTTTCTCTCGGTTTAGAGAATTTGGTTGAAATGAGAAGAGAGGGCATCTGTATGATGCTAATCACTTCATCACTGTGGCAGAACCTTAGACGTAACGTGATTTCATGAAATGCGAGTAGGCCATGAACTATAAAAGGTCTGTCGGAGTGTGTTGCCGAAATCGCCAAGGACTACGAGCTCAAACTTCCCTCCCCGATACCTGCAATTACCGCGAAGAACCTCTCACGAGATTTTCATCTCCCTAATGCAAAACGCTCACGAACAAAGTATGCTAAATGCACGCCAAAACAGGAAGTTATCTCTGTCAATTAGTTACACAAGGTGCAATTTCAGACGAAGCAACTTATTACAATTTAAACTAAGAAATGATCACATATCAAGACAGCGTTCGTGTCAACAAGTAAAAACATCACGTTTACACGCAAATATAAAAAAATTGTAAAAAGTGATTATTAACTATTTTGAAATTTGGCAAAAATTAAAAGTTCTTTTGGGGCCAGTAATGGATACAAAAATATACACAGGAGAATGATGAAAGGAAATTTTGCGGATATTATTTGTATAAATCTCACTAATTCAATTTCCCCCTTAACTATTACCCTATGAACATATTCGAATTGTAAAAAAACGTGTAATAGTAATCTTCGCAACAAAATGGAAAAAAAGATATCAGGTGATAAAAAAAATCACAAACTGGTATGAAATGACAGAATGTTTTGCACAAAATTGGATTTATTCTAGAAGGTAGTTTAGTATACAGCCTTACTCTAATTATTTGATAAGGCGATGACAAGAAAAAAGTATGACTAAGAAGCGAAATCACAACTAGCATTCAATTCGTGGCACCAACGCATCTCTACTTCAACACTGAGCCTCATTATTGTAAATACACATTAACCTGTTCCATACTTGGTCTCGGAAATGTGCATATGAAATACATGAAAGTATCTCCATGACAAGTGAGCAGCAATACAACCTAATTTCATAATTCCGTCAATAATCGTACTTAGGCACTGACTGATTTAATAGTATGGAAATCATTCAATCCTGGAGACCATTTTGGACAAGTGCAAACGAAGAAAATCTCTAAGGCAGAATCAGGTTTGAACTCGGACAGCCGGAAACCCTTGATGCACAGACGGCTTCTGTTCGTGTTCGCTCCTGTTTGTTGCAAAAACATCGATGTTTTTTCAATTTTTATTTTTTTAAATAAACGGGTTTAGGCACATTGTAGAGCAGCAGCAATCCACAGCAATATCGTTGTTTTGCGTCATCCTTTTGATGTGCTGCACATTTAGACTCTGCAATCTAAGGGAATTTTAGGTGGTTTTACTTCGATGGTGTGTGAATGGAAGTGACTAAAGGATAAAGTAGCGAAACACAATGTTCTTTATTGCTAACTTTATTCTTTACATTCGATAATAATTTTTATTAACATACTACTAAGATGCTGGTAACCAAACAATAAAATTTATCCCTTTTAAATTAATTTAATTTAATTAAAAATAGATAGGAAAATAGCATGTTTATTAGTATATGATGAAAACATCGATGTTTTTTCGTCGATGTTTTCATCATCGAAAACCATTTAACGATATATCGAAACATCGATGTATCGATGTTTTGGTAAAATTTGCCATCACTATCCCCGGCGCGGCGCGAGACGCACTCGCTTACGCTTTAGTGCGCCGTCTCGCCACCCACACGTGGGCGGCGCGGTGACGCGCGCGGATACTAATTCCGTCGCAGCGACGGACGCGAGGGGGCGGGGTGGGGCGAGGCGGGGCGGGGCGGGGCGGCGCAAGGGCGACGGGCGCGGCGGAGGGGCTGTGTTATCCAAGGATGCAGCGAACGACGACAATATGGATAACGAAGTCGGAAGTGTAATGACGTAAAACAATGACGAATTAGATGTGGATATGCAGCAACGAAAGAAGAGTGGAGGAAGCCACTTGAGAACAAATGAGGAGGGTCAAAAGAGCTGGATAGTTGAAGATATCAATGAACGGCAATGTAGAGTTAAAACATGAAAAATTGAGATTGATAGACAGGAACGCAAGGAGGGAGGAGACAGGATAAGAGATAGGCAGGCAGGCAGACAGACAGAGTCAGAGATGCAAAGGGAAAGAAGATAAAATGGACAAGGAAGAAAAGCAAGAAGTGTTCGAGAGAGAGAGAGAGAGAGAGAGAGAGAGAGAGAGAGAGAGAGAGAGAGAGAGGAACAAACTGCAGAGGAAAAAAAGAGAGGAAAATGGAGAGAGACTAGAGGAAGCGATAGCGTCAAAAAGGTTTGAGGGGCTGGCTGCAAAGAGGGAGGGGGGAGCAATGTGGTCCCATCCGCAAGCGATAGCCCGTGAATTAATTCCGGGCGCCACCCGCTGTGAGAGAGAGCAGCCGTGGTGGCGCTTCACGAAAGCTTAATCGGGTCGGATGCCGGCAGAGCCACACCATTGCCTAGGTGCCATCACCGCCACCGTCCCCGCCCTCCACAGTCGCCGTCTGAACGCCGGATGAGTCCTGCAGATTCATTCTGCACCACCCACTCGCTGATATACGAATATGTATTATAAAAAGTGTAACATGGCGGAATAGTCTTATGTAAAATTCGACACAAATGCATTATCTCAACAAGAAGGAAAGATAATGTCATCCCAGTTTAATGAACTTCAAAAGCTTCATTGGCAACTCCAAGAGACACAGAGGACTCAAGTCGCTCGGAAAGCGAAAGCTGGGTGACTCGCCCGAAGAGCGAGCACAAAGGTGAACAATGCACAGAGCACTCGGCGTTCCCAGGATTCCTAACCGTGCGCTGTATAGTGGCTGAGTGCCCGCGTTGCGACAGAGCCAGGGAGAGCAGGTGGCTCCCGTATACGGACTTAAATCGAGATCAGGATGAGGATGAATCGAATGCATCACCCGAAAAGGGATGACGTCCGTTGAGAGTATGAGTGCGGCTTCCGAAGAAGGAACGTTGTGTCTGTTGTCGGCGTTGGTTCGATTTGAAACAGGAAGAGGAGGCAGGCGCGGTAAAAAGGATGATTAAGGGGAGTGGGGACGCGGGAGCAAGGGCAAACATGGGGCTGAAACGGGTGGGGAGCAAGTTCCGGGAACGGGAGGGGAGCACGGCGTAGAACAGTAGGCGGAGTAACACGAGGGGACCGCGATTACGAAAGCGTGGGAGAATAGAGCCTACGGCAGTTCTGGAGGGGAGTCACGTCAGCGACGACAATGGCAAGGAGAGAAAATTTCGGCCACGAGACTGGCTGTGGCGATGGAGGTGAAGCCCAAGCGACATCTGTGGAAGTGGAATAGGCGAGGAGAAGCAGGGCAAACGAGACGACGGAAGAGGCAGCGGCACAGTACCATCAGCCGGGGGAGTGGCGGGAGGGGGGGGCGTCGACCGCAGAGGCGCAGAGAACGCGGCGCCGGGGTGTAGGGCGGGTGCGCGAGTACGGACGCTGCGCCGGACTAGTGGCGGGCGTGGAGGGGGCGAGGAGGGACGGGTCGGAATGAGGGCCGGCGCGCGAACGCACGTAATCAGCGCAATAATTGGTTTTCCACGAGCGGGGGAGGGGGAGGGGGAGAGGAAACGCGGCAGCGGTGGCGGCAGTGTGGCACTGCGGCGCGCGCCACCCGCTCGCCTGCCTCGCGCCCGTCTGTCCGCTTCCCCCTCCCCCACCGGCAAGCGTCGCATGTCGCCGGTCCGTTACGCAACGCAGCACAGTACAGCGCTACGTGCGCCGCCGCAAACCTTCCACGCCGCGCTCCGCGACACTCAGTCCCTTGCAAAGAGACCGATGAATCCTCCAGTCGGTTTTCGGCTTTACTCTTACTGTAAATTGCAGTCCTTCCTTTCAAATATTCTATACATGTACTTCTTCCTCCATATCAATTATAATGTAATGTTTTCTTTTATTCCATTTTACCAATTCCACAGCTCTCTTCTGTAATTCGACCCCTCCGTGATTCAATATTTATGTGCGTGCATGTACTTGTTTTCAAAATCGCTTCTCAATTTTCGTCTTTTGTATTACTCGCACCCTACTGATTCGAACATTGGTCCATTGCTCGCCCCATTGACTATTCCCTAACCCTTTGCTACTCTTTGCTTGTTCAATCAACCGCCCTTTCTTTCGTTCCACCTCTTCATTCGCGTGTTCACTGGTTTGTTTGTTCCTTTGATCGGCCGCTCGTTAGCCGCGTCGCTCGCTCTTTTTCCTTGGCGCGTGCTCGTCGGCTAATTTATTTGTACGTCCGCCGCTCGTCTGTCGCACCGCGCGTCCGTTTGCGAGCGGGGCCAGGCCGCCCTCGCGCCTGCGATCCTCGCCTCTCGTCCCTCGTCCCTCCCTCTCGTCCCTCGTCCCCCGTCCCAGGGGTGCGGCACAACGGCCCAGCGGAACTGGTAATTGGCAATCACTCATCCGCTGGAGGTCCGCGCCTCGCCAGGCGTAACAGTCGACATGCGCGCGCGTTCTCAGCAGGACGCCATCAGCTCGCTCATATCCGCATTTGCGTATATTTCGCGGGTTTCATCCGCGGAGCGCCGAGCACGTGAACAATTGCGTCTGCTCGCGACAGCCGCGTCGAACGCCGGCGCTGCAGCTCCGGCCCGCTCCACCTGTCAGCCCCGCGCGCCGCCATTGAGGTCTTCGGCGCCTGAAAGGCGGCCGGCTGCGGTTCGCTTCTATTCTTCTCGGCGGTCGAGGGGCGTCGCCTTTCCTTTCGTTTCCAGCCGTGTCCGTTGTTGTTTAAGTATTTAGTGCAGATAAAGTTTAAGAAGATATCAATCAAGAGGAAAGATCACATTCATCAAACTACAGAACTAGAGATGCTACATCACATACGTTCTCGCAATGTTGGAAACAGTTACGTAATAATAAAATATTACAATTTCTGCCCCACGAACACTTCAGCTATAACTTGAATAAGTTCAATTCATCCAATACAAACGAAGCGCCTTTGGTGCATATCTGTATTTACTTCGATGGTCAGGAACAGAAGTCAATTCTATCTTTTACAAATGAAACAAATATGAATAAATTTCACTGTAGTACATCATAGTATCTATTACCTTCCTTAAATCCATTTCCTTTCCTAAGAATATTATGTACATAATAGAATCATCCCTATCGGCAACTATGAGAAGAACTAGAACCGCACTGCAGCAATGTAGCGCGTCACACGAAGCGCGGGAAATTCGAATTTTCAATTTCGAATTATTTCGCTATTTTCGAAAACACATACAGTTCGCCGAAAATGGGACCAACAGCATTTTTTAACGTTCTTTCTTACATACAATGAAAAAATTTAAACTGATTTTTGAGAAAAAAATTGTTTAAAATTTAAAAATTGTCTATGTTTAATGCAAAATTAAGCAAAAATCCTCATTTTCGAAAAATTGAACGTAACCTCATTTGAAGATTATTTTTAATGAAAAGAATTCATTACGGAAAAATTGTATCTTCATTATTGTATTTGTAAGAAGACGCCGGAAATTTCTCAACATTGGCAATTTTCGAAAATTCAGAGAATGCAACGAAAATGCGACCTACGCCATTTCTTTATGCGTCTAATGCTCTATCAGAGGAAACAATTAAGAGTTTTTTTGAGAAATGTTGAAATGTTGAGGATGAATGTAAAACATCCCAAAAATCAAAATATTCGTTCAAATTCAAGGGGGCGGACATCAGTCAGATCGATTGCGGAATATCAATTTTGGTGAAAATCCTTCTTACGCTTTAGCTGCTAGCCTTCAAAGAGATATATGGACGGAGACGGAGGGATGTTTTGTCGTCAATCATTTTATCGGTATCATGCACCCATTAAACGTGGATTCTAACTACACAACGTGTTAGAAGAAGTGATTTAATTCATGCAGGAACAAGACAAATTTTTTCTCTGTCGCGTAATAAGTAAGCGACAATGTAAAAAAGGGCCACTACATGGTGTTTACGGTAGACTGTAAATAGAACTAAAAAGTAATATGTTGTTGAGTGATATTTAGATTACTCTAAAATATGTTCCAAAATTTGTAATTATGTACTTGTCTAAATGGATTCTCAAAATTTGAGGTTGGTTTTAAATATATTTTTACAGCATTTGAGTTCAATCTGAAACTCTATTGGTGGCTCTGTAATTATCCGTCTAACTTTTGTACAATTATATTCGCAAAATAAATAAATAAAAATAAAATTTAAAAATAGAAACACATACAAAAACATTCAGCAGTATATTTTGTGTTGTTTCTATTTTGATTTTTGAAACCTACATTGTAATTTTAATATTTCGTACTAATATATTATACAGTAATGGTATTAATTCACAAATACATGTGACTGGTCTGAGAATGTTTTAGAGACATTTAAACTACGTGTGGGCGTGAGGAAGGTAATAATATAATATTAATATTTTTCTTTAATTTATTGATACTATCGTATCAATGTATGAAGGAAATGAAACTATCAAGAAAAGTTATGTCCGGGGCATCTCCTACGATTTGTGCCCAAGAAATCTAAGACGAGTTAATTTATATTATGTATCAATTAGTGTCCTTTCCAACTATACATGCAATGATTTTCACGATATGTTTAATCAGGGGACATGAGTCATCTATTTGGAGAGGGTCATCCATTTGGGGGTGCATGTGGCTGTGAATGAGCGGCCAAATTGGGAAAGAACCCCATTTCGTTAAACTGGTCCCCCGAAAGGAACTGCCCTTCCAGCTTTCGCCCATTATAACAAACTTGCTCTCACGGAATAACTCTCATGGAAACTTCGTCACTAACGAAAACGAAGAACCTAAATACGGATGGTGAGACCGGTTGTAATGCCCACTTTACTTTTACAGCTCGCATTGCTCCTTCCTGAATATAATTAGATCACAGAATCGAAGCTCGCCATTCCTGTCCAGATTAACAATATCACAAAGCCATCCAAAATGCCATCGGAAAACTTGGAAAACCAAGAAACTTTTTGAAGGTGAAACAAAACAATTATATTTTTAGAATGTAACGTTCCCAAGTTTCCCATTGGCAGTAACTATCAATCAACCACTGGATAGGCTCAGAATGAACTTCCTTTCCACACTGCCAGAGACTAACATCCCAAAAACTTCTTAAGATACTACGGGAAATTATCTCGGTTGATACCACGAAGAAATGTAATAATATTAATACTAAGCCTCTAGGAGTGGCGCAGAGGTGTCGCCTTCAGCACGCGACGCACGCTGTAGTGAACGCCCGCCCGAGGGCTTCTGCGAATCCCGCGCGCGAGGAGGGAAACGAGGAAGCACAACGGAAGAAGAGGGCGAAAGGAATGTCCTTGTTTCCTGAGGGAATTCGCAGCTGGGGGGGGGACTCCCCGCCTCGGCCCCCGCCTCGGCCTCCGCCTCGGGCCCCCGCCTCGGCCTCCACCTCGGTCCCCCGCCTCGGCCCCCGCCTCGGTCCCCGCCTCGGTCCCCGCCTCGGCCCCCGCCTCGGTCCCCGCCTCGGCCCCCGCCTCGGCCCCCGCCTCGGACCCCGCCTCGGACCCCGCCTCGGACCCCGCCTCGGACCCCGCCTCGGACCCCGCCTCGGACCCCGCCTCGGACCCCGCCTCGGGCCCCGCCTCGGACCCCGCCTCGGACCCCGCCTCGGACCCCGCCTCGGACCCCGCCTCGGACCCCGCCTCGGACCCCGCCTCGGACCCCGCCTCGGACCCCGCCTCGGCCTCCGCCTCGGCCTCCGCCTCGTCCCGGCCTCGTCCCCCGCCTCGCCCCGCCTCCCGGCCCCCCTCCTCGGCCCCCGCGTCGGTTCCCCGCCTCGGCCCCGCCTCGGCCCCGCCTCGTCCCCGCCTCGGCCCCGCCTCGGCCCCCGCCTCGGCCCTCGGCCCCGCCTCCTGGCCCCCGCCTCGGCCCCGCCTCGGCCCCGCCTCGGCCCCCGCCTCGGCCCCGCCTCGGCGCGCCTCGGCCCCCGGCCCCCGCCGCGGCCCCCGCCTCGGCCCCCGCCTCGGCCCCGCCCCGCCCCGCCCCGCCCCGCCTCCTCGCAAACGCGCCGATTCAACTCACCCCGTTCCGCTTCGTTCCACGTCCTCCGCCCGTGTTTTCTTATCGTCCGTTTGAACCTCCGGTAGCCACTTTCACCCGGAAGAAGCAACATGCAATCGGCAGTGGTAGACGCGTTTCAAGAAATACATTTCAACAACCCACATTTCACGAGGGTTCAAGAAAAGAAGACGAATGACAGTTGCACGTTGTTCAATTGTTAGTTCTTTGCACTTCAAATACTAAGGAACGTTAATAAAACAATAAAACCAAGACTTCCCAATCCCACTTTACTTAAAATTCAATATAAACTCACATTACGAATAGATGGTAATAAGAAAATATCATGACCGAATTCTCAGGGACTGTACACACGGATGAAAGAAGCCATCGAAATCGCGAAGGATTGGACAGAAGATTCACAAAATTCAACCTCTTTTCTTCTTTTTTTTCTTGGTGTTTTATCAGGCCTCCCTAAGACAGACTTGGTGTTTTATCAGGACTCCCTAAGACAGTACTTCGACGTAGGTGGCAGCAGAGGGAACGGGTCCGAAGCATTCGTTGGCATAAAACACTCGATAGTATTTTCAAAATTATAGCCTTCTTCATTTCAAGAAGCATTTGGAATACGATGAGATTTACAAGTGTTTGGCATGAAAGACCGGAAGTACGGCTCTAAAAATACATCTTGAGAAAAAGGATTTCCTTGTAACATATATTTCACAACTCAACTTCTTAGCTCATTTCGGCTTCTTGCACAACTGCCTCATTCTAGCTTAATGTTCTTCCCTCCGCGTATTTCATTTCTGGATGTCTGCGAATTCACAAAATTTTTGTTTAGCTAATTTACATAAGCCTATTGTAAGTCTTGAGTTCCCATATTGTGCTACAAAGTGCCCGAACCATTCTCACATAATGAGTCCTCAATTGTATTTCGCATTTCTGCATTGTCCACGATCGAGCTTCAATTTGTCCTTTCTGGAGCATCAATTTGATACACTAGTAGAATGAAGCCGTGATTGCTTGATGCTAAATCCACATTCTTTCCCGTGACACGATGTTTTTACACTTCCCTCCGTTTAAGGTCATTATTGCCACTACCATTCGGTACGTAAAAATTAGGAATACTAAGTACAAATGTAAAAAGTTAACTAATAATTAAATTTTGAGATCTTATTCCAAATTTTAAGAACAAACATATTTTAATACAAGTTATAAGTTCTGAATTTGACTTATTCTTTCTTTGCTTTTATATATAAACATTTCAAACTATTTTTTTCTCTTTGATCGTCTCTTTCTTGGCATCTTTATCGCATTACATTAATATAAAAAGAGATTAATAAAGAAATACAAACTTAAGTTATTAAATTTCAATTTTAAATAATATGAATTTATTGTTCGGTTTAATGCCTTATTTTAGCTGTTAAAGGTTGGACAATAAATTGATATGCAAAGCACAAGTTCCTCATATTATTGCTTTCCTTCCATTAGCTGAAGTAGAGAGCTTCCAATGAGGACCTATGTCGGGTAATATGCAACCATTTTACCAGAATCCATCGTTGTCGGTACTTAGACACAGAAGCTCTTTTCATGTAACAATGTATCAGTATTGAGGGGAACGCACAAACAGGCGCTGTTATTTCAGCGATAGCTCAATACAATTACGCTGCGTCTCGGACAATGTCATCCCAATCGCAAAAACGCGAAGCTCTTACAGTGCTAGTGAGCGGTTGAAGTGGGGCATTTCGCCTCTGATTAGCGGGTAAACAGCCACACAGCGGGGTCTACAGCGTCGCGGGGTGTCTCGCACACCGGTAAGGGTGACCCGGCGCGTCGTTCTGTATGCAAATTATTCCTTATTGTGTGAGCAGGCGGGCGGGCGGGCGGGCGGGCGGGCGGGCGGGCGGGCGGGCGGGCGGGCGGGCGGGCGGGCGGGCGGGCGGGCTAGTGCCGCGCCGTGGCAGCGGCGTTCACCTGGGCGAGGTCGTGAGCAGTGGCGGGAGCGGGGGTGGGGAGAGGCAAGCCTGGGACGGTCAGAGAAGCGGGCACGGCATAGCAGAGCAGGTGAAGGTCGAGGCCGTCGGATGTGACGTCACGACCTCTTTCTTTCTCTTTCTTTTTTTTTTTCCGCGGTGATGGAAATGGTGGCGGCGGTGATGGAAGTGGTGGTGGGGCCGTCAGTAGAGCGGCGCACCGCGAGTTTACGACCGCCACGTGCCGTTTACGTCAGTTCTCGTTGTCCGTCCCCTCCCCTCCCCTCCCCTCGCAGCGCACTCGCTCCGCCCTCACCCTCCCGCGTTTGGTTTTTGTTACTAATTGTTATAAAGAGCTGGATCCTTCCGTGACGCTGCAGCCATGAATGGACGCCAAAGGAAAAAACAAGTCGTCATAAAGCCGCGTTACGACTTTCTGTACGACTCCGGTCAATTTACAGCATAATAAAATCGCCATTTCTGATTATTTAGCCTTTTCATTTACAGAGTAAAAGAGGTGATGCGCTGATAGGCTGAGATGGAGGGACTGCAATGACGCGGTTTGCTTCTGGTTTTATTGGAGTACTTACTTAGATTGAGAGTGTGATAGGAAGTTGAACAGTCTACGAATTCGAGAGAACATGTTCAGAGCCGGTCAGTGCTTCATTTATTGTTCTTTCTCATTTCCCTTGTGTTGAGAAAAACAATTTTAATCACTTCACTGAAACGCCACGATCGTTATATGAAGCCGACCTATCGAGATTCGCGAGACGCGTTGAAAATTAATTGAACGCGAGGGAATGGGAAGGAAGAGCTTCTCTACAGTTATATTCCCAAGAAACATTATATAACATAATATATAACGTAATAATGACACAAACAATTGTGACAATTCATTCTCCCCAGTCATTTCCTGAGTAAATGGAATTTACATTTTACACATTGATAAAATTCTCCCTCATATTTGTTTTTCACTCTATTTCATTTTCATTACTGCGAATGGAAACTAAAATGGAAGGAAAACAATTTTAAAACAGGATGAAAAGAAGAAAACATGAAAGGTAAATTCATGATTGAAAAAATGCAAAGGGAAGGGAAGAAACTCATAAATTTAAGTTTGAACCAAAAATTGAGAAACTTCGAAGCAAATTTGAAGTATACTGAGCGAAGTCCAAACGGCTAAAGCATGGAAGCGGTATCGAGTGTAGGACAACACCGAAGCGAGGCAAAAGCACAAACACCAGAAGCCGAGTGTATGAATAACAGAAAAAGCACGCGCGGGGTGCGCGTGTTGGTGCCCGTGGGGGAGGGGCTGCGGGAAGAATGACGCGCGCTTCCAGGAACCACTTCGCGTCCGCGTGTCAGGGGAGAGAGAGGGGAAGGGGGAGGGGAGGGGCGGCGTCGCGCACATCGCAACTTGCCCTCCGCCATGGCAACGACCTCGCGCCGCGCCGAGCCGCACGCGACTGCAGGGCGCCAGACAAGACGAGAAGGCTGCGCGGAAGACTCTTGTGTGTGTCCTTGGGCGCGGGTCTCGCCCAAGGGAATCCGCACGGCCGCCAGTGGCACCGTGGCTAGGGCCACAGAGATACCAACTCACAATTTAGATGCATCAACATCACGATGCCTGAAATTTCAAGTGTAACGCGCTGTCAACGACTTAGGTATTACGACTATTTAGATCAAATAAAAAGTAACGAACTTATCTTTCGCACAGTAACCAAACGATCTGAGAAAAAATGACACTTCGCAATGCACGCTAAGCCCATTATGATTCAAGTATTGCGTATGGATAGTAAGGAACAATGCGCATCTCGTTTTAGAGAAAAACCCAACACGTTAAACCCCCATAATTCTCACACAGTGCTCCAGTCAGTTTTTCTCACCAAAAGGCTCTTGGTGAACGTACGGAATTGTAACTATATAAACGTTCATTCACATAGAGTGACGTCAATAAGATGCTAAATAAGAGAATTAAGTGATAGGCTGGAGATCCATAACTGATAGGAAAAACTAGTATGGCAGACGGCACTATGCCACATTTTTAAATTTCTGTTAAATGAGTTAAAACTGGGATTAGCGAGAGATGAAAAAAAAATCCCCGAATTTACCACCGAAAATGCGGTAGTCACCCGAAGAATCATAAACGTCTATCACAAAAATACGCCAACAGCTCGAACCCATTGCGAAAATCTTGTAAAGAACTAACAACACCACAGGCAAGGAAACCAAAAACTTCCTATTGACTTTACAAAAAATTCAAAATCATAACGTCCTCTGCCACAATCGATTCTTTACTAAACCGATGACATCATGCATCATTACTAGTGTCACCGTCTTAGTTTGAAATGTAAGTTAGCAACACTCGTAGATGATGTGCGTGCTCGTAGTATCCACATGTTTGCTTTCTTTCACTCCAAGAGGCTGAGAAGGAGTAAAGAGGCGGCGGAGGGAGGGGGAGCGCTTAATAAGCGCCTTGGCCGCTCCCAACCACTGAGGAAGAGTTGGAGGAGCTTGGTGGCGGCAGCGGGGGTGGCGTGGGGAGAGGAAGGTGAGCCGTCGTCGGAGATGGCGGTGTCGCTGTCAATGAAAATAGCGTGGGCGAAATCCGAAGCGATTGCTGCGGTATTGAAAGAAGCCGTGGTAATCGTATTGGGTGGGGTGATGATAATGGCGATGGTAGAGACAAAATTGGTGGACATGGCTGTGGCACTAGCTGCGGTGGCAGTGGAGGTGATGGTGATACTGCAGGCGCGGCATCGTCAACGGCGGTGGTGGAGAGATAGAGGAGGAGGAAGAGGAAGAGAAGGAAGAGGAGGAGGAGAAGATGGAGGTGAATATGGAAGTGGTGGCGGCTGTTGCGACGGCAGTAGTAGCGCTGTTGCTGGCGGAGGCGGGGGCGTTGCCGGGCCGGTTTGGGGGTGTGGCCAGGCAGTGGCGGATGGGGTTTGGGGAATGGGGGTGTGGCGAGGCGGGGCTTGACGGCGCGGGACAAGGTGTCCCGGGCGGCGGTTCGACGCCCGCGATATGAACAGGCGATTCCTGCTCCCCTAGCATTTCGCGAAACGTGGAGCAACTAGAAAAGTAAAGAAAAGTAACTCTGGAGTTACTACCACTTTTCTATCACTGTCAACCACTCTTACAATTCTCAAACCATCTAATAAAATGGATTTTAGTGTAAATAAAAACGAAATTCGGTGTACAATACATCTCGCCTAAACCGAGGGATTCGTGGATGGTGTCGACAACTGTATAAAACGCTAGTAATGAACACAAATAATTCTAATATTCAGTGAAAAGATTAAAAATTATATCCGGAAAATTTGGTATGCCGAGAATAGGATTTGCATTTACCCTCATATAGTTTGTAAACAAACACAAGAAACAAATACAAAACCGAGAAATCTCAGGAACCTATGGTTTTTGTAATTCAGGCACTTTTTAATCTTTACTTTCGTACTGACAACGGACCAGCAATTCCCAGGAAAACTAACTTTCAGTACTAGGTACTGAGTACTACTGAGTACTCTCAGTAGGTTCATTCGAACATGAACTCACGAACTTTTACAAACAGAAGAGAGTTACAAGTATAAAAATATTTCCTCAAACTCATTTAGTTCATGTCATTAATATCCATTCAAAAAATAGTATATGAGGACATAGCTTTTAAGAAGATAATAGCGTATCTTCGATATAAAACATATGATCATCCATATGAATATCAGTTCTACTGAAGAGCAGCCTACTTTACACGCAATGTGTGTATTTCACTGCTTTGTTGACGAGCGCGTCCCCAGCGGATAAAAATAAAACTAGGGCACACGCGTTTTCGACTACACTGTAAACAAAATAGTAATCGAACAGAGTCTGCCAAAACAGTTACAGAAGCACTTCTGTAACGTATGGAAGACCAAGATATACGATAATCATTCACCTAATCTCTCGTAGTGTAGGCTATTATCAGCGGGGGATGTGGAGGTCAAAATACGCGAGTATCAGACATCTCGGCAGTGAGCTCAGCACCACTAAACACGCCTTTGGCTTAGGCACGAAAGTGGTCCAAAGGGTCCGCCGTCACAGCTATGCGATAGAAACTAGTGGTGCTACAGAATGACACAGACTTTCTCGTACAAGCTAGCTTTATAATTTCTTTGGCCTCAGCAAGCTATTCGGTTGATCCTCACCCTCTTCCCAGCTACCGTCTATTGCCTCCCAAAGTAATTTTTCCACATTTTCTCAATTTTCGCCCCCCAAATAGTAGAACTGATATGCGACTATAAGAATATTATAGAAGAGTAATACCTCGTGCTATATGGCAAATTACGTTGAAAAATTTGGAGCCGTTTTTTGACAAAATGTTTAAACGTTTCTGTAAATGCAAAATGTGAACCTCTTTTCCACAGAAAACTTTTTAGTTTTGGAGAAATTTCATTGGAAATAATTTGAATCACAAATACATTAATTTGAACAAACTGCTGGTAATACAAATAGAAACTGCGTGAACCTCACCGGACAATGTGAGAAGTAATTGATAAAAAAAAAACTGCTGCGAAGTTCCACGCAACCGGAAGTACTGGCTCTCGGCCTAGGAGTTATGCAGTACACATCATGCTATTGAACGGGACGACACAGACGCCGTTGCTGGCGGAGACTAGAGTTTCTGGAGTAGGTTCCTGAGCATGTATATACAGCTCCTTCTCTTGGATCACAAAATGCCCTAGAATCCCCAAGCCCCGTTTCTTGTCTGCGCTCGGCGGTCGGCTCCCGAAGGGCCTGACTGGGTTGGCGAGGCCAGACGCCGCCGTCGGAGCCGGCGCGGAGCGGCGCGGCGCGAAGTCGCGGCGAGCGCCGCGGTGGAGGGGTGGCTCGGAGGAGTCGGTGCGGAGGGGGAAGCGGGTGGAGGGGGGACAGGGTGGGGAGGACGGGAGGGGGGACGGAGCGCGTCACGTGGCGCGACGGGAGGCGCCTCGCGCACGCAACGCAGCCACCGCCGCTGACAGCTCGACAGCACCCGCGCTCGCCGGTAGACACAAGCGCTGCTCCGCGCGTCCGCCTGGCACGGTGATTGAGAACGCCAATGTGTGTGTGTGTGTGTGTGTGTTCACGCAATCGCTGAAAAGTGAACGACATTAAAAGATGAGTTGAAAAAAGCGAGTCGAAAAATATAGGTAGAACCTGAGATTCGACATGGATCCCATGTCTGAACGCATCCAAACATGCATTTTTTTATGTTTGACACTGACAAACCCATTGCTGCATTTGGAAAGGTATCCCCTACATTTGATATTTTATAATCAGTCGAAACTCTTACATCGTATTTTGTTCGAAGCTGAAAAGAAAATATCTTTCGTTCTGTTTTGGACAATAAATTAAACGAGAAAGGGTGGTACAAAGGCGATAATTTCACCATGCAGTCCCACGTCAGACCTTAATGACATATTTCTTCTTACCGAGTTTCTCAAGTGAAACGGCATTTTTCGTACTACTTCAATCTCAATCAAAAGTTTAGTCATTGTAAGTAATCCAACGGCCAATGTAAATGGAAGTTACAGTATACGAGCATAACTGATCGATAAGTGCACGTATTAAGTCTGCATCATAACAGATTAATGTTCTGTACATACTTTTTCTCATTATTTGTAACTTTGCAATTTCAGAAAATTCAGAGAATTTAACGAAAATGGAGCTTCTGCCATTTTTGTAAGTGTATTACTTCTCTACGAGCAAACAATTCGAAGAAAAAATTTGGAGACTTTTTTGGGAAGATATTGAAAATGCCCTTCAGACTTCATGTAAAGTGCCCGCAAAAATCAAAATATTTATTTCCAATTCAAAGGCCCACGATATCAGCCAGGCCGATCGCAAAATATCAATTTTGGTGAAAATTCTGTGTATGGATTAGCCGCTAGCTTTGTTCACAGACACTGTATAGACACTGGCGGGCAATCGTTTTGCAGTAAAGCAATTTTTCGACGTCAAAGGCCCAGAACAAAAACATGGTTTCTGACTACATATGCCTTGTTCAGGGGAGTTCACACAAAAAGACACCATTCGACCACAATGGATGTATTAACATTTGCAAAGAGGCTTGCTGTAGATGGTGGTGCTTATCATTAGAGGCAGTGATCTCTAATCGCGGATTTTGATGATTTAAACATCGCCCAAAATGATCAATAAAATGCTCTTAAAATGTTTTTAAAATACCCTAAAAGCAAAGAAAAAAGACGTACAAATATTTATCAAACCCATTCCTGTTGAAGATGTGAAGCTGTTGGATATATTACTGAAGTAATCGAGGCTTCTTCTATTCGTTCAAGTGCATTCTGCCTGCAATCTTTTGGTTTGGACTGTTCTTTACCAGGAAATCTCTGTCTTTAGTTATTCCGAAATCGGCTGAAACGACAATGGCGCTGACAGACGTCACAACTTTAGATTATATACAACAGCTGACATTACAATTTCTGAGCCAAGAAATCGAATAGGCTACTCAGGAATTCTGTGGAGAACATTTGTTGTAACCCGTAAATAATATTTGCGGGAAGTACCATCAAAATGATATTAAAATCGATGAAATCAGCGAAAAATGCATTAAAAATGACGAGAAAAGGTACAAAACGATTTATTAGTCGAAACTGACGAAAATTTTAAAAAATTAATAAAAAATACAAAAATAAAAATGGGTCATTTCCTTATGTCACAACATAAGACTAATTTCTATACTAAACGGCATTGTTCTGAAATTAAAAGAAAAAATGACATTTCATTAAAATCCGCTCCCTTCTTATCCTGTTAGAGCCCCAAAACCTTCAATTCAATCCACAGTTTCGTTCACGTTCTCGAATCGCACGCCACGCCGGCCTGTGGGAAAGGCGGAGAGCGTTTGCCGGAAGCGATCCGCAGGGCAAAGGGCGGCCACCCAGAAGCAGGGCAAGTGGCCGCAAAGTGCCGCCAAAGAGCATCATTCTGCGCAACTGGCACTACAACATGCGCACGGCGGCGGAGCCCGGCGCGCGCGCGCGGGCGAGTGAGCGGGCGAGTTCGAAAGATAAGAGTCAATGCCAACTTGTTACGTAAGTAGAGTCGCGCGGCGGCAGCGGCGGCGGAGGCGATCCAACAAAAGCGACTCATTCGCCATGTACGGATTTCATTACCAAAATGCACCTCCACGTGCACTGCTAGCAACGCGCGGAGAGGGCGTGGACGGTAGATATACACGGAGCTGGTTTATTTGCATTCGCTGTTGCCTCTGTATTTCACACGTTTCATACAGACATATTGCCTTCTTTGCTATGCGAAAAGAACAGATTAAATCCGTATCAGGGAATGATAATTGCAAGATATTGAAACTTTATGAGTGTGATGAAAATTGTTCATCTTCCAGGGCACAGTTGGCGTGCTCTACTGACCCAAGAGGAATCATAGTTCGCAGTTACGCAGTCTCGTTCATAACCAGTGATCTTAGATAGTTCTAAGAACTGATCGGAAATGTCTCGTACAGCAAATACCAGTCGACATACTAGTCGTGAGGTGTCACCGCGAAAACTCCAAGCACTTATCCATTAAAGATACAATAACTCTTTTCTAGTATTCCCTTTTCTGATCAAAAGATAAAAGTAATTACTTCAATAATCAACTCTCCATTTATGCACCAAATCAAGCACCATGAAATACTGAAATATTTTGATGCACCTTTCTTTATGAAAAAGAATTCTCATTGTTGCATCTACTTTAATTTTGATTTCTACGTGTGAAAGTAATGAAAACGTGTAGAAAAAATGTTTTCGTGTGATGAAAATGTTTGTAGATAGAATGCAGTGGTTGGTTCTCTTTTTAGCAGTGTATCAAACCATCTTTCAAGAAATACGTGCTAAGGATGCTACGGCGTAACGTTTACGGACTACCTGGCACGGCCACTTTCGTTAAAATCTGATTCGGCAGATTTCTGACAATAACCACGGTCGACCCCTATGTTATTACAAACATCATTAATCAGAATTTCAATTCTCGAATATAATTCACCTGTCACAGACAAACAGCATGCCTGTCACTGAAACGAAGAATTAGCATTTATAGGGCAAATAATTATTTACTTACGACGACAGCGAATTTTAACATTATAAGTTTCAAAAAGGTCAGCATTCTTAAAATATTGTCGAAATAATTCAAATAGCAAATTTACTTAATATTAATTGCACAGAAGACCGGAACTGAGAATATGAGATAGAGAAAGTATTTTTTTTTTTTAATTTCAATATAAAATTGTAAATATTTTCAATTTACGAACATTATTTACTTGTAGACTTGCATCGTTCGAGAAGTCTCTTCGTTTTCCAAATGAAACGCAGGTCTGATGAATCAGTGCTCGTAAAGCAATCATTTTATGGCCACATCAACATTCTCAAGCAATCGTTTTTAACTACGCTAGTTCATTTCAAAATGTTTCGTTTTTCCTGTTATTTGTTCAAGTGAATATACAGCTTATTAATAACTACATTGTTATTTTATAACAAATTATTTATATGCATAGGTTATTGTCTTGAGGACAAGATTTTACACAAATAAGAGGCTGCTGGTAAAAACATCCATGAATCTAAATATAACGTAAATACAAAAGAACGAAATTCTCGTAACTGAATTTTCGCAAATCGTTATGTGCCCTCAATGATGTATTGTTCGCCCTGATTTCACTGGGAAATGCATTACAGTGCTTTGTATATGGTATCTGTTGTTTCGAAACTACCATCAACGCGCTATCACTGAAGCAGGCAGACAGGCCGCGTGCCAGTTTCAAGCGCTGACAGCTAGCAGAATGCACAATTTGTATTTCTCTTGTGTTCGCCGTGAATGGTAACGCTTTGTAGTGAACCCATAAAACAAGGTTATAAATGGAGATTAAATAAATAAAAGTGCTATTGTAGGAACATAAAACAATGTTCTATTCTCGCAAACAATTTACATAAAAAGTGAATAGCCGAAGTTCCTAGCTATTACAAGTACGTTGAGCAGGGATGGTTTTAGAGAAGTTTCCTAGGAGGTGGAGTGAGAGATTATTTGAAAATTCGAGTTACTAATACGAATCCACATGCGATCAGTCTATTTAAGTTAATTAATATATGTTCCTAATTGAACAACATTAAATTAGAACCCAGTGGCGTAGCGTAGTAGGGGTGGGAGGGGCGGCCCGCCCCGGGCGGCAAAATTTTACAATAAATAATAACAATTTGTTTAAAAGTTAATTGTAAAAAAAATCTGTAGCTGCTACAGAATTTGGTGGATATGTTTGCTTATCTAACGCCGGCTTTATTACTAAATTCGGATGATACTAAATGTTTTCTACACAACGCATCTGCCGAAATTGACAAGTAGGACTTCAAGCTGGAACGACTTCGACTGCGGACTTTTATTGCTGTCATAGGCGACGAAAATAAATTAATTAATGCGGAGCTACTTGAATTATTAAAATTTATTGTGAAGCTAGAAGATACTGTGCCCAATATTATAATAATGCTCTGAATATTCCTCACAATTGCCATAAGCAATGTAGTGAATGCTGTGAGAAGGGTTTTCAAAATTGAAATTGATCACTTTTTTTTTTTAAGATCAACAATAGTTCTGTAAGGCAAAACAATCTAGCTATCTTTTCTATTCATCAAAAGGTATGTGATGTTATAGACATTGATGGTGCAATAAAATAATTTGCTCTTAAAAAAGTAGACGAATAAAGTTTTAGCTAAAGGCATAAGTTTTGTTGTTAATTCTAACAAATATATTATTTTTCAATAAAAACATAAATAGTAACACTATCGTTCTAGATCTATTTGGAAGCCTATTTGTGTTTTATATTCCATAATAACACTCTTGATATCGTAGGCTTCCGCGGCCAGAGTCATGATCTGGGCTGTCCGGTTGACGCCGCGTCGAAGGCTGAGGTGCCGACGTTTCGACCGACATATTGTGGTCCTCTTCAGGGCAGTACGTATATGACTTTTATTTGCAACCTCTACAGTACACAATAATTATGCTTGATCTTGCCGAAAAGTTCTTTAGAATTACTGTTTAATTTAGACTTTTACGTTGAAATAATTAAATAAGGGAGCGGCGAAATTTTTCTCCCCCCCCCCCTCCAGGCGGCTGACACTCAGGCTACGCCACTGTTACAACCAAATTAAGTTAAACATTTATATAACAGTATGGAAAATAGTACACTTATTTGCAATACTCAAGAAATCGTCTTTACGGGGTGAGACTCTTGTAGCTCCCCGTGAATTCCAATAGAGAAAAGCAAAGAGAGGGAGGGAGGGAGGGAAGGCGGGCGGTGGGAAATGAGAAAGAGAAATATGGAAAGATAGAGAGAGGGAGGGATGGTGGGAGGGAGGGAGAGAGAGAGAGAGAGAGAGAGAGAGAGAGAGAGAGAGAGAGAGAGAGAGAGAGGCAGATGTAAAAGATGCAGAGAGACAGAAAAAAATAAGAAAAGAAAGAGAGAGAACCTGTGAAAGCTTTTATTTTCCAAGAATTTCCAATAAGTGAAAAAGCATAGGTCAAATTTGAGTCACTTCTTACAATTACAATAATTTATATGCCTTCAGAAGTAATTTAACGTACCAAAATTTGCACCTCTCGAGGACGTAACGTAACGTCGAAATTTTCGTATCGAATTCCCTTGCAAATGGAACGTCAACCGAGTAACGATGCACATGAACACACTTTTTGCAATAGTACCGGCGCTCTACACGTCGGGCGCAACGCTGGCGGCCTAGAGCCAATTTCCGCGGCGGCATAGACGCACCGGCAGCCAGCGTTTCCATCAATCGGGGCGCGGAGGCGGCCCTCAGCGCGATGGACGGAAATACGCGCGGCGCTTTTCGCCGGCGCGCGGAATTTCACGCCGCGTTCGCGCGCAAGCCGGCCGGCCGACCCCTCCCCGCCCCACCCCTCCACTGCCACGACGCGCTAGTGCCCCACCACGCCGTTCACTCCACTCGAGCGGGAACTGAGAGAGAGACACGATACTCAGCCAAGAAGAGTAGAGGCTGCCCGTGGACCACCTGAATCACGCCACGAAACAAAGTAAACCAACCGTTAATTAGTGCCCTTTCATGTCTTCATATTCTCTGTATTTTACTTATCTCCGTGAAACCTGAAAAAAACGTTACAATCAGAAGAGACTATCTATAACTGACAACATTAGAAGACTTGGAATGACGTGTTTGTATGAGGAATGTACGTGTATTAAAAAAGGGAAATATTAGATTGAACCGAAGCTTCATTAAGTGATTTGGGTATGCAATTATAAAAAAAAGCACGGTACTGCAAAGTGAATACTAGTTTACACCGTTTTTCACTAACTGCCTACATGCAGGAATCTGTTAGCTACGAACAATTGTTTTCTAGGCTACAACTCCATTTTTATTACTCTACTACATTTTTATTCCTACTTTCGCAGTTTCCTCACTAAGTTTTTTGTCCACTTCTTAGGCTTCATTCTCTATCGCTGTGAGACATTTAATCACTTATCCTATTTAAAGAAGAATTCACACGCCTGCATCCTGAAGCTGCGCGTTCCCTTGCACGTCAGCATCGCTTTCCACCTCACCCATACCGATATACTATTCCCTTCCTCTCCACGTTGATCACCTCTTCTCCCTACCAGCCGTGGGTCGTATCCCTTCGCCCCCGCAGCGATCCGCTCTGATCCGCCGCCTGCTCATCAAGTGGACGGGCGCACGTGCGGGGCATACGGCCGGCCGCCCCGCCTCCGCCGCTGGTCTGCGCTCCGCAGTCAAGTAGGTATTGACACTTGCCACTCAGCCGTAAAACATAGGCCACGCCGCCACCGCTGCGGCGCAATAAATCGTCATCCACCCCACCTCTCTCTTCCTCTTCCTCCTCCTCCTCCTCCTCTCTCCGCTCCTCCCCACTTCTCCGCGCCACGCCCTCTTCCTTCCCCGCGCGTCTTCCCATGCGCACGCGCGCGCGCGCCGATCTAGGTCAGCACGCACACCGAGTACGTCTAGCCACCCGCCTCGCATGCGGCGCCGCAAACCTACCAACGACATTGCCTGAGGATGCGCGTGCGGTCCTTCAACGCACCATGAAAAAGTCGCTTGTTCAAAGGGCACAAAACCACACGGATCTTTCCTACACTTAAGATTAATATTACGTTCCTCCTGATACTTTTTGTTGTCTTTTTATATTTTTGGCAGCGGTGTATCTAAGGCTCAAGACTTTTATCCCGGAGATCTATCGCCCCATTGCAGACTAATTACGAATGGAAACATTACTAATCTGATGAAAACTTTTCTAGTGTAGATAATTGTATTGAAAATATTATTTTAAATAATGCCCAAGATATTATGAATGATAAGTTACCATCGCAAATCAACAACTGAATATTCCTGGCTCCTTTATTCAGCCAATACACTGCATCAATTATATAGGGGTTGGACAAAATATAAATTATATGCAATACAGTACATCTTTTTACATTGTGGCGCCACAGTGGACATGTAAACTCTGAGACGCAGGTGCATTACACAGTTGACTTGCCACGTTCTGATGGTTATATTGCAATGTATTGTAGGTTTTGTTCTGCGAGGGAGAACACAAGCAATCGGTGAAGTCGGTAAACACTCACACTCCGAAAGAGGAAAATCGTTGGAGCGCGGTTAGCGGGAGCACCTGCGAGAAAACAGCTGAATTGTTTATTGTTTCACGAGCGACAGTGTCCACGGCAATGACAGCATACGCAAAACATGGTAAAACTTCGTCAAAGAGGAATAGTGAGCGAAAGTCGAAGTTAGCTGATAGAGACCGACGAACATTAAAACGGATTGTGGCCAGATAACGTTAAACTCCCGGGGTATATGTGACTTTTGTTTACACAAAAACAGTACGGCAGGAGCTTCACAAATGGAAGGGCAGCAATGCTGAAAATATGCACAACGGAAGCCTACGCAAAGCTGCAAAAGAAGTGATGCCACAATCATAAAAGCAAAACACATAATGACTGGAAGAACGTGGTATGGTCCGAGGAATAATCGCTTGTATTGTTTCCTTTAATCAGACGGATTTATGTATGGAGAATCCCAAAACAAGTCTACGATCCAGCCTTCCTACTTCCTACAATTAAGCATGAGGGAGGTTCCGTTATGATTTGGGCGGCTATATCATGGTATTCAGCTAGACCTGCCATTACCCTCACTTGCCGAATTATTGTGAATTATCTTGAGATCCTCAGCAATGAAGTGCTTACAATGACTAGCATATTGTAGCTAAATATTGCCATATCCCAAGATGATAATGCGCTCGTGCACACAGCAAAAAAGTTTCAGACATGGGTTGCGGGGCATCAGAATATCATCAAACATCTTCCCTGGTCACCACAATCGCCAATCTCAACATAATTGAACAGTTATGGGTCAACTTTTTTGAAATTCTTGGTTTACAATGAACTACTGTAAAGTATGTGCTGAATGTAAAACACCCATATGCAGTATTATTAAAGTGTATTTTATTACATATTCTTGAGCAGGGCGCACGGATTTTTTTTTAACCATTTTCCGTGATTTTGTTCACCTGCATTTTTGTAGTTGCAACCCCCTAGTATTGTACTATTGCTGAGAATTCATATGACACAGGGTTTATAAGTCAACAGAGTGCTAACTTTCAAAAGATAAAAAAAAAGAACGCCATTAGAGCTCGAAGCTAATGTCCGCATGTTTATTGCATTATTTCTTCTCTCTTTTGAGTTATTCAGTTCACACACCTAAGAATATAAAAATTCAATGTTCGATTTTTTCAATACTACCAAAATCTGTCTAATTCTTTTATCACATCTTTTTTCAATACGAAAATGAACGCAAGTCAAAGTAAAAACTAACTTAAATTTATTTCATACCATCTTTAATAAACGGTAAAGTTAAGAAACGCTCGAATGCATTGATAAAAATCAATCAGTTTAGAAGAATATAAGGCGTTCTTGTTCTTAAAAGTTTGCATGCTTGACTTCGTCACCTTCCTGACATGCATTTTCCACCTTTCATGTGACAACGCTTCATAATCCTCAGCTGTACGATTGCCAATTATACACGGACGAATATATCCCACATATTAGTATACCTCGACAGGCAGTTGTTAATAGTTGCCATGCATAAAATGAGTCATGAAAGAGTCACGTAACCTTGACTTAATTACGAGACGAACGCTAAGTTATGTTGTCTGACAACGATTATTCTGAGTGCTGATGAAGAGATCTTCATTAGAGACCAAAAAAATAACCCTGATGAATACAAAATATTGATGCTATCCCGGTAACTAGATAGATGGAAAATATAGGTAGATAAAATGAAAAAAAGTTTTAATGACTGAAAATATGTCAATAAAGGAAGGGTAAGTATGAATGTTATAGGAAGTCTGCGACGAGGAGAAAGAATAAAATACATCAGCAGGAAAGGCAGAAAGAAAAGCTACAAGAAGTTACGAAGAAAAGTAGCAAAAACGTTCAGATGAAAAAGTTCAGATACGGACGATGTGGAAGATGAATAGTATGTCGAAATGAGGAAAAAGAAAAAAAGGTTAAATGACAGAAAATAGAATGAAGCACGCATAAAAATAACAGAAAAATAAAGAAAAAAATATAAACGAAGCTGAAGAAATCGCAAGAACAAGAATGACAGTCGGCGTAATGGCTCGAATATGTTTTCGGACTCAAACTTCCTTTATTATTTTCAGAGGAAAAAGGCAAAGGGCAATGTTTGGGGCGGTCAAATCGGATGAAACAGAAACGGCACAAAATTCTTCGCCAGGATGCCGAAATAAAAGAAAATTGTCCAGTTTCATGTAGATCATGAAATCCTTTCAGAAGCGATCACCAGGATATTTGTGTACCTTTCGCACGTGTAAAAAACCATGGCTTGGAAAGACCTTTAAACTGAACCTCGACTTGGGAATGAAGCACAACAGCGTAGAAAGGGCAGGGGAAACAATGTTACCTTCGAAGGGGAGAAAAATATTTCGTCTCAGAAGTGTTTGCAATCACAATGGGAGCGATGTTGCCGATATGTTCAAGTCCAGGAAAATCATATCATGATAAACTCTATTTACAGTAATAGTTATTAAAAGAATGTATTTCGATGTATATAAATTAATGGGTGAAACGAATACCAAGAATAGTTAGTGTTATTCACAATAACGATACTCAAACAATAGTTGTTAATAATTTTTTATTAGCTAAGCACTTAAACGGACTTCGTGTTAGTTAACTAATATCTTCACATCTCTACAGTATCTACATTTCTCTACACTATAGTACCTCTATCACTCGCGCCAATTTCCATCACAAACCGCCCAAGAAAGCTACAGTGGATAATTTGAAACAAACTGCGTAAATTGTTATATTGTGTTAATCAATGTTTGTGCGTATCGCGTCCGTGCTGTAGTGGAGAAGCATCTCGGGGCGGTGCAATTGAGGCCAAGTGCGCCGCACCTGGCGCCGAGGCCGCCGCGGGGGGCGCTGCGGTAGCCGCTGCGTGTGCTGTGCCGCAGCTCTTTGCAGCTATTTTAGGCGCGGGGGTGAAGGGGGTTCCGGGAAGCGGTGCGGAACGCGGCACGGGCATGGAGGTCAGGCCTGCTACTCTGTTTTAAACACCCAATGCCCCGAATTCGGGGGTCGTCATAGTCTTTATCAGTTTTTGAGTAATTTGGAGACAAAAATAGTCGACTGCTCAAATTTACTGCGCTTCCTGAGCGTAAAATAAATAGTGATGCTAAGCAATTGGATGCTTCGTAAGTTAGAATTTGTATATTATCATATTCCTTTGTTCGTTTCTTCTTCGAGCTTTTGTTATAAGTTTTAAAATGATTTTTTTAGAAATTATTTAAAACTTATTTTAAATTGCGACATTTAATTGATTTAAATGTGAAAAGGAATAGATAATTTCTCTTTGCTTAATAAGATGTAGGAATAAAAAGTAATTCATGCAAAAAACGAGTATTTTCATGTACGAGTCCGTATATAAAAATATTGTATTTAATTATTATATTTTTCTACTATTTTCTTGCTAGCGGTTTCAACAATGCTAATTGGTAAAATGTGTATCCCATACGAATAGCAGTCACTGTTGCTTGTATCCCACTGTTGCCATGCTGCACTAATAACAGAAGGCGAAAATGACTGCTGCCTTTTCTTTCGCACTAATATAAATTGTTTTATTTACAGCTAAAATACGCATCGTCCATCGATGCTATTCGTGTAATTTTGCATGATGCGCGTAAATTCGAGTACTTTTCGCGCAATTTTGATTGAAACTACGGGCGAGGAAATACGTGCTGTTTTAGCACCACTCGTTTTATCAAGTCTATAGGCGGATAAACCTCAGCCCCGTCATTAATAAAGATACTGTACTGTCAGTTTTATCATTTAGATAATTACACAGATTTAAAACACAATTAAAATACTTACAACTTATTAATAATAATAATAATGATGATAATAATAATAATTATTATTATTATTATATTGTTGTCAGTCTCTCAAAAACGTTTTACATAAATTCCTCTTTCTTCTGCATGCTCACACAGACTGTTCCCTTATCCCGTGTCTAATAAAAAAAATCACAGTCCTAACATATCGTTTATAATCTTATTTTTAATTCCTTCTAACAATTTTATTTTTAAATCTCAAGGTTGGTCTTCTTTCTTGTTCATCTTGTAGTGATCATTTTTCTACAAGTGCGCATTTATAGAACTCCTTATCTTCAATTTTCTTTATTCGTTAGTCCTAGTTAGTTAACGTTCTAGTAAGTCACAAGGACGCACACCCCTTAGATAATCAGAAATCAAAGAATTATAAATATTTTCAAGAAAAATAACGATTCAAAGTTTTACTTCATAAGTACTACAAATACACATGATAGTGCTGACAAAAGAATAGTACACAAGAAGATTCTTTGTGCACACAGTATTCTCCTTCTGCTATCCTCCGCCTTGTCGTTGGGGGCAGCACATTGACCGAGGGAAGCCAAAGCGCGAATTGCATGAGCGTTCATGGAAATGTTGCTTTCCACGGTGGTAATGGGCCGTTTACTTGACAATCGCACAAATTGCGGAACATCGCCTTCCAAGTTTGAATCGCCTACTACCCGAGAGAAATGTGAGTAAAGCTGGTCTCTGGATTGCCTTAACGCGGCGCATTAAGACCGCCAACACAGCACTTGCAAATAAAATGAATACTTCGCACACGGTGAGATATCAACATTTTGCATGTTAGTTTTAGATATTTGAGGGAACATAATGGGGAGTTTCGATACCGATTTCTAGACATTTATAACTGAAAGATATCACACCGCCGAAATAATCATAGCAATATATCCCTCACTATGGAAGACGCTTTCCATGGGACAGAAGACAGACGTAATTCTTGCTCCATTTGTATTAGTTAAGAATAACTTATTATAAATAATAAAGGCCTGCAACAGCAAACATGTTGAACAAAATGACACTAATGTTATCCAACAATAATATGCTGCACACGGAAAAAGAACAAGTAAATACTTTGGAATAACACTGCAATATATTTAATATTTTAACAAAACACGTCTCCACGATTACAGCAATAATACACCACAATGCATAGCAAGAATATCAAAAGATTTGCTCTTCCAGAACGCAACACATAAATAGTAAATATTAAATGACGAGCGGCCTCTTCCTTGAAGCCTTGCAGTTGCATGATATCAGATATGTCGTAAGAAAGACAATTCAGCCAGTACAAGCGGCTTTAGAATATGCGGAATCACAATCAAATATTTGCATTTTTCAGTTAAAATCCATACAGCTGCAGTGGTTTTTTGTTATTTTTCCCAAGTTCCTGAGTATCAAACGAAACTGTAGACACTTCTCACATGGCGAGTTGCAGTATAGATTTCTTTCTATTTCTGCGCTCATTGGAAATTAGTAATATAGGTACAATAAGTTAGATGACAATCTTATTCAATGTTCACATTTTTAAGTGATATATTGTAAAGATCGACGATGATATAGTCAAAAAATAAATCCAAAGTGGACAAAATATTGTCAGCGATAGACATCAAAGTTCCTCACTCCAATTTCTCAGTTAAAAACCCAACTGTGTGATAATGATGTATTTATAAGTGAAGGTATCGAAATATTTGTACGTAAATATATTAATGATTATTTACAATGATTATTTACCTTTTCTCCAGTACGGAACAAATTTAGTGCCTCGGACTATCAGCTAGTCGCAACTTTTCCAATCTCTCTCTAAGATGTTGGTTGATCGACCCATAGATCGGCCGTCAGTGTCGAAATGAGGACCGAACAGGGAATTATTGCACGCGGAGCATGGCCCGTGTTCAATGTATCAGTTCTGAAATTTGCCTGAAAGTGAACAGGGAAACCATGCAAACTAGTGATCGGTGCCGACAGCATTCGAATTCAATCCTACCTGCACCATAAACTCACAGATGTTAAAACATATCGAGAGAATTTCTGGAACTTTGCTGGGATAGAACTTGCGTTCTTCCAATCACTGGTTTCGATTATTTTACAATTAATTTTTAACGACAATTCGCACCGAGAATCATAGAGATAAGTGTAAATATAGTCTCGTCGAGAAACAAACTAAGCAAAACGAAGCGCAAGACAATAGTTCTTCCAACTACGCCAACGAAGCGTTAATTCAGAAACTCTGCGAAACAAAGCAACAAAACTTAATACAAATCTTTCTTTCCACACGAATTCCCGAAGTAAAATTAATATTCAATTCACTATTCTTTCGCGGCACCGTCAACACTCATTTTCGCAAGTTCCGAAAGCGCGAAACAATGACAAGAGATTTCCTCGCCGCCGAAGCAGAACTTAATCGGGAACTTCGGTCGAAAATTCTGGAACTCCCTCGGTGGAAGTAGACCCTTTTTTTTATATTCACGAGACATTAAGCACGAACCACGCCCTAAAATGCGCGATGCGAATCACGGACATAAACAATAGCGCGAGAAGTAAGAAGTTCGGTGGAAAAAACAAAAAAGTTTGAGCAAACCTGCGTGAGACGAGGTAGTTTCAGTAAGCTCTCCAGTTATGACGTCTGCTGCAGACGAGAGTCCCAGATGAAACGGCACATTTCTACCACCGGCGACTCGGAGCACTCGGGCGGCGTAGTGTCCGTCATCTTTTTCATTGCACTCAACTCTTCTGGAAAGTCCGTCATCTTCCGCCGCCGCAGCCCTCTCCCACCATGCCTCCGTACTTGCTCCTTTAGTACTTCCTTCTCACCACAACTTCGTATCCTTCCTTTCGTTATCTGATTACACTCCTACCAATTTCTTGTACAGACAAGAAATTGGTAGATGTAGTGCACCGCAGTTATTAACGATCGAATATCACAGTCCATGCCGGCCCTTATCTTTTGAAGCTGGTCACGAAAGCCTAGTGATTAGGTAAAGCAACCTGACGTGTTGTACGCGTATTATCAAACAAATGCCACTGGTGTCAAGGTTAGTTCTCACAGGCTGCTGCGCTATTTAAAACCACTCAGTATTGTCACGCTAACATCATTCGCTCTAATCCTCACAATCCCTCATATTTTTCTGTCACTCTTACTATTACCGTTACACATCCGTCACTAACAAGCCCGATTGTCTCTATTCTTTTTTAAGCTTCTTCACAATCATCCTAGTTTCATTCACCACCTCCAAATTCACAGTTCTCGACAGGCCATCGATTCGCTTTTTTCCTTTCACTTGCCTTACCCCAACCGTCCCTCCCTACTCCGGCAATGGTCTCCCAATCCCTGCCCCAGCATCATTCCTCCTCTTTCTCCCCCGTCGAATCTGTGCATCCCAAAGCAATGGAATCGCGAGCTGAAACGGCGACGTCCTTGGGTATGTGGAATGCGCGAGCCGTCTGCCCCGAAGGCCTTCGTCCGCCATGGGCCACGGGCGCGCGCCTGGCGCTCACCTCGGCGTCGCACAGCAGCTGCGGAAGCTCCCCTGCCCACGCCTCCGCTTCCGCTTCCGTCGCCTGGATCGAACTACCTCATCACTCACATCGATTCCCTATATCCACTTATTTCTCCAGGATTTTCGAAACCTCAAATCAATTGAATTTGTTTTCTAAGTAATGTTCACATCACCACTCACATGACCAAAATTGTAAGTGCGCAAGTAAGGTTGCGTTGCATAAAAATTATCACGTTTTCGTTCACATCAAACTATTATTATAATTATTATTTCCAAAACCAGAACGCGTACAAAATATAAGGAACATATCGTTTCTGGCGATCACGCACGTATGTGTAAGCAAACAATGTGTGTGAACTGTTTCATTTACATGAGAATTAAAAAAGCATTTTGCGAGAGATAAAAGTAAATTACACCACAAAAATATCAACACCTCAGCGTGCGGTAGAAACAGTTCAAGTGAATAAATTAAGAAAATTTTGGCGGGACGCAGGCCGCAGGAAAACACCTGCTAAAAAAACTTACAAAATGATGACATTCGTTTTTATAACGGACATATTTTCTTATCTATTACCATCATATACATGCCAAGTCTGACCATCACTTAGATATCTCATTTTATCTTTCTACACAACTTTCCTCATTTTCATCTGAATCGATTGAAGCACACAAACCTTACTCTTTAACTCACAAAACAGAAAAAACTTGTTCTTGAGCAGTCACTTCGCGCTCAGTGAGAATAAAATCTCTGTACAAAAAAAACGGATGTTGGTTTGTCCGACATCTATGAACTCCGACCCCCTTTGACTGATCTCCACGATAGTCTCCATTTTAGATTTTTTCATGGAGAAAGTTTTTGTGCTGTTTACTTTGTTGAAACTCTCCACTAGATGGCACTGCAGCACAAGATGGCGCTTCAGTTATATACAATTCCCAATCCACCTGGGCTGGGCTGGGCATTGTTGCTGGGCGTTGCTGCGTGTCGTGGGGCGGGGTCGCGCAGAACAAGACGAGCGGGCGGCGCGGGATGTGGACGGGCTGAAACTAATGCTGAGCTAGGAGACGACAGCGACGGGAGAACAACCAGGTCGTAGCAGCGCGCACGCAGCGAGAAGACGGCGGCCGGGCGTAATTCTGCTAGTGAATTACACAGAAATTAAAACAATGGTTTCCGAAGTCTTCCACAAAGCGGAGTCTCAAAGAAAATAAGACAGCGCCGCAAATCCCTCCGCAGATAAAATGACCTCTCTTTAGGGGCAGAGCGCTTCGCGTGACAACTGAGGCGGCGCCATTGCCGCTCGCACCAACGCGACCGTCGAAGGAGCGCCCGCTGAGGAAGAAGAAACGGCTGTAAAGAACTAGCACAATAAAGGGCTCCGTAATGGGATTTAGTGGTTCGGGAAATGATATTCATGGAACCTATTCCAGGAAGAGATAAAACCCGCGATGGCGCGCGCGTTCGCCATTTTTCCACAACTTCCTTCGGGCGCGCGCGCGCGGAGGCGATTCGCCGCGAGAGCAAACGGACGCTGCAGCCACTGCACAGTGTGACCTGCATAGACTTCCAAAAATATAACTAATGAACACTTAAAAAGGGCAATACTTTCATAATTAAACTACATCTTGTTAAATAAAACGTGCAACCTGGTCCAATAAAATGGTTGCTGGATTACTGCTGTAGGTATTCCACAATTGTATCTTCTCAGTGCATTAAATTGCATTGAACAAGATTCGTTAATATATATCTGAGTACTTACTGTAGACCCCCCTTTCAACCAAGAAATAGGAAACAAATCAGCAGACTTAACTTCCAAGACAAAACTTTCTGGCTTACTCAGTAAGCAACTACGTATACAAGGTCGTAAATCCATACTGGAATTTTCATTGCATTCGCAGATATCTACTGATGTCTAAGGCTCCACAACTCACTTCTACATCTTCGAGTATAGCTATTCCAACAAGGAAGCTGCGTCTAAAAAACATTGATTGGAAAGTGTTTCTCATTCAATAGTGATTCATTCTGCTCTATTATTATAATTCTACGAATTACCCATTTTCTTTAAGAGGGTTTGACCGCTAGGAAAGACATCTCAAGAAGACTTCACAAACGAGATTGGGCTACATATTCCAGAACAAGAGCGCAGAGCAAGTCGTTCAAACAGAAGAAAAAGAAGATAACGAGAAAGGCGGCGAGGGCTTTCCAACTCCTTGCAACTAGTCGAGCTCTCCCCACCCACATCCACATCCAGAAGCCTATTTTCGAACACTGTGCGCCCGCAGAGTCAATGCACCCATTTTTCCGGATTTTATGACACGGCCATGCGCGTTGTTTTCCGGCGGCGAGTAGTTCCGCTTCAAAAAATCGCGCAATCTAATTTACCCTCATTTCGCCCCCTTCTCTTCGCCTCCCTGCTTTCTTCTCGGCCGCTTCTCGTCGAAGGACGAGGAAGAGGAGGCGGCGCGGTGCGGCGCGGCGCCGAATAACTAGTCGGCAACGACGGCCGGCGCCCAAGCGAGTGGCCTCCCAGAGCCAGAGCCCCCGCAGGGGTGGGGTGCGGGAGGAAGACGCTTCCGAGGGAAGAACAGCGCCGGAGGCGAAGAATAAACGACGCGAGCCAACCCAGAAGATGGGTGGCCATGACGCGGTACTGGCAGTGACAACGACGCAACGGGGGAGCCTGCGGAGGGAGAGTTTGTTTCAAGACAAAGGGTGGACGCTGGTGTACTAAATCGTTCAGACGATTATTTTCGCCTTAATGTAGGAACGTATCTAATTAGATTCTATTTAATAATATTTAACGGGTGAAATGTTTTTGGTATAGTCCAGATGATTATGGAAGATCCTTATCAATTTCACAGTGTGGATGTTCAAGGTGGAAAACATCACCGAAATTCCCAGAAATAAATATTAAAAAGCAAATACGATACCAATGGATAGTTTGAAATAGGAAGAGCTAAGGTAAAGAAAAGCGTATTCAAGGAAGACAAAATACGAAATGGCAGAGGAAAGTCATCGCTTTCTAAACGAGAAAGAACCCCCAAAACCCAATTCTCGAATTCCGAATCCTATTCTAATATCAAAGATGAAACTGATCTAAAAGATAGATTTCAAGAGGACATTCCTTAACGTTATACGACTTATGTAAGTGGCTAACAAAACCCTATAAGAGTCACTAGCCCCGAATCCAATGCCATTCTCATTATCTGGTTATACCGTCAGTTCCTTTACAGCATTACACCCACAGTACTGCAAGACGATGCACTACAAAATAAAAATTTTGTTCTAAGCTATGATTTCAGAAATATCAATATTCATTGCGTTATCAATTTTTGTAATTACTTTGCAAAAATCGACGTTTCCCTTCTATTCATCCTGAAAAGTTGCTTTAGAAAACGGCGTACCGCTCGCCTTTCCTAGCATCCCTTCGGGTGCCAGACGTCCCTTCTGCAGGAAGACCGCGACGTAAGCCGCCAGCAGCAGGTCATCCGGAGGACTCCGTCGCCGCGGGGGGACTACGAGGACAGAGAGGAGGGCGGGCCGTGGGTCCGTCCACACCACACCGCGCCGCGCCCAAAAAACTTTTTCATTTGTCGGCGACCGCGCAGCTAAATAAAGGAGAAGCGCGGCGCTGCGCCGTCACCCCTGGCGGAGCGGCAAACAGTGGCGGAATGGCGGAGCGGCGGGGAGCGGGGTTGAGGTTTCCCGCGCAGGTTGTTTCTCTCGTGCAGCGACTGCGCGCGGCGCGGCGCAGCGTGGCGCAGCGCAACGGAGCGTTGCCGCAGCCCCGCCCACTCTTCGGAGGCGCCTTCGCCGCTCCACGGGGGATGGGGGGATGCCGGACGTCTGCGCAGTAAAATTTAGAACGCGCCGTCTGGAATTGGATTACAAAGTAGTCTTGTAACGAAGCGTACTAAAAAGGGCGCTTGCCGAGCACGTAGCCCATTCCGGAAGCCCGCGGTTCCATTCGCAATGCGGGGCAGGGCGGGGCGGGGCTACTCTGAACGAGTTTTCGCAGTTGCTTCTAGTTCCTCCGGGGCGAGCCAAAGAACCGCTTCTAGCCGCAGGCGCAGCCGTCCGATGAGGCACCAGGCAGTGCGTGTTGTGTGTTTTCCATGCACAAGAACTGGATCGGTTATTCGATACTCGAAGGCATTACGAATATCTGATACAGATACTGCGAAGACAATACATCTCCTTTTTTTCTTTCTATCTTCTTTCATTTCAGACTCGTTCCAAAGAAGAGACGTTTGATCAGAAGGGTGTGGGTTCCGGTTTGTTGACTACAAGGATATAAACAGCATAAGTTACCAACGTCTTGGGCAATGAATGATAACTGAATCGCGTGGAAGAAAATAGCGAACGAACGGGAAATGTTCCAACAGGATAATTCCAAGAATTAGCACATAATTTTATTATAAAGGGAGAATAGTTTCCTTCTGTAAAAAAAAAAGCGTCTAATAACGGGATAAGCTGTAGGCGCGCCGACGTTTACATAAACTAAACCGATATTTTACACTGCAAATGCTTTCAAGTTCTCACTGATATCTACAAAATACAACGGCCCCGTTTTCATCACTAGTTTTAAAGAACATTTTCGGTACGTTCAGTGACACTAACTTTTTAATTATTTCTTTCGGTGCAACCCATTTCATTATCTCATATGCCCGGCCCACATATTCTTCTTAATGAAATCGTGATACAGTGTTAGTACAAACCGGACAACATTCAATCGCGCACGAGGTGCACATAACTCTATTCTTTTCCAAAACATGAAATCCAATTTTTTCGTTACAGAACACAAAATTATATACCCAATCTACTAAAACCGATATCGAAAAATGTTTGGAAGAACAAAACCATAATTATCAACAAAATTTAATTTTGTGATAAACATCCCGTACCAGGGGACCGACTGCACTGCCAGTCTGTTCACACGTACGTATCCACCACACACGAAACGCGAAACGATAACTCACCATGACATTCCAACACCCACAAACCCGCGTCGCACACGACACACCACTACATACATACACACGCACACAAACGCATTCGCGCCCACATTCACACGCACCTTCACCATCGGCAACATTTTCCCAATAAGCTAACCTCCACAGGGCGCGCGGGCTGGGCAGAGCGCTGCAAATCGCGGGCAGCCGTGCACCGCACGACGAGACCGTTAAAAAAAATTCTCCGTGCCGCAGCGCTAACTGAATCAGAATTCGACGATACAAAGGGTGCGCAAACGCTCGTGGCGGGAAACAGGCAGCGGCGGCGAGATTGCGGCGATTCCACATAAAACATTTTTACTGCGCCGAGGCGGAGGCGGGGACGGGGGCGGGGCGCCCGATAGTGGCCTGCGGGTACAGCGGAGGCCGGGGCGGGGCAGAGGGACCCGACCCGCGCGCACTGGTGTTATAAACACGTTGTTACGCAAACATAATTAACTCAGGGAATACATGAACAACGCGATACGGTTTGCCCATCCCGCGCCGAGGAGAGGGGGCGGGGCAGATGCGGGAGGGGGCGGGGCGGGGTTTTGGGGTGGACGGGGGCGCTCAGGCGTGGCGCTGATTTCGGATTTAAAATCAACATCAGCAAACGAGCGCGTGTCGGTTGCGCTGACGTGGGGCGATTATGGTGAGAGCGCGGGAGCGAGGAAAAAGAATTCGATGATAATCACGTACGAAGGCAGCCGGACACATGAAGCCAAGCAAAATATCCTCTCCATTTCTGGGAGTATCTTCAAAGACATAATTATAAAAGCATGGGACCCGCTGAACGTCCTCAGGCATTTGTTTCGAATAAATTATCGCTCACAACATCTTATACTACAAGTAGTCCGCTAGAAGTATCTTTATAATTGTATCAACATACCGTATATAACAATATAATGTTTATAATATAATATTTATATATCAACATAATACAACAAAAGGCACACATATCATACTGCATAAAAAGTACGAGATGTTAATAGGCGAATTTATTTCTAACTGCTGTTTGACAATTAGAGAATGGATATACATGTTACCGATTACACGCAACAAACTCTTAAGTATCTGAAAGGAAATTAAGATGTCAGCGGATATTTGAAAATAAAATGCTCAATTCAGAAAACCAAAAATATCTCAAGAATATATACGAACTCATTTAGATATTTTAATTTTACTAACGCAGCACACATAAACCTACAGCAAAGGCAATTCTTACGAACACATGATCAGAAATCAAAAAGTTGTTTCACTGTTCATAAAATTATGTGATTACCAAACTGTAGGGTTACGAAGGGCCTCAAGCAGTGTAGGCAACCGTTTGTAAATCGATGGGAAGCAAGTCAACACCAACAAACCTAAATGTTGTACATGAGGGCAAATAAGATTCGCAACTTCGGAAGACAACGTACGCGTGGAACATGAAGCAAGAACTGCAAACACAGAAAAATTAGGATAGTGGAGTGAGATTAGAAAGAAAATGCAGTGAAAGAAGGAAAAAAAATCCTCAAACCGAACCAAAAGCGAGTAACGATAAGAAAAGATCTTGTTTCATAATTAACGCGTAGAAACACCGCAAGAACTGCTCCGAGTAGATACTCCACGCCCTTTGACTTACAAGAACCGTGTTTCAGAAGGCTCCCAGTGGCAGCAAGCTAGTCCATTTTCTGCGATCCACTAAGTCGACTTCTCGGTCCATTAACTTCACTTGCAACGCTACCTGTCAGGCACAGCAGTTTACGAAGATGTAAGTCGGCCATCATGAAAAGAACGGAGTAGAGGGAAAATCAATAAAACTTGACAGAGTACCTCGCTCAAGCGTTAAGCACTCTAGGTAACCGCTTTTGTTGTGGATTATCGAAGTACATTCTGGCTGATAATGAAAGAGAATTACATGAATATGCAAAAAATAACACTAAATATTGTCACTATAAAACTACTCAGTTGCAGTTTGTACGTCATAACAGATAACTAACGTAGGCAATAAAATATTCTTCTAAAACAAATCATTTCACCATATCATTTAAACAAATTCAAATCTTGTTCTGGCATAAGATAAATATCTCAATAAGCGAAACTTGAGAACGTGATGTGAACGAAAATATACCTACTCAGAACAACTGCGAACGTAAATAATAAGAAATATCTAATGTTTCTTAAAGGTCTGAAGAAGGGTTTGAAGTCTTGTAAGTTCATTGATTCCTGCCCGCCAAGAATAATTCAAAAGAAATAAGTAATCAAAATAAGAAATAAGTTGTGCAAGTTTCACAATGTCTCAAAATCATATTTTTCGAAAGAGACATGTTCCACGTACAGATCATGAAAGATTTACGATTAAATATCCACCTTATTCTAATTACGCGCTGTATTTAGAAGTCCAGTAATAACGAGAAAGTTCTGAGAACTTTTAATTTTATCTCGTCCCTTCCAACACACACACACGCGCACGCGCGCGCTGAAATTTAGAAACATTCCTGTTTTTATTTATTTTCAGTATCACTATCGAGTATAGCGTAGGAAAGTATAGTGCAAGAGCAGATTGTAGGAAACAGCTGAAATTCTAAGGCGTATACGGGGTCCGTATTTGCGGCTCAGAGTGAACTTCTAGGGCAGCGCGGCTACGACGGCACCTAGTGTCAATTCGCCTCCCCTCGTATCGTCAGCAGCGCCACCGTCACCACACGGTTCCCGCCTCCACCGCGACAACCACCCCCGCCGTCTCCGCCACCACTCCTCCCACAGCACCGCCGGCGCCTCCACTGCCTCCGCCTCCGCCTCCGCCGCGCCGCGCGGATCCATACAGCAGAGGCTTCGAATCGAGCGGCGCGGCGCCGGGCCAGGGCTGCGCCGGGTGGTCGGGCGGGGCAGGGTGGGGCGGGGAGAGAAGGGGAGGGGCAGGGCGGGGCACACCGGAGGCGAGAGCCAAGGTGGAATTCTACCACTCGCTGCGGCGCGCTCCAACACCCCGCCGCTGCCACTTCACGAATTCGTTTGACGCCGCGCCGTGCGCCAACGACGTCAATGCTCGGAGCCCCGGTGCGGCACAGCGCTGGCGCGGGGACTGTGGTGACAGGCACCAGCAGCGCTACTGCAAGAAACTCTGATGGGAAATTCGCACTAAAGGTGATGGAATTGAAGCCGCGATGACTTCCATTTAAGATAGTAATGATAGCAATATAAATACCAAAGGGCTATGGGAGTGATATGGTTATAATGAAATAAAGAATGAACTTAGAATAAAGGGCTAGGTATGGCTAGATATGTGTACCGGAAGAGTGAAGAAAGTAGTAGGTGGCGTCGTATGTCTATGTGTATTCATGTGAGATTAATTCCGGTGAGACACTGGGGGGGGGGAGCAATCAAGCGACTAACACGAGGCTGAAAGTACCACGAAGTAGAACTGAATGCCGCAGGAGTGGCCAAGAGAATAATGGGAGTGGTGTAGGGAAAGACCACGCCCATCTCGGGGACGCACACCTACGGCACGTGCCGAAAACGTCGACCTGGCCCGCCCCACAGGCCTGCCTGGCTTCGTGCCTACCTACTCGCCCTGCTGCCAACCGTCCACCCACCCGCCCGGAGCGCGCGTGCGCCCTGCCCTGCGGCCCTTCGGTCGGCGACCCGGCGCCGCGCCGAGCAAAGGGAGGCCACAGACCCCGACGCTGCGCCCAGGGGAGAAGCGGGAGGGGCAGGCGAGGCAGAAAGAGAAAGTCCCGACGGCAGACGAAGGCGAAATGTGGCAAAGGGTACAAGACGCAGTGATCGATAGGGCTATGTAAGATGTAGGCCAAGAGGAAAGTGAAGCCGAAGAATGTCCGTACAAGTAAATACAAGCGATAAAAGTCGAAGGAATACGGAGAAGCAATGAACGTAGCTATCGGATTGGAAAATACAACAAAACAACTCTTAACTATAGTAATGAAAATCGACACACTACTGTGCAAGAGTAGTAGTACAGATAAAAACTGATAAGTGCCTCGGATCGATGTGCCAGAAAGACAGCAATCGGAAGCTGGGAGAAACAGAGATAATTCAGCGAAAGAAGGACGAACAAGAAGAGGGGACAAGAGAAAACACGACGACAAAGAACCTTCAGCCAGGCCGCCTAAAAATAATTTCGAAAAAACCCTCTCTCCCTTTTACGACCGCCAGAATTTTTCGTCGGAATTTCGTTGGCCCCGCTTTACACGAGGTATCAATTCTCTTTCTTACGACCCGCATTCGCTCGCATCGCGGCAGCGTCTGTTGCTGGGTTCATTCAAACGGAGTCCAGTCCTTCGTCCCCAGTGGTCAAGCTTTCATCTCCTCCGCCCCTTCTGCCGCTTCCTACCGGAGTAGCCGCATGTGCGTAATTTACAGGCGGCCGCTCGATTCACTTATAAATTAGCCCGCCGAAACAATAGACGACGCAGCTATAATGGACGCTTTGACCAGCCTCCGGGAGGTACGCGGGACCCCGAGGCGCAGCCTGCAGCCCAAGTTGATTGATCTTTGGCTTTAAACTCCGAAAGAGATTCATTAAAAATTTACGATTCTTGAGAAGGTGGCAGGACGCAGGCAGTCTTATCAAAATTACGCAGCAATAAAAGACATTCATTAATTAAGCTCTGCGTAACGAAAAATATACGTGTCGCAATTAAGTCGTGAGGACGTTGCAATGAATGGAGATGCGCGCTTGGAGGAGAAGTAGAAGTCTCTCGTGAAAAGGTTGACGGAGCGTAATACTTATCTTGCTGCCATTTAGATGGCACCCGTTCTTCAAAACGATCCGGCACGCTAGCCGGAACATCGAACAACAGCATGAGGCCTGACCAATATAGGATCATCTTGATTTCAGTAGCTAATGACTAACGAGTTTGCTACAAAACCGTATATGGAGTGTCGGGCAAAGTAATATAATGTTGTCGTTACAATATTTTCCCCTCTCAAAGTTTAATTCTTAATTCCCATCAGAAACCAAGACGTTCCTCTCTCTCTCTTTACAAGTAAAACTCATCCCAGGTCCATTAAGTTTCGAAATGAATTTTCTGCCAATCTTCTAACAGGTCACTTCTTCGACACGATCACTAGAATATCGGCCATCCCTTCGCGAATTTCCCAATTCCAGACAATTCCTTTACCAAGCCAATAAATTAGCAAACTGAAAGCAGTTTGCGATAAATGAGAGAATAATTCTGCAGTAGATGTCTAATAAATGCTTCACATATGTCATTACGACTGAAATATTTCTTCATAAATTAAGACATTATTTCTTCATATCATTTTAACTCTTTCATAGGTCAAACTAAATACATAGTTAAGACATTTCGAATTTCAAAAAGACATTGCAAAGCTAAGTGGGCGAGCCGCGTCTCTGTCTATACGCTCTGAGTATAGACAGTACGCTCTGAGCAAGGTCACCCACAATATGTTCACCGCAACGTCAGCCACCACGACACAGACTGGCTCGTCCCGGATAGACTAGATAATACAAACTGCGGCTGCGGAAGCGTACGCAATCTAATCATTCTCTTGTGCGAAGCCCTCAGCAACAGATGAAGAAATATTGGTTTTGCGGTGAGTTGTCATTGCGAACAATATTATTTCAATAGCAGCTTTCAATGGCTTAGCCATCATCAGTTTCCTGCTGTTTGAAACCCACAAAACGACTACAGCATGAAACTGATGTTGAGATGAGTATGATGATGATGATGATGATGATGCCATCGAAAACTGCTATTAATATAAATAATAATGTTGGCAATGACAACTCCCAAAAGTATTTCAAATGAAGAAAGTTGTATTGGCAATAGCTGGATAATGCCACCACAAACAAATTACACAATACTTAAGGAAAAGTGAATTATAAAATATGCAAATTACAGTCAAATTATCAAAAGCAAAATTTCAAATTGGGTATGCTCACTTATTTTATTTTATTCACTTATTTATTCACTTATTCACTTATTCACTTTATTCACTTATTTAGAAAGAAGCAACACGTTACAAAACAACATACAGTCTAATCAAATTGCAATATAAAAATGTAAGTCCAACTTTCAGAGCGCAATTAGTTGAACTCCAACACTTTTACTTTCATAACCTGTGAATAAAACTGAATTTGATACAGAATTCTCATGGCAATGCCCTAAAAAATAATGTATTTATTTGTTTTTATTTGTTTTTGTGAGCTGAAAAGACACCGTCAGAATGAGAAAATATTTTCATCCCTCCGATTTAATAAAACAATGCTAATACGTGCTGCGTGTAACTTGTAAATGAGACAACAGAGGCAACATCTGACTGTATGAATTTTAAAAAAATGCGTTTGTTTCGTTTAAATCAAGCGTGCATATGAGATTTTCATCTACATGGATACAGATATGCGATTTCGTGACTGACCCAAACAGCAAACGACAATGAACGTTATTTCAAAGATCAATATGGGTTTCATTTGTTCTTTGATACTGCAATTTACGAGAATGGTCTCATAAAATCACGTCCATGTTAAATGCAATTGTTTGTTTTAAGTTCATTGGCATAGACATTAATCGGACATGCAAATATTACAGAATATATAATATTGATTGATTCAATGCCACACATTAATATATCAAATAATTGAAACTTTACATTATAATTGATCTAATCGTTTGCAACCCAATCAATTTATCTCTGGTTAAGCTTAATTATCAGTTATAAGTGCACGAATTAAAAAAAAAACAACAGTTATTTCATTTGTTTCCGCCGCCTTCTCCATTTTCTATGGCAAAAACCACTCCACTTAGGCAATCAAAAAGTAGTATAAATCTCATCCTACGTAAATATAGCAAAATTGAGGTCCATGATTTAATCAGCACTCCAATTTTGTAACTGGACAGCTTATGTTGAGATTAAGGGTTGCCCATTACATTTGTGATTTTATTTCTAAATTACTGACAAATACTTCACTCGCGTGCTACTAAGCCCATCGAAAAACCAAATTAATTTGCGAGTGAAGTGAAAAACAAGTTCACGAGCAAATGGAATTGTTGGGTTCCAAAGAATGTGTCTAGCGCCGAAACACATTTCCTACAAAATCATTAAAAAACCTACAGCGTGGTTTCAAATTTTTGCTTATACACGCAATATTGTATAAATATTAACAACGTGAGATACATTTCAAAACTACAATTGGGTAATTTTAGAAACATGAAAGAATACATCAAAATGACGTTTATGCCATGTTATTCAATGCATTTAACACTATTCGTACAAATTTTTTGCAGAAAAAAAATTGGAAGCGTTTTTGACAAAATCTGAGATTTTAAATATTGTCCATATTTCATTCAAAATTAAATGACAACTACTGATATTTTAAAAAAGTGTGTGGCAATAATATAGAATTCATTTTAGAGAACAAATTGCATTTGAAGAAAAAAATCTGTCTTCAATAATGTAGTTGTACAAGAGAGTATTCAAAGTATATAAACTGTATAATTATCAAAATATTACGAAGCCATAGAAATACTACGAGAAAGTGTGCTTCACTTTGTATCACCACCAGTTATTTTAAATTCAATGACAGAAATATACCAATTTGGCTTCCAAGACATAAAGTTTTAATTCCGCCGACCGGTATAATCAACAGAAAATAAGACCATCGCCAGATCCCATATCCCAAATACACATTTTGAGAACACAAGATTGTTCAGGAATTAGCGCAAGTATCTCTCATTATTAAATTCTTATAATATTTTATAAGTTTAAAATGCTAGAATAAGTTTCATAGTGAAATGAAAACAAGATATTCTAAGTCATTTCGGAATCAAATGCAGACTTTTGCGAAGTGGAAGGAGGACTTCTTCCGGGTATCGCGCTGCGGGTTCCGAAGCCGCTCGGCGCCAGGTCCCTGCGCTGGCCGGCGCTGCGTCAAGATTGTTTAGTGGAGTTGGACTTCAGGGCGAGCGGCTCTTTTACAGAGGGGCGCGTACGTGCGGAGGGCGAGGGCGAGGGCGAGGGTGAGGGTGAGGGTGAGGGTGAGCGCGAAGGCGGGGACTGGCGGGGGCGGCGAACGCGAGATACCAAGTTAGCACAAATCAATAACACGGCCCCGGCCCCGCGCGCTCGGCCTACTGCGGCGCGGCGCTGCGGCGCGGCGCTGGCTGCGGCGGCGGCGGCGGGGGAGGTGACGGTAGAAGCGGAGGCGACGGTGGAGGCGGTGGCGGTGACGGTGACGGTGACGGTGACGGTGGCGGTGGCGGTGGCGGTGGCGGTGGCGGTGGCGGTGGCGGTGACGGTGGCGGTGGCGGTGACGGTGGCGGTGGCGGTGGCGGTGGCGGTGACGGTGACGGTGACGGTGACGGTGACGGTGACGGTGGAGGTGACGGTGGCGGTGGCGGTGACGGTGGTGGTGGCGGTGGCGGTGACGGTGGCGGTGGTGGTGACGGTGGCGGTGACGGTGGCGGTGGCGATGGCGGTGGCGGTGGCGATGGCGGTGGCAACGACGATGGCGATGGTGATGACGATGGCGGAGGCGATGGCGGAGGCGATGGCGATAGCAGAGGCGATGGCGGTGGTGATGGCGACAACGATTGCGATGGCGAAATACTAATATACGAAAGCGAAGAGCCTAGAATCATAGCCTTCGGCTAAGATGATATATTCCGCTAACAAAGTATTTAATAAAAACAGCTTTCTTTCCACCCTGCCTTAAAAGCGGACAACCGAAACACATTATTCCTGAACTAGGTTTTACATAGATCGGGAATAGTATTTGTATCGGTTTCGATGTATTTTCAGTACACTGATTTAATTCTTTTAGGTCAAACAATTTATGGTCCATTAATGAAAGGAAGTGTGACTTCTTGATTCAGATGAGTTCAGAGCAATACTTATTAAATATTTACATTCAAAAATTATTTTGGACAAGAAAGATAGTGTTCAAACTAAAATATATTACTAGAAGATGTTTAACATGACAGGAATTTCAGTCTAGATTTTCCCATAAGTATTTCGTTGTTTATTTCTTCACCTTATCACCATACGAACACTGAATTACACCAAATATACTTGAGGGGGAGCAAAAATCATTAACTTGGGAAGCTTTTATTCATTCTCTTCAATTACTACAATCATAAAAAATTACAATTCATATAAATATTATTTACCTAATGAGGGAAAAATTATGAATTAAAGAGAGCAACACAAGTTTTCTATCACAGAAACTTGTTTATTCCAACTCTTTCCAGTATTTTTTTTTTATTTTTGTTTTGTTTCGCTTCCAGTTACAATGGTAGTAATCATGTGCAGCCAAAAAAATACGCAGAAAGAAATTCAAAAATAATAATTATAAAATAACACGAGAACACGCAGAATAAATGTCAATAATCATGTAGCTCTGAAAGCACAAGTACACACAGATATGAAAAATTAAATGGACTTCCCAACTACATAATTGCTTTGTATTAAATGAAATATAAAATTACGCAATATTAACTGCAAAATAAATGGAATTATACGAGGGCTGTTGAGGGATGGGATCTACGCGTCATTTGCTCCTAGAACGGTATGAACCTACCAGTAATGAAAATAATCATCTCGCAATATCAGAGAAAGCATAAATGAGACCACGAAGTGGTGGCGGTGGTATTGGCGGTGGTGTTGGCGGTGGTAGTAGCGGTGGTAGTAGCGGTGGTAGTAGCGGTGGTAGTGGTGGTGGGGGTGGGGGGTGGCGGCGGCGGTGTAGGTGGGGGTGATGTGGGTGGTGGCAGTGGCGGTTGGTTGGTGTAGTTGGTGGGTGGTGGCGGCAATGGTGATGGTTATGGCGGTGCTGGGGCGGGCCATGCCCGCGCCGCTAGGCTGTAAAACGCGTGGCGTGCAGCGCGGGCGATCCCGCACGAGGGGGTGAGCGGCAGATGCTGCCCCGTGCCTGGGCCGTCGGGCCGGGCGCACCGGGCCGGGGCCGGGACAGACCAGGCCGGGCCCCGCCCTTGGCGCGGCAGGGCCGGGTTTCTAGTGCGCCTGCCGGCGCGGCGTGGCGAGGGGCGGCGCGGGGCGGCGGTCGCTAATGGACGGGGAACTGGGAGGGTATGACTGTTTCCGCAAAGGGAGTCGCGACACATGGGCACCTGCCTAAGCATCGCCTTTCATCTATTAAATCGAGAAAAATGACTAAGTATGAGGTTACTACAGTGTAGTTCAACCCAGTGGTAGTTCATTTCCAACTTGGAAACATTAATCGATTAAATAATAATAGAAATTGTGAATCGTTACTAACGGAGTACAGCTGTCATCCCAGAGATGGCGCAGCAAGTGATTACCGAAGACCACGTAGTACAGAAGTCGCCCAAGAGTACGCAATATGCTTACATTAATGGCGTGATTACACACGTTTTCCAAAAATAATTTACGAGAAATGAGATGTACAGTTTATACTCAGTGATTAATAATAACTGCTTATTTTGAAATATTACTAGATCAAGTTTGTCTATCTTCACAAGAAAACAATTGTCACCTATTGATTTTTTTCGAAATTACACACAAGACGTATTTGTCTATATTGATGTATATTTGTGAATTCTCAAATTGGAATACAAATTTTAATGTAATATAAAATCTCATCAAACGTTAATAACTTGCATGCATTTCGTGTTCGTTGTGCAATGCTTGCGCTAACTGTTTATAATTCATAGTGCCACCCTTAAATTAAATCAATGAGTGCTTGCAAACAGAACTTCTAAAACACAGCATTAGCTGGATATTCAGCATGGCGTTTACGCACATCATGTTAAGATTTGAGAAATAAACGATCAATACTGTACTCAATTATTTGTAAAACCTAGAGAATACTAACAATTGTTTGAAGCAGAGAGGCATTAAAATAACACTTTCTCGCAAAATTATGTGAAAAGTATTAAAATTTTCGAAAAATTTTAAATGATCTTATTTCAAAATGTTATTAAGAGAAAATCTCTTTATCTTCATAATTGTAGTTTTCAACGAAACTTAGACCAGCACCGTTCTCTTAAATGTCTTTCACACTATCCAACAACAAAATTTAATCAAAAATGATTGAGCAATTTTTTTTTTTTTAATTTTGAAAATGTCCCAGGGGGTTCATGTAAAGTATCGGTTTCAAATTTAAGAGACCGCAACATCAGCCAGATCGCTTGAGGAATATCAATTTTAGAGAAAATCGGCTGAACGGTTTAGCCGGTAGCGTTGTTCACAGACTGTCTGAGTTTTGGCGTCATTCGATTTTTCGGTATCAAGAGCCCACAAAAGATGGATTCTGGCTGTATCACGTGTTAAAAGATTTTTTCTAAATTTAGCAACTGGATTTCTCCACATTTTCGTTACCAGGGCCCTGTAATAAAGGGTTTTCTGTAAAAAAAATTCGCCGTTTCTTCACACAGCATTACATCACTTTCTCTCTGCTGCGTAAGCGGTAGCGAGAAAGTAAAAAGTTAATAAACGGGCATGTTCGTATTGCTCAGTGTTGCTGACATTCAATGCGAAGCAAACATTTTCTCTCCAAAAAGAATAACACACCCGCCAACTATCACCATAGCAAATTCACCAGTCCCTTGTCCCCCATCCAACAAACCCGTAAAATACCAAGGAGCAATGCTAGACACTCGTCTCACGTGGAACTCCACATTATCCATCTGCTGAACAAAACTTTTGCTGCACTGTATTTTTGGCTATGGGACGAGCGGCGTCTCAGTCGATGGAGGTGACGTTTCGGCCATCTTGTTGTGGCCTTCTTCATAGCTATATTGCTGTTTAGCTGGGTTACAGTAGTATCAGCATTATAGCTCTGAAGAAGGCCACAACAAGATGGCCGAAACGTCACCTCCATCAACTGAGACGTGGCTCATCCCGGACAGCCTAAAATACAACGACTCCGGCCGCGGAAGCCTACAAATACATCTTTTGCCGCACTCTTCGATCCATATCCTCTAATAAACCGTAAATCGGCGCTTCAAACTGTCGTAACCATGCATATTTATAAAAACGCATTAAGACCATCACTAGTAACTGCTTGTCATATTTGGGACGGTGCTGCACAAACAAACTTAAAAGGAAATCAAGTATTTCAAAATAAAATCCTCTAAACATCGGTTAACGCTCCATAGTATATCTCTAATAAACAGCTCCACAAAGAATTGAACCTCGACACTATCACTCAGCACATTTCAACATTAACAAAAAATTCTTCACTATTCTGAACCTGGTTTCGGGTGCCAAACTCTGCAACGTGGGAAAATCCAGTAAAGAACCCATTAGATCCAAATCACGCTTCCCTAAATAACAATTCAGATCACCATAACAATCATAAACACTTAATAATAATAATAATAATAATAATAATAATAATAATAATAATAATAATAATAATAATAATAAATAATAATAATAATAATAATAATAATAATAATAATAATAATAACAACAAGAACTTAAACACTTAATCCTAAGTTCAGTTGTTCCCCCTCCCTCCCTCGTCACACCTCTGCGCTAAGCCTAAAAAATGTACTAAGATCAACTGTAATGAATTATTTTACATTTTTCTATTTCCTTTTAACATATTTTGAAAAAATGAGTGTGTGTATGTATGTGTAAATACATATATGGCTTTTTATTACAAAACATTCTGTTCCGTAGTCCCGGTATCCGATTATGTCATGGGCTTTCATAGCTAGTAATATTATAACAATAAGAAACGTTTTAAACAACATTTTTTGTACTAGTAGAATATCTCACTCAGCAAATGTATGAAATATCCAACCAAAACACGCATCACGTGAAACTGAACAAAGTGTCATGACACCTCTTGAAAGTAACGACTATTTTAGCTCTTCTAAGTTAATTGATCTCATTTGTATGCACAATGAAAAGATACTCAGAAGTCACAGAAACGAACTATTACAATCATAAAGAGACACTTCAAGTGATTGAACAGTAACCTGGTTTATATAGAAACAGGCACCAAGCCTGCAAGCGGAGAATACTCTTGATAGAAATGTTTCATCTCTCGAGGTTTTCTATAAACCCTTATCAACTTTGCCTTAGATTTTGAAGCTAATAGTTAACTAATCTAAAACTATAAATCACCAATGTTAAAATCGCCCATATTATAATGATAAAATCTTGATAAATCATGCGGATGGTTGTTACACATCCTTTTCTCAATAAACGTCATTTCATGTATATTATGTTTTCTACATTATGTAGGATGTAGATCAGGGATGTCCAACTCGCAAGGCCTCAAGGGCCACAACTAACACCTTCAATATGGCTGCGGGTCATATTTTCTTTACTCGGACGGTCCACATCTGACTTCTTCGTAATGTTTGCCGGCACTTCGCCCTGCTGGGATGGAACTATCATCGGCGTGATATCAGACCGTACCATGCATAACGCAATGAGTCAATTTGGGACGATCTTTAATCTCTGAATTTACTAGAAAGAAATCCTAAATTTAAACTTCACCTTGTTTTAACATTAAAAGGTGTGTTGATCAGTGTGCACCCAACAGAGCGCGTGCGCTAGGGGCACAATTTTCTCACCCGTCATGGTTTGCACGGGACCTTTCGCGGGCCACAATAAATGGCACTGCGGACTGCAAGCCGCCACTTGGACAACCCTGATATAGATTGTATACGGGAACCGAGATGAAATTTAATTTCCTTGGAAAGTATGCCTATGAAAAAAAGAATCCAACCATCCCTGAAATTTTCAAGCCCCACCCTTATGTCTCTTCATTCTCTAATGTTGAGAAAATATAAATTTTCCTCCTAAAATTAAGTATTCTCTCACCAACTGTTGTTTGTCTTCTCTACCCAGACATACAAACATTTCCCCCTACGATTCTATTTGTTGTTTTTTTTTTCCGCCAGTAGGTGGAAAAGGGAGGTGAATATAAATACTAAACAGGGAAATTTAAGTAGCACATGAAAATTGCAGTAAAGTCTTCATTTATATTACAAAACTGCAACTCCAAGCAAACATGATAGCACTTCATAATCAAAATAGAATTTTAGGGACAGCAAAACACGTCTGGAGTCTACGAGCTCGACAATACGAAAAAAGGAAAAAAATGGAAGACTTTGCAAACCGCCCGGCATGGAGCGTGGCCGCGCCCGTCGCGCGGGGGGCCGCTAGGCGCGTCATGACGCAAGCTCCTTGGCGCTGCACTCATAACGAGCGCTCATTGGCCGTAAATGGACGGCGGCCTTCGCACTGCACAATGCCGCTGTCGAACGCGACCGGCCCGGGCTCCGGCCCCCGGACGGTGCGCCAGCCCGCGCTGCCCAAGGCCAGCCGAAGGGACCACAAACGACGAAAGAGGAGAGAAAATTAATATCTTCCAAAAATACGAAGGGAGGCAGGTTCCCCCAAACCAGCTTTGCCACAAAAATCCAATGATAATGAGAAAAATACGTCGATAGGTATTTTTAGAAAAATACGCCGGCCAGAACGAAAAAACACTAACTCACCCTACACGTTAGACGGAGATAAGTAGGAAATTCTAACAGTGAAGTTTTGTACATCTCTAAAAAAATAGGATTATTTTCCCGAATGCTGCATGGCATAAATCCTATAGTACGATACCACAAACAATACACAATTCACAATATTTACGCTTGAACGTTCTTAAATCTACAAAATTACTTACAATCATTTATTAATGTTCGTATATTTCGCTTATCCGTTGACAAAATTTAATGTATTTATATCACGGATATGTACGATATGGTATACCTGATCGAAAGCTTTCGTTTCGCTAAAATTTACAGCGAAGTCCTCTTTGATCACTTCCGTGTATTCAAAACGCTTATGCTGACTCCTATTCACTTATTTCAAGATTCATTATTTATAATTGATGTATTTGAAATGTTCAAATAATTCAAAATTGCGTAATGTTTTCATTTCATTAGTTTTATACTCACATGCTGCCTAGTGACACTTCGCTTCAGATTTTCCCGCTTACTTACCTAAAAAAAGCAAAAAACAATGTTAGGTTACAATTTTCGGTTTCATAGAGGGCAAAAATGCACATATACTAGTATTGTATCTTATGTATCTAACGCATTTCACAAGTGCTAAGAATACAACAAAAATTGAAGTCATTTAAGTATTGATTAAAACACGTGCGAGTTTCGATTGCAGACGCAAAATTGATCACAAAAAACAGAGAAAAGAAAAAAAACAGATGATTAATTTATCTTAAGAGCCAGTCAAACGGACGTTCAATTTGGAAAGTCCTAAAGAAATGTGGCTAAATGAAAATCGCAGATAATTTCACCTCAAGACATTTATATCCTATTATACTATAGCTTAAATTTGTATGTAACTTCCGATCTTTGGAGCTCAATTTATACGTAAAATTGTTTAATTTAATATAGTTTAACATAAGCACGTACCACATTTTACAAGAACATTAATTTCATCAATATTCTAATATGCATTAAAATACAGTAATCGTTTCATTGCATCTAAAACTTGTGAAGGTGCAACAGGACAAACGTTCTCGCATTATTTCTAAATTTGCTATTTTTGAAAATTTAGAGAGCTCAACGAAAATGAGACCCGCCCCATTTTTTAAGCGATCCTTCTTCTATTCGTGGAAAAAGTTTAAAGAAAAACTTTTGAGCGGACTTTGAGAAAAAAACTTATAAAAATTTCATAAATTTTAGATAAAAATTATGTGTAAAAAATCTACGAGTTTTTTCAACAGATGTCTGAAGTAAAAATATCTTCAATTTTCAAATTAACTTTTTGCAATTTTCGAAATACAGAGAGATCGGCGAAATTGAGACTAGCACCATAATTTTTACCGTCCCTTGATACATACGAGAAGAAAAATTAAAGAAAAAAATTGATTGATTTTTGAGAAAAAAAAATAAAAATGACCTACCTTTCGCACAAAAACACAAGAAAACCACTCATATTATCGAAAAAACTGAACCTGACCTTGTTTCAAGATGTCTTTAGAGAACAGATTATATTAAGGAAAGCAATATCTTATCTTCAATATTGCATTTGTAGGAAGACCCCCAAAAATTTGCACTTTTGCAAAAACCTGCAAATTTTCGAAAAATCAGGGATTTCAATCAACAGGAGACCTGCATCATTCTTTTAAGCGTCTGTTACGCTCTTCGAGAACAAAGTTTAACCAGAAAAATTGAAGCAATTTTTTGAGAAACAGGGCTGGCAGACAAGCCCTGAGGAAGACCACGAAAAGATGGTCGAAACGTCGGCAACACAGCCTTCCACGCAGCGTCACCCGGACAGCCAAGATCATTCACATGACTCTGGCCGCGGAAACCTACGACTTCGTAAGGGTTATGAAGTAAAAATTAAGCGTAGCATTCCTCAACGGTTTTCGATTATATTAATGGAATTATGCGAACTTTTGAAATTCAGGCCCATAAATTTGAACCAAACGCGTTTCTGAATATATGACACTTCTGATTACCTAATCTAACGAGATATCCATTCTGTTACTGTAGACAACGTAAAGAATACTCATTTTACTGGTAAATATGAACACAAATTTCATCAATAAAACCCTCAACGTGGAGCACCACCGATCGTGGTCCGACTCCACGTAGCGTAACGCAGCAAAATAGCCTTCGCCACTGATACGTGAAATGCCCCATTAAGAGGAGCGGCCGATGGCCGGGCGGGCACGTGGCGTCCGGATCGATCGCTGCGCAGCGCCCGGCAGCGCCCGGCAGCGCCCGGCAGCGCCCGGCAGCGCCCGGCAGCGCCCGGCAGCGCCGCCCTCCCCGGAAACGCACGCCGCGCCCAACCGTCAACCCACTCGCTGCCTGTCCGAATCCCGAAGAGAAGGAGCGGAACTGGAACTTGGGCGGGGCTGTGCTGTAGTCTACCACATTTCAAGAAACACCCCCAGAAAAGAGAGAAAATAGTGGGCTTGAGAGAACGAATATTTCGCGAGTAACAATAACCACTAGTATCCATTCTAAAAGAGGATGCCCATGACATATGTATACAATAGCATAGCCAGATAATCCATTATGAGGGGTGTCGAGTCTTAGTTCAAGAGAACACGGGATGCGCACACTGAATCATCTATTTTTTAACTTCTTTACGATTGTAATAGTAGTGTTCGTCAACATCATTATTTGCTATTTATCAGTGTTCAATCAACGATCATGATATTTATTTCAATTCAATCTGATGCATAATGGGCTTTCTCATCTCTCTGGCTGCTGGATAATTATATTTTAGAACAGGGGTTCACAACGGGGTCGGTTTCGACTCCCTGGAGTCGATGAAATATTGAAAGGGTCAATGATATCAAGGGGTAAATTGAGGGTCTAAAGCCGAATGTGAAGTGGCAACTGAAGGCATAATCTAGCTCTCATTGATTACAAAGAAGAAAGAACAAAAGGGGGAATTGTTTTCTGATACAGCGGAACAAAACATCGTCTCCTATATTATTTCAGTGGTATTCATACTTTTGCGGCTCTCACACGCAACCAATCTTTATAAATGAGGTTTCTAAACAAAGATAAGTTCACGGAGACGTGACGAATTGCACTTTGACTTCAAAATATCAAGGATTTGTTTAAAAAACACATCTAGATATTCAAGCCAAATGCAACCCACAACACTCAGCAGCAGTTTTTAAAAATCTATATCGTTAAATAACTCCTAAACGAAGCGTTCTAGACCTTTAAAAACTAAAAATATTGAGGTCTTTGGCCTCAAAGAAACGTTCCTCACACCGTATCTACAGGAGACCTTTCTGAACATTTTATTAAATTTTTGCTGGTGTGACGTTTCTCGATTCTACTCCTTTTTCAGAGTCTGTAGAATCTGCAACTGTGGGTGAAATTCAACAAATTATTTGATATTCTATGCGACTGAATTACACGGGTGTCCCTCTCTGTTCGGTAATACCATTTAATAAGAAGTTTGTATTGGCAAGGGTGTATTGTATTGTTATCAATTACAAGAAGACACATGGAACAAGTGACGGTGTATACAAGGGTCTTGAAGAAAAAGATATATTACAGGCTTACTATGGAAATGGAAAAATATGGAAGAGGGTGGGGTTTAACATGCGAGAGTTCTCGCACGAGTACGTTAGTATAAGAAATTGCAATTTCGCTTTTCTTTTGTATCCGTCGTTGATCCTTAGGATTAGAGGTGTGGCTAGGCTGGGGCACCGCACCGGTGTCCAGAAGTAAGGGGCCACAATAACGACCCCCACGGCAAATATCAGCAAAAAATAAAATTAAAAAAAGCCTGCACCTCATGTTTTTTTTCTGCACTCATTCCTTACATTTATGCCAATTAGATTTAAAACTCATAATTTTTCGTTTATTGCAGATAGCCCCATTTCAATTTTCTGCACAGAGGCATCCGGGAACCTGGCCACGCAACTGCTTAGGATGTTTACAAAACTCAACAAATTATAACCACGTACTGACAACGATATTCTATCGTAATGTAGGTAGTAGTGAAAAGGACGTAGCGAATATTTTGTCAAAGTTTATGCAGTGTTTCAACATCGATCCATTAGACCCGTTTGTCTGATTTTTCTTGTTTCCAAAAAAGAAGTAAACTTGTAGAAAATAAGGTGCGGCTGAGAGAGTAGCCCTTTCGCGTCACTTTAACCGCTCACTATCCGGGAATAATCTGGCCGCGCAGGAAAAAAGGCTTTCGTTTTAATCGGCAGGTTCAGAAAACACAAGCGTATCTAATGAAATCAGAGAATTATGAAAATCGAATGAATGGGTTTCCGAATAAAGAGAGAAACAAAGGGCGGACGCACATTAAAATTAAATAAAGACTCATTACTCAAAAAAATAATTCCTCGATACAAAATGTATAGATAATTTGAATTCATTCTCGTGCAGGATGCATCCCTACGAGGATTAGGGTCGCACCCACGTAGAGAAACAATCAAATGCGATTTGTTAAAAGAAAGCGATTATTTCTCATCGTTTATTTACTGAAGTTTCTTACAAATCCTAATATGAACCATATCCATTAATTAAATATAATTAATATTTGGTGTTAATTTGAAGATTATATAAAAATAGAAAATATGGCAAAAATTGAGGTGGATGGTATCTCTGTACTAAAGTAACATTTTTTTGCGTGAAAACCGTTACCTACTTTTTAAACACCACTAGTAGAAAATAGAAATGCATTTGAAGAAAAAGGCTTTTAAAAGTTAAATATGCCTAAAAATACATTTATGACAAAAAAAGGCAAAATAAAAATCGGTCAGAAATGTTATTTTTATTTTTTTATAATTCATGCTCATATACCAAAAGGCCTTAAAAATATAATAACAATAATAACAACAACAATAATAATAATAATAATAATAATAATAATAATAATAATAATAATAATAATAATAATAATAATGAAAATTGTCTTTATTTGTGTCAAGGCTCAGGCTATAAGGCCTTCCATCCACTTATCTCTCTCCATCCGCATTTTCCATCTTTCCTTCCGCATTTTCCCGAAGATCCGATGTATCATTGCGAAAAACGAATCATATCTGAAAATCTAGAAACGTATGAATCCTTTTTAATTTAATTGATAAGAAGAATGTGACTGGTTGCCCAAACTTCAAGTTCTTCAGTGCGACGGACAGCCGAAATGAATTTTGCAGTTGCAAATATTATTAAATAAAAAAATATTTAGTAATTGGATTAAAAATTAAAATTTGTAAAATGGATACTGCATATCGATTATTTTAATTGCAATCCAGCATTATTTCCTGATCCTGCAACATAGCATCCGATATTTTCTCCGATGTGGCAGCCGATGCAGCAAGGCGCAGTTCGCCGATACGGAGACAGCCGGTTACTGGCGACCGGGAGCCCGCAACCGACTGTCACGGACGGTCCAGCGCGTGGTCTCGAAAGATAGAGGGACCGGCAAGGGAACGTTAGCCGGTAAAGTCGCGATGAATGCAGATCTCAACTTGATTCGCCAAGCGCATAGGCGTCGCCGTGGCAGGAACGCGGTCCGCGGCTCGACGCCAGCCGCCTACCCAAAGATTCTCGGAGCTTCTTCGCGGCGGCTCAGCTCCCGCCACCTCACCCCCACCCCACGCCACCCCACGCCACGCCACCCCACGCCACGCCACGCCACCCCACGCCACGCCACGCCACGCCATGCAACGCGCCGGCGAAAACGAAACCAGCGAAACAGGATTTATGCGCGTCTCTGCGCCTTCGCGCCTGAGTTAGAACTTCGCGCCTTGCAGTGGGGCGTGCCGTTTGTTTCCTGCGAGTCAGAATGCAACGTCTCGTTCTTGAAAGGAGTTTGTTCAATGATGCAGACAGCCGTTGGCGCGACCGGTCGCACAGAGAAGAAGAAGAAGAAGAAGAAGAAGAAGAAGAAGGAGAAGAAGAAGAAGAAAACAATGGAGAGTGTAATGCTGACAAGGCTGGAATGAGACAAAGGGAATTTCTAGGGGGCGCCAAGGGTCAACGAACCGACGAGAGGAAACAACTGTATCGCGTGATTAACTCAGTCTATTGTACGTTTCAATTAAATGGCGACTGAGACATTCCTAAAATACGCTTAATAAATGGGAAGGAAGACACTCAAACATTGCAATATCTCTAAAAATATAGCACACCAATACGAACAATACATGAGAAAGGAATGTTAAACACTAGTCAAAATAGTGAGACATGAAGTAGAATAAAAAGAACGACACTAAATTTTACTGTCGTTCATTGTTTTCTATTTTATATGAGAAAATTTTCAAAAAGTACATACATTCCACGGAAAATAACGAAAAACTACTCATATTTTGGAAACATTGTATATGGCCTCATCTGAAAATGTCTTTGAACAATAGGTTTTATTAAGGGATCTCTAAATCTCTACCTTCAATATTGTAGTTGTAGAAAGACGCCGATAAAATTGTGTACTTTTGCAATTTTCAAAAAATTAGATAACGGAAACCCCCGTGCCATTTTTAAACATTTTTCCCTATTCGAGGACAAAGTTGAATAACAAAATTTGAAGCCATTTTTGAGACAATTTTGAAAATGGTTTTGAGGCTTCATGTAAAATATCCCCAAAATTAAAATAACCTTTTTAAATTCGCAGAGCCTCGAGCTCGTTCAGATCGATTAGGGCAGTCAATCGATTTTTCGGAATCAAGAACGCACAAAACACGGATTCAGACTACTCAACTTGATACAGAAACTACATTCAGGATCAAGATTTATCCACTTTGTCGTTACCAGAGCAAAGAGTTTTTCTTTTGAAAAATGACAGTTTTCCAGAACACGATTACAATGCTTTTTCTGCTTACGATATAAGGTAAGAAATTAAAAAATAATCATTAGACAGTGAAAACATATTAAACTGAAAAACTCAAGTGTATCGCGCGTTTTGCTCCTGGTAATTTCGCTACGTTAGGTTAGTTCTGCCTAAATGATTGCTCTCACCGAAGCGGTTGACCAGAGCCATCCTCAAGCAGCGCTGACTCACTCACCGGGGAGCGGGGGTGGGGATGGGGGGGGGGCGGGGTCCCTCGGGAACCCCTCCCAAGCGGCGGGCGCACGCGTGCGTCTGGCTGGCCGCAGCAGACGGCGCGGCGTGGCGAGGCGAGGCGCGGTGGGGGTGGGGGCGGGGGCGGGGCCCGGACGGAACCGGTTCGCCCACGGGCGGCACGCGCGCGAAGGCCGCGTCGCGCAACGCAGCACAGCGCAGGTAGTGCCCCAAGCGGCCCCGCCCGACTTCCAGCAGAAACGGGGAGGGGCGACGGCGGCGGCCTACACTGCTCCCAAACGGGTCAACGGGCGAGCAAAATATTCATGAAATAATTAATTAAACGGACCAATCCGGACAGCAGAGGCCTAACCTAATTTTGGAGTGAGGCTCTAATTTTATCGTAACCAATACTCTCAATGAGAGAAAAATATAAAATTACCCGTAAAAGTCGAAGACAATGTGCTCTAGGCTCTTAGGCGGCGTTCACAGTGGAACCGATTTTGGGCGAAATTTCAGTCGGTCGACATTGAAGGTCTTCGTCCGATGAGCCGGAATCGTTCAAACGGGCTGGTAAATGGAAATGGTCACAGCCAACTCGAACATCTACCGTCGGCGTCCGGAATCATCGGGTGTCGGACGAAGATATGTTTCGTTTGGTTCTGTCTGTTCCATTCTCATTGATCAAGGGTCAGGACATCTGCAATGCCAAGACCACCTGCAATACATGTAGTAGATGGTCTTGAGCGTGTATCTTGCAAATGTTTCCAAAAATGAACTAAAATTTACGGTATATTCGGGCGATATCGGCTGCAACGTTTGGATACTTTGCAGACACCGGCTTAGGTAGCCCAGGGCATCAACGGATGTTATGGCAGCGCCTCTGGCCGGGAGGTCTTGGTTCGAGTCTCGACGGTGGAAGGTTTTTCGGTACTAGCTAGAGTGTTAGGTAGAATGTCTGGAGGAGAATTCTTAAGGATGGCTAGTCTCATCGATAGTTTTCCGTGTTTTTATCCGATCAACACCAGGCGAATGCCGGAGCAGTACCCTAAAACGGGCTACGGACCGCGCGCAACCTTTCCTTTCTCTTGCTTGTTCTATCCTCACCCCTTACTTACACACACTTACACTACATGCACTACACAGCCACATATGTCGGGATACCAGTTGACAGCTTAGAGATTGTCGCCTCTGTAGAGGTGACCGGCTGGATGGAGATTTCTGATTGGGGAAAACTCTTCAGTGGAGGAGATTACCATCATGTCCCGCGATAGAAACATGCCCACGGGACATGCTTACTGCGCTTACGGGTCTAATGACAGCAGTTGACACGCCTGAAAACACTTATCGGTCAGTCAATCAACCTTAAACCGGTCGATTTCGCTCGCAGTCGTTCGACACTTGACCGTAGCCTTAAACCCCGATTTTGCGTCCGTCCAGGACCCGCGTTTCGTTTCCTAGATCGTAATTACAAAATGAGGACTTCCTGGACGAAATTTTTTCCGCACACAGAATTTCAAAATCGGGCCTATGTGATCCCCAAAACAGTTCAGGACCTTACTGTTTGATGTTGAGCTCGAGTGCTTGTTTCACTTTCAAAACAATGCGATGCACGGGAGGAATGTTCACACAGGTCTACCTATGTAATTATATTACAGTCCGACTAATATGGTATTTTGTGAGTCGGGGCACTAGCTTCCACCGTTCCAACAAACAAGTAATTGGCCGTTTGAGTTGGGCCATGGGCCCACTGGGCGGCGCGGCGGGGTGCCTTGGCGCACACCTGAGCGCCCCGGTCTCTGCTTCCAAGGGGGCGGGGCAGGCGCGGCCGCCCAACAAGACTTCATTTGACAGCCGACGATCTTCTGAATCCCCTTCTAAGGGTCATTAGCCGGGGGGCAGGGCAAGTCGCGGGAACGGGAATGGGCGCCGCATGCGTGCGTGGCTTTTGGCGATGCGTCTGCGTTCTGTGGGAACGCGTCGTGGGTGGTCTGATGAATCAGAGAAAGTCAGCAGATGCCTTAAAAGCTTAAAACAGTGCTCTGCGGAAAAGACCAGATATTTCACACAGGTTGCAAATTAAGGCTTCACAATCGCTACACAGAAAATAATGCAAAGTATACTAAAATTTGAATAGGAGGATCAGCACCAGTTTTCCTCCCTATTGAAGTTCTTTCACTTCTTTGAAGAAAGTTCCTAAAGCACAATGTTTTGCCCACATTTGTAATAATTTTGATTTATTCTATCATTTTCACATTTCTTTTGAAAATTGCAAGTATGATATCTACAGTAAGGAGTAAATTTTAACTCCATTGTTACTGGAATATTCTACCCCAAACATATTATTTTCACTTTCATTTTTTGCCGTTTAATTTAACACAAAATACCTCATACTAGCTTTATCAGTCTATCCATTCTACAATGCGTAAGCACTTAACGTTTTTATGCGTACGTACTTTACCGTTTCCTTATTCAGTAACAGAAATATCAGTATCAGAACAGTTCATATTCAGTAACAGAAATAAGTTGCATTGCAGCTTTTCAGCAAAGAGTATTCGCCTCTTTTTCAAAACAGGCTACAAATAAATCTCACACAGTAAAAACATACACCACTGAATAGCATCATTAGCGTTACGAGACGTGGGAGACGAAGAACAGGAGAACAAGAGATAAAGGAAGAAATGATGAAGGAAATTATAAGGAACGAAAGTACTGAGAAGAATGTAGATCATACGTTGCAGTTCCGGCGATGAAGGTTTTTTCACACGAGCAAAATAACTGGGTAGACGATGTCATTGCTTGGATGAGAATTCTGGATCGCAAAAACCCATCGGCCACTTCCGTTATTTGTTTGGGTCAGTTCTAGGCGCTTGACAAATCAGTACATTCACCAATGGACCAGAGCCCGCGCCCGATCCTTCCTTCCCCATCCTCTCTCTCCACTCTCAGCCCTACAGTCTGATTCTCCTCTCGAGTTCGAACCCCCATTTCTCTCTGGCCCCTCCCCGCATAACCTGTAAATACCCTTGCAGAATTGCTACTTCTCGGATCTAAAGCTCGAGGCTCGACCGGAGAGAGGAAAGGGGGTGAGGAGGGGGCCGGAGAGGGGAAGGCATGATGACATCTAAAAAGGAAGAGACAGAAGACGACAGAAAAGAGAGAGGGGAACGTTATCGCAGACCCATGTGTACTTTCCCCAATTTCCAAACCTAAACAAAGATGCCCGCCCTCCCCCGATGGCTTCCATGGTCTTGTATCCGCCGAGCAGCGAGCGTCGGTGAAGCCGGCCGCGTGGGCGTCTCGCTTCACGCTCCGCTACGTGCCCCCCCTCTCGCACCAAGCTCTCTGTGCGAGAGCAATGCTTTTCCTTTTACCTCCGACCGGCTACTTAACAGACTCCATTCAGGTCTGCGCGGATCCCACCTTCAGAGATCCTCCCGCCTTTACAGAGATCAGCGAACAACATTACATACATAAATAAATATTAAATATTATTATAACTACACACGTTCATTCCAAAGCCTCTAAACAACATTAACAGAGGTGGGACCAAAGATGAATATTACTTGCGATTAAAAATGAAAGGAATGTGGGGGGAACGGCAGGGCGTTCCCGCTGGTACCTGCCGCACTGCTTTTGCAGTACGGTGCTCTATTGTTTTGAACGCCGAAAAGCGGGTATTTCTATTCGTCGATTTTTTATCCGATCAAAATAAAACACTTTTTCAAAAACTATTATGCTTGAAGAAAGAACAAACTGAATCTTCAAATTATGACGCCAATCCTCGACCATCCAAAACGACAATGCATAATTAGAAATATACTGTATCTTTTATGTCTACCGCCTGTTTCTCTGCTCGAGCGAAGTCTCGGCACCACGCGTGGGGAAGCACGAGACGGCGAAACCCTTGAGCGAGTGGCTTTGGCAAGGTGCGGAGCGGTCGCGAGGGAAGGGGCTCAAGTCACCGCCAGGTCGCCACGTGTGCACCGGGAAACGGCAGGTAGGCAGGTGGGCGCGCGGGCGCCGACAGGGCGAGGGAAACCCCCCGCTCGCCGGCCCCGCCCTGTCAAAAGGCAGCGGCGCCCGGTAACTTAAGCGGTTTTCCAGAGGATAAACTTGTCAGCCTGAGGGAGTAACTGCAACCGGTCCTTTCATCCGGGAAGCGAGCGGGGAGGACGGAGAGAAGAAAAGTAGTGATGAAGTGTCCCGAGGGAGGGAGGGAGGCAGAGCAGGAGGGGGTTACCTCAACGCGTGGGCGCCGGCGAGAAGTCTCGCAGCGCAACGAACACCTCGCAAGGGACTGTGCCTACGTGCGGCAAGGGCGCATAAGAAGTGACGAGGGATCTGTAACCCCTTAAACGAAATTAAGAAAATAAACAAAGAGCTTCGGCGTAATGAAGAGGGAATATTTCTCCTGTTTCCTTAGTGAATAATGATGGTATTAAAATTCGTATAGCGTGATGCTACAAATAGAAAATTAAGGCTGAAGTATTGTATTTAAAACGAAATCGACGTATTATTTAAGCTCCAGGATCAACATGCGTTTCCTACCCCAATCTGGAGGGAGCCTATGCCTTCTTATGTGCTGTTCGATTAGTTGCCAGGTTAAATCGTATTATCTCAGAAGAGTTCTTCTCTAGTATAAGCTGTAGACGTATTTTGTTTACGCAACGAGCAACGTAATACTGTGAAGACATACTTTCTACAGCAATTAGCGATCTACGACACCCATTCGCGACTACAAGCGGAGCTACAAGAAATAACCGCTTTCTGGTCACCACGAAAGACTTGGATGCAACGAAATAAATGGAAGAACAATTGAGAAATCGAGATCAGCAGGCTAATAGCACCCTAATACCGGAAGTAGCAATATTGAGAAGTATTGTCCCGCTTCACTCACATTTCTATGAGGGTTGGAACTTCATGAAGAGAATCCTAAATTCGATCAACTTGCTAAAACAATGTACCTTGGCGCTGCATTTAATCACACGATACCGGCCTTTATTCCCTTCCACCACGATCTATCACGACAAGAGCAGCATTATGAATAGCTTGCGCCTACTCAAACAGGCGCTCGCCATAAATATACATTCGATCTGTGTCAACGTGTACGAATCAATTCGCTACATAAGGAGGCGTGGAGCCGCCTAGCACATCCGGGAACCGGTTGCAGCCGCCGCATGAATGTCTGGTCCAGCCACATGATGGAACGTCGCGTATGTCCTTAGCGATCGTAACGTGAACGTCGCGCGACAGCTGACAGAAGGTCGCTGTCCACTCACACGCTCATTCACTGGCTCGCCTAGGCGCCCATTCATCCACTTAACTACTAGCTCACTCGCTAAATTGCTCGCATACACGTCCACTCACTCACTCACTTTCGCTCGTCCACTCATTCATCCTTTCGCTCGTCCACTCACTCATCCTTTCGCTCGTCCACTCACTCATCCTTTCGCTCGTCCACTCACTCATCCTTTCGCTCGTCCACTCACTCATCCTTTCGCTCGTCCACTCACTCATCCTTTCGCTCGTCCACTCACCCTTTTGCTCATTCTCTCGCCCTTTCGCTCATCCTCACACTCAACCTTTCACTCGTCCACTCACTCACCCTTTGATACGTCCACTCGTCCATACACCCGACCACTCACGCTTCCGCCCGTTCACTCGCTCGCCTGCACGGCCACTCGGTCGCTCGCCGCTCTCGCGAGATGCGCGAATGCAAAGGGGAGTGAGCATTGGCAATTCGATGAGGCCTCGACGATGAACTGGTTTCGCCGGTCATCGCCTCAGAATCGTGACCGTTCTGAAAGCGGTGAGCCACGGCGGAGGCGGGCGCATGCGGCAGAGACTAAGAGCGGCATTGATGAATAATAAGCCACCGCCAATGCACCTGACGGAAGCTGACGATGTGAGACTCCGCTGAGCGCCGCCTGGTGATAAAACAACAGCGAGGGACGCGTTTTAAATTAGCTGTTGTAAACTCAAACAAGAAGACGAAAGGGAAACTCAAGGTTTCCACGATTATGTATTGCGAGGACAGCTACATGCTCTGCAATGTAATATTACAGATGAATGGGGAATGAACGTGATATAAATATATTAAAAATCGATTAATTTCATTTCCCTATTCATATTCATTGTGTGCAATTTTTAATATTAAAAAATAAGTTTAACTTCGTAATCGCAAAAAGTATGACAAACATAACATTCTGACAACAAAAACAGCTCACCACCAATAACCAGTGTTTTATTTCAACAGTGGCCATCCTCAAATGGGATTATCCCTTCAGCCTTTTTCAGCTAATACACATCTACCAAATATACCAAAGAAGATGACTAAGTGAAGACAAAGCACAAGAGAGACATAAGTAGAAGGGTATAATTAGCATATGTAATATCCTTACTGAAAAGAAGTATATAATAAGTTGGCTAGGAATCCATCATCAGTTGGGAACACTGTTTTTTGGACAAAAGCTGCAAATTCCCAGTGAAGAATTCGTTGGGATAAAGTTAAAGTACCAAAAAGTCTCTTCACCACTCTTCAAGGAAGAGCGATAAGTTAACACTTACTAAGAAAAGAAGTTCACTTCTTCTGAACGACATTCAAAATTGAATCTGTAATTACATTGTTTCCCACACATGTGAGTACACCAAAAAGGAATAACATACCTCGCAGCTCAAAATCTACTAAACACTAGATTGTTTTGCGCATCTTGGAGTGACGTCAGAAACTCTCTGCTTACCTCAGGACAACTCCACTAAGCAGCCGCATTCGTTATCCAACCCAAGTGAAAGATATGGCAACACAAATCAAAGTCAACATCCCTGACCTTCCCTTCGTTCTTGCTTACATCACTCTGGGGTTCCTCAACGACGGCTGTCTCGAAGTTAACTTGCAAAGCATGGACTGCAAGACGGTTCTCCATTCCATGATCTACTCTTAAGCAGCCATTATCTGAACGAATGATCATTAATCTTTGGGATTCAATTTTGTTATCTGCTGTTTTCAAAGTACTTTCCAAAATACATACAAAACAACAATTCAATTGGCATTAATAAGACTGATGCTTCTGACGTCCATTAATATTTAAAAAACTCGTACCCCATAAATACAAAAGAGAAGGGATAAAATGCATTACCACAAGTTAAATGTCAGCTACATAAAAGATATTAGCGCGTACCCCAGCCACAGATGTGTCGCCACAAAATTTACCCACAGCAAAGACAAAAAGGGACGATACTACAATCATTTAATAACTGAAATGTTTAAAAAGTTAAGCTTCCAAGAGTCGTTACTTTTAAGGTTCAAATCTTCAATGGTAGAAAATTTGTCTACCGAAAGTGAGTTCCATTGGACGCGAAGAAGGTGACACATGAAACACGAAGTTCTTGCGGGAGAAAGATATAAGAAGTTCGTAAGAAAGTTTTGCGCAGAAGGAATGGGAGAAAGAGGACAACACAAGACGGAGTAAGAGAGCGGAAGCCGTTCAGAGAAATGTGGAAGTAAGAAGTAAACATGAGTGAAGAAGCCGGACAGGACAGCAGGTGGGTAGTTGGCCTAAGAAATAGATTGCCCTTCAGGGCTGAAGCTAGACCCAAATAGCACACTTTACAGACGACACAGTAATCTACAAATCCAGACAATCAATTAAAACCATTAGGGGAAAGACTGGCGCGTACCCCAGCCTTTCATATAGACAGAATGGACAACTGGTCAGCAATTTGTAAAATTAAATTAAACCCAACAAATCTAATGCCAAAATATTCTCGCTAAAGCATTTCTATACTCCTTTCCCCTCTGCATCTACAACAATACAATACCACGGACTCCTCACTGTCAAACAGTTAAATACCTTGAGCTGAATTTGGATACAAAACTGAAATGGAATTCCCATATTACAATCAAAACACAACAAGCAATATACAAAATAGCGCAATTAAAACATCTGAATCTCCAAAGTCTGCCTATCGATAGGCAGTGCCATCACATTACACAAATCGATAATCAGACCCTTAATGTTATACGCATGTCATATTTGGACCAATGCATCAGCTACAATCATAAATAAACTGTAAATAATACATAATATATTTCTCCGATTAGCAACTCACGCTCTATGGTTTATATCCAACAAACAATTAGAAACACAAAGAAATTAAAAACACATCCATCTCTAAACACGTAGCCCACCTCTTAACTAACTTTTACTCAAACATCAAATATATACCACACGCAATCTATTACATCCTCGCCTCAACATACCAAACTCCAACACGAATTGAAGACCGATACCTGTTTGCCGCTTTCCTAAATATATTCGTAAACAATTGTTAACAAGGGTGCTGATTGTAGCCTCCTACCCCTTGTTTTAGTAATAATTGTAAGCTAACTAATACACATTAAAAAGAGTAACCGAACTATATATTACTGAAAGAAGCAAAAGCACTAGCGATAAAAGCAATGAAACGAAAGTACGAGAAGCGACAACGCACAACAGTATCAGGACGCTCCACTCCTCGCTGTACACCAGACGGGCGTATCAACGTGTTGTCAGCGCCAACTAAGGTGGCCGAGCGGGCAACTCGATTTAAAAGAAACGCGTCCGCTGGCAAAGCCGGACGCCCAGCGACCTTGCGGGCCGCGCCGCCGCCGCCGTCGCCGTCACCGTCCCCCTGGCTCACCGTTCCCCCTCGCGCAGGTGACTCGTGCCTTGGCGCGGGCCGCATGCCATCTAACCCAATTTACTTTTAGAACGGAGTTAATTTTACGCGCTTGCCATACACCCTGCAAACTAGTCGTCGGGCTTCTGACCTGCTTCAACGCCTCTTCCGCACCTTCCTCGAATTTTGTAGCCCCCCGCCCCCCGCATTTAACAGCTGTATGGATGTTTGAATGGGTAACTCAACGACAAGGAAATGTATCGGCATCCGGCGAATATTTGAAAGTTGATACGGTCTCGCCATTTGCAATGAATGAGATGATCAATAACCTGTAATACATTCCGCTTGATCATGATTTCAAATGGCGTTTTTCATAACAAACCTATATAGATCACGAGAGATTCTGACAGGTCCTCAACAAATAAAATAAGCAAGCATGTTCCAGATATGTTATACCCAGGAACATTACAAATTTCTAGCATCAATGCAAAAATAAATCGAAATAACAAGTGCATAATTTTAGTACATGCCATTCCCCTCATCACTTAAACGCGAAACGGCATTCCTTGGTAATTAATCATTTCATCTACTTCACCAAAATTATTTCTGGTTTCACAGCTGGCATCTTGACAAATTTTCGAGCTGGTTATTCTAAGAAAATATTAATGCCACCCATCACACGGTAATCGCCACAGAAACATTTTCGAAGTATTCGTGGATCTATCGCAAATGTTTCTCAGTTACAAAACGGTGCTGCTAATTACAAAGTATTTCTGCAATGCCGGCTATTTATATTAAATTATCGAATGTATAACTCCTACAAACAAAACTTGGCAAAAAAATACACATATACACGTTAGAAACTACAACGCGAAAAAGAGCGCAGAATAAAATAAATGGGGAAAGACGGACACTCAATAAACAATCTGACACAATATGTGTTACGCAGCAAATCGAGTACTCGATCTCTCACAACATAAGGAACAGGATGACATGAGCGTCTGGCGCAAAACGCCACATTCCCCTGGCGCCAGCGATGCGCACTCTAGGTGCACTGCGTCAAAACGCCTTCGAAAAGTGCATCGCAGGCCGGATACTCCCCCACAGATATTGCGCCGTCGTTAACGGTGGTGGTGGTGGTGGTGGTGGTGGTGGTGGTGGTGGTGGTGGTGGTGGTGGTGGTGGTGGTGGTGGTGGTGGTGGTGGTGGTGGCGGCGGTGGCGGTGGCGATGGCGATGGCGATGGAGGTGGCGGTGGCGGCGGCGGTGGTGGCGGCAGTGGCGGCGGTGGCGGTGGCGGTGGCGATGGCGATGGCGATGGCGATGGCGGTGGCGTCGGCGACGGCGATGGCGTCGGCAACGGAGATGGCGTCGCGTAGATGGCGATGGCAGGGACCATGGCGGGGGCGATGGCGATGGCGAGGGAAACGGCGGCGGGGCAGCGAGGCAGCGGGGATGGAAGGTGTGGGGGCGGGGGCAGTGAAGGTGGCGCTAGGCGCAGCGCCCTTTCCGGACGCGCGCGTTACGACAGCGCCGTTGCGTAAGCGCTCAGGCTCACCGACGCCTCCGCGACGCCCAGCCCGCACCTGTCCTGCTCGCCCGGTCGGGAGTCTAACTCTGCGCTCACCAATCGAACAGTGAAATGGTAGTTTATAAATGGGGTAGATTACAATTAATAAATTGATGCTTAACACATCCGTATGTATCTCTTCACATTCCGTAGACACATTCATTCCATTTGATAGAGTCAATTAAACGAGCCACTTTCTACACAACAATTTCTAACCACAATTCTATACAATCTTTTCTCTTCTAACGATGAACTTCGTCATTTGTATTTTTGACTTCTGTTGAAGGTAAATCTAATGTTAAATTTTAAATGATTTTTTAAAATTGAATTAAATTTCCTTATTGATGTTTATGTTTCAAAGATATTTCGTGTTTCCTTTTCATGCGAACTGCGTTTTTTTCCATTCACAAATGCACATCTGTACAAGAAATATGGGTCACATTTTACAGAGAAGTACCTGAAGCAATTCGTTTAAAATATCCCTCCCTAATTTTTACATAATATCCGCTCCTTATAAATTGCATACCCTCGAACCACCTTCCTAGTCTCATTTTCCCCATTAATTCAGCTTTCTTGCTCTCACTTTGCAATTGTGCCAGCAGCACGACCGCGAACTGTTAATGAAATTCTCTGTCAATGACCAAGATGAAAAGATGAAAGCGCAGCGCGTTGCGATGTAATATTAACTACGAGTAGAATGTAATATTCACTAGAATGTAGCAATAGTCCATTTTCCTAACTATAGTTGCTTAACGCACAAGCAGGAAATAACAACTTGAATTTATTACTAGCAGGAAAACTATGTAAGTTGTAGGCATTCTAAATACAAAATAATTCTTTCATTTTTTTATGTCACACAACTGACTTTTTATGCATCTCCTCGGTCTGCATATTGCATGTGATTACATTTCTTGAAAAGAAAACTCTGGAACTAGTCAGTTAATCATTTCTTGTACAGAAGTCACCATTTGGTCCAGGGAAAAAAAAACAAGTGAAATTATCTCATTAAAATGTATATTATACCACTTGTCAACAGGACCACTGCCCAGAATCGTTCCCGACTAATTCAGAATCTACATAATAAAAACGGGTAATTTACGCACAGTTACCAAAACTCACGCGTTCCGGATATTAGCTCATGAAATCACTGCACCTCCCATCTACACCATGGCATATTCTACTACCGAGCACAAACGCACGCCTCCCAAGCGCGCGCATAATCCCTCTTGTTCTTTACCCTCATCCCCCTGCGTGCGACGCCCGCGTTGCAACTCGCAAATGCTGGGAGTGTGTCACTGGGCGATCGTATCGTGACGCACCGCTCGCGCCAATTAGTCAGTCGCCTCCCAGCGGCACGCGTCCACTGCATAAAGAGCTTCCTCTCGCCCCGGCGAAGAAGGAAGGTCCGGCGGCGAAACCGGTTCCTTGCGGCTGCGCTCGCCCAACTCTTTCAAGCTCTCTCACCTACCCGTTCGTCTGGCTGACCGTCTGCCTGCCCCTCCGTCCCTGCCCGACTGTCTGTCAGCCCCACCTTCCGTGGGGTCTGTCCGTCCCTCTGTGGGGTCTGCCCGTCCCTCCGTGGGGCCTACCCGTCCCTCCGAGGGGACTGCCCGTCCGTCCCTCCGTGGGGACTGCCCGTCCATCCCTCCGAGGTCTACCTGTCCCTCCGTGGATCTCTGTCTTTACTTCCGTCTCCCTGTCGCTCTAATCCTCAGTTTTCTCACTTAAATCACACACTACCATAATTTCCGTCGAAAGTTTATCTGCTCTTTACTTCCCTTTTAATCAATGAGCCATCTTTTCTGTAACACGCTCTCCTGATTGCACGTTCTATTTTCATCAAACTCTTTGATGTGCAACACTTCCGTGTAGTGACAGCCAGGCCATCTGCCTAAGATCATCGAAGTCTGAACCGCGCTCAGACAACTGAGTGAATCAGCCCCTTAAAGTCAATCTCCATCCCGGTGTTGCTGATAGCACAGCCCAAAGAGTTGACCGCACATCCCAATAATAGCTTCGCAACCGCAAAGGAGACAAATGGCAACGCTGGATGCACCAACAGCCGTGAAATACCATATAGCGACAGCAAGAGCGCGGGTAATCCCTTTCAATAGGTATCCTGGTCTGCAGGTGAGCCGGCCGCGAGCGCCGACCTACCATGAGAATCAGTGGATAACCTACTCCAAAAGTTCCGATCCTCAGAAATAGAAAACTCGTAAAATTAGAAAGCTGTCGTAAAATTAGAAAACTATCACTCAGGTTGAAGAGTCAACCTTAATTTCCAGGGTCTGAGAGACTGTAATGTTTTACATTAAATCGTTCATAAATATAACTGGATAACTAACCAACGAGAGGTTAAAAGAATTCATTTAACACTTCCGTTAAACTTTCAAAACAACGTAACGTCTGGTCCTTTTATTTTAATAAGCAAAAAATCAATGAAAGGTTGTGCAAGAAATGTCATCACTTTTCGCAAGTTTATTAAGCACATGAACTGTACATTTTTTACAATTCACCGCCACAGAAAAACACCTCAAAGGATTAAATCGTAGTGGAGCGAGAACCCATCACAAAGCAAAGATTCAAACCTAGAAATAAAACAAATTTCTCTATATCAAACTGAAGGAAATTTTCCATTCTAAAGACATGAGAAAGGCTAAAAAAATATTAAAAAGCAAATTGATCAATAAGATGAAAAGTGAACATTTCTAAAATGTGGTCAATAATTTTTTTTTCATTTCCGCTCAGAGGGGTCACTTATGTCTCTTTTTCTTGGATCTACTGTAAACCTACACCACACAACCTGTACAGAAAGTTGGCGCACGAAGAATGAATGTATGACTTCCTCCAGGTTCGATTCCGCCACGTCGAGTATAGCAGTCCTACACGCTAACCGTTACACACCATTCTTTGTTTCACTAATAAATTCATTAATTCATGCAGTTGAAGCCGCACGTGGTTCGAAGCGAGGGGGATTCCCCTCGGCTCACGCGTGGAGCCACCGCCAGAAAAAGTTTCACTGTCGGCGGACGCGTTTCAAGCTGCTTCCCATCTGTGAATGGGAGATTGCAACCTGTACCTTGAGAACGTGGTACGGTAACCTCTTTTCTCTCTCTCTTTCTTTTTCTTGTTGACAAAAAAGGTGTTACATGCGTGCTGAAGAAAATCAGATGGGAATATTTCCTTTCTCTCCCTGGAAACGTGTTATTGTCGCACTGGAACCTTTTTTCGCGTAAAACTGCTATTACTACGTTACTAAAAGTATTCGATTTGATTTAATATAATATGACACTAGGAAGGAAATGGTAGAAAAAGGACGAGAGTCAGCTTTCCTTCTTAGACCTGTTGACACATTTAAATCAATGATCACCCTTCGGTGATTAACGATTTAATTCGAAATGACAAGTTTTACAAAACAAACTGCTCTACGCATTCCCTTTGAATGTATGATCGTTGTTATAACTAAGGGCGGATTTTGATGACCTAAAACATCGCCAAAAATGATCAATAAAATGTTCTTAAAATCCTTTAAAAATGCCTCCTACAACCAAAGAGAAATGACCAGTTCGGATGAACAACTCAAACTGTTAAATACATTACTGATGTAAGCGAAGCTTCTTCCATTCGTCCGAGAGCACTCAGTTTGCAAACTTTTGGTTTGAACAATATTTTTACTAGGAAATCTCTGTCTTTAGTTATATCGAAATCGGCGGAACCGGCAATGGCGCTGATATACGTCACAAGAATTACATACAACGGCTGTCAAAACAATTTCTGAGCTATCAAATCGAATAGGTTACTGAGAAATTCTGTTAAGAACATTTGTTGCATCTAGTACATATTATTTGAAGCAAATACTATTAAAAATAACATTAAAATCGATTAAATTAGCAAAACAATGCATTAAAAATGACGGGAAAAGGTAAAAAATGACTTTTTACCCGAAATCGACAAAAATGCAAAATAATGACTTACAAAAATTGGTAATTTCCTTTTATTATAACATAAAATTAATTTCTATACTAAACGGCATTGTTCTAACGTGAAAAGAGAAAAAAAAATGACATTACATTAAAATCCGCCCCCTGGTTATAACTGTTAATCCAGACTGTTCTTGGTTGTCCCGTCGCTTAGTTCAGCACGTAACCTTCAAATTTAGCACTAAACGGCAGTCAGCCGTGATGCTACGCTACGCGACACAACGCAAACGCCGCTGCGATCTGCGAGAGAGTCGTCCAGGGAACTGCGCCAGTACTGCTGGTTGCGTGGAGGTGAAAGTAGTGGCGGCGGCGGCGGTGGATGTGCGGAAACTGCAACCATCCAGACACAACGTTCATACGAATGTCACAGTCCTTCGCAGGATGACAATCAGAGCTCACTGGTATGAATTCGACACCGTTGTCAATGCTTTCAAAATATCAGTTTCTTTTTATAAAATCATGGACGTATTTAACATCGATTTTTTAATCCGATGGTTTTTAACATCGCTGTGATCGATGGTTTTACGAGGTTGATAGTTTATTTATGAATGAAAAAAGTACCATCACACTAATAATTCTAATAATTTCCAGAAATCCATAAATTGAAAATTCTGTACATTAAAGTAATCAAGTGTGAATAATAATACACTATTTCGTAGAAAAGGAAAGTTTATATTTTTTTAATAATCCAATTAGTAAATAAAAGTTCTGTTAATTGACCTAATTTTGGGGCAATGTTTTATTAACATCGATGTGTTAATTTTGAACATCGACGTTCAGACACATCGTTTTGTTGGTGATGTAGCATCACCACTCACTGGCGGAAATCCCTACTGACCACCGAAAAATAGGCCGGCAACATTTATGAATGTAGGTCGCACTAATTCCATTACCAGTCGAATAAGAAAACCGACGTTCCTTGTCGGTAAGTCTCCAGCTGAAATGCGCACAATTTTGAACGCGTAAACAATCGACTACAGCGATCGCCGGCAGCATCACCCGTTTAAACTAGATTATTTTTTGGCAATACGATCCAGAACATGACCAATAGCTGCCAATGTATGGTGTTTTCTTCTCGAGGTAGGATTGTAATCCACGGACGGAAGGAGAAAAATGAATCTGTAATCCAAGTCGATATAAAGAACGCGGATGCAGATTACCACACTGGTTACTCACTGGAAATAAGTATTACTAATTTCTAATGCGCCCAGAAATGGTAAGCAAACCTCCAACCGCATAAAAGGTTTCATTCGATACCCCGAAACTCGAGAAAAATATAAAACATCTATGTTATTAATTTTCAAGCGAGCAGAAATTTAAACTAGTGTTGATGCAATATCATCATCAATATTTGTAACGACTACGCAATATTACAATGCTACTGCAAAAGTGTTTCCAACCACCAAATATTTTTTCCTCCGCGCTGGGATTCGATCTCAGTTCCTCAGTGTTAACATGTTAGTGACACGTCAGTTACCCCTACATCACCAGCTTCTCAGTAAAACTAGACCTTCCAGACTCTTAAAAAAAGGTTGCACAATTGCATTTGCACTTTTCACAATTTCAGAGATTTTCGTTTATATTATTTCAAGATATACATTTAAAAAACAGATTTCACAGTCGGGCGACAGGCCGACGCCTCAATGTATCAAATGCATGTAGAGGTATTTCAATTTACCAGCCTCTCTTAAATTAAAGGCAGTAGAATTCTGATCACTACCAGTTTCTTTTATTAAAAATATCTCGTTTTTCACATTAGTTGGGATGGAAATCATACTTTGTCTTTTAACACGAGTTTGCTTTATGGTTCCTTTTAAACACACAAACATTCGAGCAAAATTATGCCACTAATAGCAATCCAATTTCACGGCAGCTATGAAACATTAAATGTAACCAAAAGCATGAATTACGAGAGATAAAAAAGTTAATTTTATCTCTCTGACAGATGAATTCGAAGAGATTTGGAACAATAATCAACATTTTAACGCAGGATTTCGATGACGAATTCAGCAATTACAATCAAATAAGGTAAACATTCTAAATAAATATTGAATAGTAATTCAATCTAGTGTACAAACCCAATTTATTTACGTAATAACGATGTACGTTTTATTACGGCACGAAACATTAGCATATGTCGCGGTCACAAACTTCCACAAACAATACGAGACATTTTCACTGCAGACATGTTCCCAGCTATAATTTACAGATACCAAGAAACAAGAAGACGGGGTAGTACGGGCAAGAGCAAGTATCAACTTCGCAGAGGAAACTAATATTCGAGAATGAATACGTTGAAAGAACACAAAAAGACATTTCCCATATTTTACAGCTTGGTCAATCTTCTACAGCAGTTCCCACTATTGATCACTCCCGATGCCGTGGTTCTTTGAGTTGTTCCTACCCAGAGTAACATGACACTCTTTCTACATTGTAATCTTCTCCTTTTTTTCTGACCTCTGGCCAACCCTTCATCCCCCTTGTCGTCGCGCCCTGGCCGCCATGTTGCCTCCAGAGCACCATCCACGCTGCGCTCCCCTCATTCGCTCTCCGCCCCGCATCGTGCCCAGTCCTACGCCCCACGCCGCCCAGCCCCGCCTCGTCCCGGACCAAGCAGCTCTAATCAGCTTATGACTCGCCGCCGCCGCCAACGGCAGGCGGCTTATGCTAAAAGCAGTGACATGGCAGGAAAGAAACCCGGCATGGACACCTGCAGCCTATATTTGGCGTTAAAAGAGAACCTTATGCAATAAAGCCACGAAAGAGTACTCGCTCGGTACGACGAAAAGAAAACCCTCTCGGGCGTGCTATCGGTAGAGGCGGGTTCACGCAGCAAAGAAAAAGTACGAGGACAATAAATAACCCTAAAGTTGAACCTCAAAAAGGAAAGGGCGTTGTGTTTAATATTAGTCTTCAGCTAGCCTTTGATATCACCGATTATATAAAATCTAAAGGAAATGAAGTAATTACTTCATCGACGTTGGAAGTTTTAAACCCATTATTTCTTTCGACGACACAGACCATGATTCCGGAAGGCCCCAAATGCGCAGCTGCTTTCTACAGAAGTTAACGTCAAAGTTCTACGGAAGCCCTCGTAGGCGAGTCAAACACGCTCAGGCAATACACAACCAATAGCCAGTGCTTTCGCAATCCAGAGCTCTCAACGACCGAAAGGAGCTCCTTCCCCCTCTATTGACTTCTTTTGCTCAAGCCGTCGAGATCGCCGCATCAAACAAAACTTTTTTTTAATGTTTTCCCGAGCGCACTGAAAAAAATGTGCGATACGAATAAATTGCAGACGTTTTCATTTTTCTTTCGCGAGCTGAAACAGGGTTGCAAGGCACACACTCGGAAAAGCAAGCGTTTCCCTCCATTCGAAAAAGCCGATGGTCGGTCGCGACATACACAACGGTGAAGCACGTATATGAAGCCACTCGAATGCATTTCAGATTCCTCAGAGGGGAGGATTACGATAGGTAGAAAGAAACGAGAAAAGGAAAGACGGAAGCCGCGGGAGGCTGAAGACGAGAGAGAAACCAGCTCAACTGGATGAACACACACTCGCCAAAATTTGAACAATGTTATTTTGTCTCCAACCATGATATAAGGCGGAGAGGATAACATTGCGCTTCCTCCAGCAATGGAGTCAAAAAGCACGTAGAATCCACAACTTGCGTCGGAAGCTCGCGGGAATTTAGAGAAGAATTGAGCGAGGGGAGGATTTAAAAAGCGATTAGCGAGGTTCATGCGGTGATTATTAGTATACTGAAATCTCGCTTCCTTGAAGTATTAACAATTTCTTAAAGGCCCTTAACACCTCATCACTGAACAGTTTTGTCATAGAATTCTATTGAATGAATTTGTTAGATCGAATCAAGCCGTCATTTTAATTACGTCGTATGTGATAGATTCGGACGATCACCGAATGAGCAAAAATTCGCCCAGGGAATTTGAGTACCATTTAACCTATATATCACACCGCGAGTATATGGCAACACATGTGTCCAGACGTCGGTATCTGGGAATTTGGGTGTTGCGCCTCAGCCGCCGGGCACGAGCGCACGAGGCATCTCCGATGATTAGTCACCAGGTGCTAAAGCAACAAGCCTACAACTTCATCTCGCCTGTTTTGAATGTATTCATTAATTTTTTTCATAATAACGTTACAAAGAAGAAATGCTAAGAGATGCGTCAACAATTATTCCGTAACCATCATTACATACATCAATTTCACATTAATACGATAAATTTCCTTACATTTAGGTTCCATTTTTAAAAACCTTCCTAGAACATACATGTGAAATTTAATGCAGTTAGGGGGTCATCCACTTTCGCAAACATAATTCGTCCGTCAGCGAACTGATTCCTAACACACGAAGACGGACAACGCCTCCCAACACGCCCTCATCACGGGCCGCCCTGAGCAAACGAACACGCCACCAGGCCGGAGGCGGCGGTGAGGACGACAGAGGGTCCGGCCGGGGGGCCACAGTGCGGCAGCAGTGTTGTGTGCGGCAGCGGGGGCGGGGGTGGGGGGCGTGGGCGGCGCGTAAAGCTGTACACACGACGCGGCGGCCGTTAACACCTGTTTGTGTGTGCGAGCGCACGCGGGCGGGAGGGGGGGGAGGAAGGGGGCGCGGGCGCGAGACCACTGCAGGCCGGCCGACGTACTAACTGAATTGCGGTAATGTATGTGTGCCCTGGGAATGCGCGCGCGGCTCTGGGCTGCGGGGCGGGGCGGGGCAGAGGATGGAGTTCGGCGACCGGTTTCCATCTCGCCACCGCGCCCCTCCCTTCCGCCTCGCGGACCAACGCCACCCCCCTCCCCCCTGCTGACCGCGGTGTTTCATGATTTTTGCGTTCCTGCGGGCGCCGGGGGGGGGGAGGGAGTCAGAGGGATCAGGCGAAGGGAGAGGGGTCGAATATCAAAAGGCTGAAATAGAAACTGTATCGGGTCCCTAAGCGCGTTCGCACCGCGCCAGGCATCATGCCTCGGTGACACCGATCTATTTCACCTAGTTTTCTAACCTCCAGGGTTCCATAGGGTCACGCCCTCTAGTGAAACAAAATTCCATTTCGTAAGGTTTGTCACGCGAAAATCGACAGAGGTACTTAAATGAATGGAAATACGATTTTTAAAATTCCGACTCGAAGAAAATTCCATAATCCGCAGTTGAATTTAATTTGCAGTTAATTCCGAAGCATTCCATAATCCGCAGTTGAATTTTCTACACAGGGAAGTTCTTTGATGATGGCGACGATGCTCAGAATTAAAATATAAACCAATGATGCGACAACGACACATTTCTCACATTATTTCTAAATTTGCAAAATTGAAGAAAAAATTTGAAATGGTTTTACATCAAACTGCATTAATTTAAAGCACAAATTAAGCGAAACTATAAGTTTCTTCAAAAAATTGTACACCGATTTTTTTTAAAGAGTTGACTGTTCACAAGTCTTTGTCTAAGGCAAAAATCTCAATCTTCAATTTTGTAGTTCTGAAATGTTAACTTTTGGAATTTTCCAAATACGGAGATTTCGCCGAAAATGAGCATAGCACCATCTTTTTTTATCGCTCCTTGGTATATACCAGGAGAAGATTTAAAGAAGAAAATACGACGGTTTTTAAACGAAAAAAGTTGTTCAAGAAAATACAAATAGCCTATATTTCGCCCACAATTACGCGAAAACTACTCATATTTTCGAAACACTTGCACATGACCTTATTTCAAGATCTACATTCTATTAAGGGGAAAAAATATATCCTCAATAGTGTAGTTGTAGTGAGACATCCAAAGAAAATTGCACTTTTGCAATTTTTGAAAAATTAGTTATTTCATTGAACATTGGACCTGCACCATTCCCATAAGCGTCTTTTTGTTCGAAATGTTTTAAATGTATATTTATATTCCGTTGTGAAACAGCTGGTATCGTTGCATTTTTCACTTCTCATTTTCAGTGTATAGTTTGGTTTCGTCAAAAGACACGTTATGTACAGAACCTTTTAGAATGCCTACCTTTATGGACACCTCTTTCGTAGAAAAGTCGCGTCAAAAAATAAAAAAAAGTTAAAAACAAAAACGGAATTCATCCGCATACTGAACGAGTTCTAGCACAGAGAAAGGAACATTCCTGCACATAAAAATAAAGAAATGACCGTCCAGCTATACCCCACGTGATATATTGCAGCAAAGAGAATTTCACTCGAAACTTTACACAGGAGGGTAGGAGCCATCGGATTATGTGTTCCGCATGTTCCACTTTACTACACCGCGGAAACGACGCGGCGCGGGGGTTAAAGGAAAAAGAGGCAGGAGGAATAAGCAAGGCCATCTCTCCGCGGGCGGCGTTTTCAGAACTGCGCCGTGAAACTTTCAGAGGGCAGTTCCGGGCGACTTCATTCGGATGCGCGGGGGCGGAGCACCCGCCGCCAAAGAGAGAGCGAGAAGGAGAAACATCGGTTGCCGCTCAAGGAGATGCGGAGGTAGTGTGTAATTGGGCAGAAGCCGGGAACCCTTGCCCAAGACCCTTCTATACCTTCCGAATTCTCGAGTGTCCCTGACCTCCGACGCCCAACGCTTGCCGCTGATAGCCATTACCACGTTTGGTAACACTTTATTCCCCCCCCCCAAAGACCTCACAATCCAACACGTACATCAGGCAACAGATTCTGTGTTCCATTACTCTGTCCTAATACCGCTGAACATTCGGATTATGTGTGATCTTGTACTACTGTGATATTCAATATAAGTTGTTGTGATTGGCACAACTGGAAAACTATGAATTAAGAGTGATGGAGTTATTTCATAACATTTTACAGAATTATTACCAATATAATTCCTATAACGCCTTTTAGTAATGCATACTTCATATCCGAAAATTAATAAGAACGTGATACTACGATTTCAACCATCTGCGAAAAATTTAAACACGCCAAAACATTTTTCGAACAGTACTGAAAGCTCATGAACATTTCAAGTTCTCATCTTATATTAGTTGTCACTGATATCTTTTCCATGATCAACGAGAACCCTCTATCACATGTCTTAATCAATCGTGATGTATTCCACGCAATGCGCGAATTCTTTTTAATATACTGTAATGTCTCCTCTTCCATTGTAGGTGTAAATCTAGCTACCAACATTCAGCCAAATTCATCCAATGAAGAAGTGTTGAATGAAAAATGCACCTGATTCTAGGCCTCTGTCACAGAGGATGAATGAACATCGATGGATCCTAATTCACGAGTTTGCGTCATATATTTGCCGAGAAAAGAAGAACTATTCTCTTACACTTTTTAGAAAACATTTCGTTCGTGAAAATGTAATTACCAGTAATGTAATTGAGTGAATAACACTGGAATTAAAGTTGACAAGAATTTCCCTCTATGTCAAGCAATACTTCTCCCAATGCTGTCGTAAATCTGTCTTCGGGCAAGCCGACATGCTGGAAATGCATTTCAAATGAAGGTGACGTAGTCAAAATGATCAGTCTCTAGATGGACTCTGGATGTAATTTGGAAACTGGAAATCAGTGGAGTGGAGTACCGCGGGATATGCTGGCAGGCGGAAACTCATTCGATTATCGTGTAGATTTAAAACAGGCACAGCACCCCTCAGGTCCCCGCCTTCCCGCGCAACAGCCCCTGGCCGGGCGGAAGACACTGCTGTCGGGGCGGCGACCGCGAGGAGAGTGAGCCCGGGGTGAGGGGCGGGGGCGGGGGGCCACTCAGACGACGACGACGACGCACCCCGAGGAGGGCGAGGCCCGCGCTCGCGTGCGGGGGCGACGGCCGAGGGCGAGGTCGGCGGCACGGCAAACGACGACGTCAAAGCCAGGGGCGGGAGGGAAAGACACGAAGAAGGGGAAGGGCACGCCTGGCATTTCATGAGATGCAGTTGAGGCGGCGCGACTTGCTCCACTGCCCAACACGGCATATGATTTGAGGATAGTTGGCGCTCCTTGATGAAATATGATATTCCACACCACGAAATATGTTTTCAGTTCTCCAGCTTTGGAGTATAAAATGGCATTTTTTACATGCCTTTTAGCGTATTTTAAGGGAATCAGTTTTATTCACTCATCGTACTAATGAGTAGAAGTGAAAATTATTGTGGTTCAAAATTAAATTTCAAAGAGCAAAGAACCTACGGACGGAAACCTCATTGACATATGGATGTCTAGGATAAGTGCTTTGGACACCCAAGGGCAGCATGTGACACCGACAAAACAAGACAATAACGGGAACCGTAAAACAATAAGTAGCCTATTCCTCATTTGCAATTGGCTTTACTTAATGTTTGGTAGTAAAAAAGAATAGAGCCCATTCTCTTTTGATGGTTAACGATTCCAAAATCCGGCAACGAAATTCGTAGAAGTTATCCTTTTATCTAGAACGAGAGAGATTGCTCCGTCCAACCAACGAGGGCAAGGGCAGAAACAAAACGTTCTGGTAAATTGCCGAATGCGGAGGAAAGCACAACTCTGAAAATAAATGTGCGAATAAGAAAAAGAATCGAAAGCTCGCGAGACTAGGAAGCAACGCTCGGGGGCGGTGCCGAAACAAAAAAACAAAAGATCTCGATTCCGCGGCACGTTCCCGCGACCCCGAGTCCGAGCTTTGGCGACAAATTTAATTTCGCCCCGAGTGATGAGAAGCACATGGCAAACGAAGAAGCCATATCGACAGCCGGTGGGAGACACGTGCGCTACATATGGCGGAGCACGACCTACTTCCGCGAGGGCAACAAATAGATTTCTCGGAATCAACGATCCGTGCTATCGTCCCCAGCTGCCGAAGGCATCTTACGTACAAAACATTGCCAAGAAATGCGTCCGGTCCGACGAACGGAACAGATTAGCAGCGTAGTTTTAATGGATCATCTACGGTTGGTTTTGGAGACCCACGCTTTTCAGGTCACGGTGCATCCATTCTGCTGTTTGTATACGTCAGCCAGCCGCTACGGCGCCAGTGGACACGGAGGTATACAACCACCATAAAGGAAGAAACGACACAACCTTCGTGCGAAGGTCACGGACAGAATAAACTTCTTCGCGTTATCCGCAAGGTGCCCCCGAGAAGTGAATGGTGCCGTAATTGCTACGTACAGATTAGGTAATCTTATGAGTAGTAGCCTGGCGCAAATCCAGGTTGGGAGAAAGTGAAGTTGCAATGGGGAGTGGATTAGAAGGGTACTTAAATTAATAGACCATTGCTGACTCCTGAATTATCCTAAATATGGGAATAACGCGAGGTCGTAACCGCCCACGCGCGTGATCTTTCGAGCCAGGAATGCAAGCCTGTATTAAAATGAATCGCATGTAATGAAACCCACTATAACTTTCAAGAAACACAATTTAGCAAATAGCGGCTACCACGAGGGGTCTTCGTCTTCACACTGCTAAGACAACAAGAATAATAGGCGTCCCATTAGTTCCATAAGAAATTAACCCCTGCATCTAATTATTCTTTCCACTAAAGTAACAGAACATTGTCACGAAAACTACAAAAAACTCCTATTCTTCATGTCTTCTCAACACGCCCCTCTAAACTTCATATCAAGCAACAAAAATGTCACTTCGTTTGGGTCCCGAAGTCCCGAAACTGAGAACTCTCCACTGAATTCGAGACAATGTATTATACACAATGATCAACTCTGAGTATTTCATCAGTTAACAACACAATACAAAGACAATACATTTTATAGTCGTATATCGTTTTATTTTCGAGTTGAGGCCACCCGAAGTAGAACTCGGTGCATTATCGCATGGGATAGAGATTGTGATAAATATTTTCTGGAGAGTTTCACGAATATGACACTAGTGGTGTAGTCCGAATATAGACTACTAGCACGTCTCGTCTGCGTCAGAGCAACGCAAAGCTTTCCAGCGTTCGTAGGAAAATAATAAATAAAAACAAATCCGCCTCCACGCCGTAACACGCTCACCATTCAACTCGTCGCACACCTCTTTCCGCTTCAACTGAGCGTGCGTTCTATAGCTCTGCGCCATTAGCGTGCAATACAATATTCCGCCACATTCACGATGCTTCACGGGGGCAGCACGACTCGCGATGCAGCGGCACAGGGAAGAGGTGGACGTGGCTGACGCGGCGTCCGCTAGTGGCGCTCCGCCCCACCCCTCCCCGCCCCCGCTCAGCTTAGCCTTTTGCCGTTCCTCCTCGCCCCGCCCGTCCTCACTCTGCGTCGCCTTCTCCCGCTTCTTCTGGCTATGCCCCGTCCCTCCTCGCCCTGCCTCAGCCCTGCTTCATTCCGTCTTTCCCCGTTTCGCTCTGCCCAGCCCTGCGCCGCCACATCCCGCTCGTTCTCGCCGCGATGCGACGAAACGCCCGAGCTTGAACTGTTTTCAATGCGGCGCTGAAGTTCGTGCCAAAAGGGCTGGTCGCTCCCGACATACAGCGAATTACACGCCAAATCCATTAATGGAATGCTGCAGCAGTAGTAGTAACGGCGGCGCCATTCGAGGATCATTATGTGGCGAATTCACAGCCGAACCGAAGACTTAAAGAAGGAACTCGCACGTGAGCCCGCGCAGATAAAGTAAAAACGGCGAAAATGCCTATTGGGAGCATTTTTAAATAAATTTAAATAGCAAGGGCTTGTCGACACAAATACTCGAAAAGGGAAGGCAACCGTTAGCAAGCGACACCGTACTGGGTAAATAAGGTTGCAGAGTGCGAATTGCGGAGAAAATGTTATTTTAATAATGCTAAAGCCAGTGAAAAATGAAATGGAAAGTGGCCGGTTTGGGAGACAAGATCTGAGGGAGATAACCCAACAGGAAGCAGGAGTCTGGAGTGCAAGCTCAGAAATAAAAGACAGCAGAAAGGCTGAGACACCTCTCAAGGAAGTGCGTAATAATTAATAATACGAGAAAACCAAACGTAAGGCAAAAAGGAAAAGACGTTAAGAAAATACTGAAGCGTGGAGCAGATATAATATAAAATGGCTCGAGAACACAATAAGAGAAGAACGACAAAAAGAAACATGAAAGAAGGTAAAAGAAGAAATGACTGACAAGGACTTTGGTACGTACAGTAACTCTCGCGAAAGAGCGAAGTTGAAAAGGATTTTGCCGACATTCCACTAGAAAAGAACCGGGAGCAACTGGAAGGGCGGAACAATGGATGAAAAAAATCGTTCTCCGTAAGTAAACAACGGATGAATAACTGAGGCGAGGCAAATAACACGCGTCAACGTCGAGGCGCCACCGAATCCACCTATTGTACGGCGACCGAGGCAACTGAGGGAAACACGACGGAAGGTGAAAATACTGCGGAGGGAAATTACAGGAGAAGCCCGGAAAATCGTCCCTGAACAAGTTTTGTGAAAATGAAATATTGGGAACCAAAATACCCAAAACATCCAATGAATCCTACTAACAACGCGAAATTAGATAAATCTAACATTTTCTTCGGCAAAACATAAAATAGACCATTGACGTTTTATCACCCACTCTGTTTTTACACTGTACGTCTTTTAAAGACATTACGTACGTCATTTACGTTATTAAGCTAGAAACATGAATCCGCATCACACTTATAATACACACTGCATTGTCACTAGTCAAAAAGTACGAGCCATTTATGGATGATAGGAACTATTTACTGTGGAGAACATTCTCCTTCGTTAATTGCGATTTTTTTCTTTCGACACCGCAATATTTCTCCTCGCGCCGAACAAGAAATATCCAAACGATAACAGCAATCTCCCATATTTCTTCCCTGGGCCATCTAGTACTCTCGAAAAGACTGAGCCGCTACTCAGGCTGCGTTGGAGGGTAGTTACGGCGTTTCCCGACCGCTCGACGGCGACGACGATTCAGCTTCGCCCCCGCCGACTCGCATCGCCGCTTCTGCTGCTGCATCGAAGAGCAATAACAATCAGCCGTTACGAGCGGAGGTGGGGGGCGGAGGTGGGGGGCGGGGGCGGCGCAGCTGTGGCACCGCACCGCACCATCGCGCGACACGAGGCGACGCAGGGCGTGGCGGCGGCAAACCGCCTTCCCAGAGCGCACGCACCTGGCGCACTGCGCTGCACTGCTCGCCCCGCCAGAAATCACCAACATTCACAAGTTGGACCGTGGCTGCCATCTGTTCCTGGAAGCTCCATTTACTCCTTCTATCAGCTTTCAAGCTTCTCTGGATTGGATATTACTCGATAGTTAAATATATTTTATAAACGGTATTTATTTGCCTTTCCTCGTACACATTTTCAAAACAGAAAACAAAAAACAAAAAAATACGAAATACCTGTTGAAACTAATTAAGGCCTCAAGTAAGTGAAAAGTTTACTAACGAAAACCTGCATTTACCATTTCTCAACTGGGAAATGTCATTAATTTATTGCTTTCAACCACTCATTTGTGGTTGGTATACATTCTTTAATTTTGAAAGTATTTCACATTTATATTAAATACAATTTAATTCAAAAGCGAAAGAAATTAGAAATAAGCTCTTCTTAACGTCAGTAACGCATTCCTGCACACAATGCATTAGTAATTGACAAAATCTTCTTTATGAGTTTCACCGTGGTCTGTAACCGAGAGAATATTAAAACCATTCAAATGGTCTGTAAATAATCAACAATATCCAGCAATAACGCCACGAGGTCGCGTAAGCTGAACAGAAAATAAGTTGAGAGAAGTGCAAAACAACGAAAATGGATTGTTCAAGAGACCAAGAGGCAAATCTGACGAATGGGAATATGTACGCAAAGCTCAGCAGTTGAGAAAGGGAAAAGGCTTGAGAATGGGGAAAGGCAAGAAAAAGATGAAATCAAGGAGACATACATCAAATTCTGCGCGAAACGGAAAATATCGCGCCGTTCTAACCGCGCAGAAAAAAAAATCCCTCGATGCAACGAAAGAGCTCCGGAGACGCCATTCGTCTCGGCAACGGTGAAACGCGGGGGGAGAGGGTTGTGAAGAGGGGGGGGGGTGCGAAAGCAAACCGGCAAATAACAGTACAATTACGTCTCCGCTCGCGAAAACGACACATTTACTCGGCTTCATTCAGCGAGCGGCCGAGTGTATTCTACGGCCGCCAACAGTCTTCAACTGCAGTTTGCCCGAGTCGCATACAAAACCCGAACAGCAGTTCCCCAAGTTTTCTTACTGGCGGTGCGAACGGGCACGTTCGAGAGGCTGAGGGAGGCGTAGGCGGGGCAGGCGACGCGTTGTCGCGTTCGCACACAGCGGCGTGGGAGCCGAAGGGGGGGCGGGTGCTGACGACAGAGCGCCCCCCCCCTGCGACCGCCCCACACGCTCTCTCCCCTCCGGGCCGGCAGCAATCACGCAGATTCAGTTTCCTTTCGCTTCGTAATCGCGAGCAAACGGGCGACGCGCGGGCGGAGGGCGGGGCGGGGGCGGGGGTGCAGAGAGGGAATAGGGGGCGGTTGAACGGGCCCTCGGGGAAGCGGCGTGCTACAACGCAAACAACGCGAGAAACGAACGTCGGCAATGCCGCCGTCGCCCAAGTTCCTTCCTACTGACGCGGGCATGCCGCACAGCAGGACCACCCTTTCTGACTTCGTCACATCTTCAGGCCATTTTTTCCGACCCCCACTACATATCCCAATGTATTTTTTAAGATACAAATGTTTCAGCAACTGTTTGTTTTTATATTACTCTATTTATAAAATTTCTATCGATTCATCTTTTCAATGCTAAAAACTTAATTTTTCATTTCACACTTTCTCTACTCTTACAAAAAATCCTTCATTCTCGCGCAATCGTAAAACATGAATTAATACAAGGCAAAAGATAATTATATAATTCAAAAATTAAATTTGATAACAATAATGCTTTAAATAATTGAGGAAAAAGTAGCCCAGCCCGTCCTCGGGGTGTAGCACCGGTAAAAGGGGTGTAGCACCGGTAATCACTTCCAATTCCACCAAAACTTTAAATTCGCTTACCCACCTTTTCCCATGCTACCCCGCCCCGCCCCTCTTCCCTTCCGACTCATCACAACTGCGCGCTTTCATCCAGCCGCGCTGCAAACCAACACACCCGAAACAGTTTCTACGCGCGTCGCCACGCCCCCATTCCCAGTCCCATCCCTTCAGATCGCCTTCGCCTCCACTCTCGGCGCACCTTCAGCCCCGGCCCGTCGCAGGCCCTGCCTTCACCCGCGTTACCGCCCTCGCTGCCTCTTCCGCTCCATTCTAGGCACCGGGAGCTCTTCACGTTCGGTAAATGCTCCTGGATCCCGGCTAACGTTTATCTCCAAATTTACTTAACACACATAAAAAGCCAACGCCTCTGAGGGCAAATGGAGTGCGTGACGCTATTAAAAGGTTCACCGTACTCTCACTGGTGAAAATTTGGCTCGGCGAAAAACCTGCACAGTTAACTCCCGTGAATCGTGGCTAAACACTGGTTCAGTTGACACACTTGTAACATAATATTTACGGACAACCACATTCAAAACACCCCAAGAGAAAGAAACAAGGGAATTTTAGGTATTCAAGGCTTCACTCATTACAATTATACCATATATGAACGCCTCCCTACTGAGAATATAAATAAATTTTTGGGGACATGATTAATTTATTCAAAAGGTTACTGACTATCCTGTATGTCGCTTATAATCATTACACACTCTTATCATAGGCATATTTTCACGACTCAGTTCTAGGTCGAAGCTAATAATAATAATAATAATAGTAATAATAATAATAATAATAATAATAATAATAATAATGCCAGTCCAGATAGCCGAGATCGCTAAGGCAGTTGAACCGCGGCGATCTCGGACGGAAGGATCGCGGGTTCGAGTTCCGCCTCGGGCATGGGTTTGTTTGTGTATGTCTGTCTGTGTGTGCCATTCATTCTTCTGTCAAAAAGCAACATCAGTATACAATGTCTAGCTATTAGAATATTGTTAAGGTGTTCTATAATAAAGAATTCGAAAGAATAAAACCACCCTACTATTTTAGACCTTCGACAAAGGCGATGGTTTCGTGATCCTTTATAAGTGGCATAATTCAAGAATCGATCTTTGGCATGCGTCATGTTATTTTTCGTTTACCTAACGCCGAAGACAAGTGATAGAGACGAATTCCAGCGTAAGATTGCTGGGTTGGAGATCAAGACAATACTCTGAACTTCGTTCCGTTGCTCAAGAGTACTCGCATTGTCCAATGTACCGGCAGATGGGTTCTGGCTTCTTAACCATAGGTTAACACTATCTTCATCGAAGAGGACTAGACTTTACGGAGGTTACTAAAGTAAGTAATTCAGAATCAAATAAGTGCGTATGTAAAAATCATTTATGTTAAATATTTTCTGCAATTTGTAAATCACATCAACAAAAAATACACAAAATTGACCGGCCTTTTGTCTTGTGATTTCCGGTCAAACATTAACCACAAATCCTACCTTAATTCTACACAGAAACAACTCTTAGGTATTTAAAATTAGAAAAATATATTTTTGAATTATATTAATTGAATGACATTAAAACAATGGGAAAAAAATACGAAGACATATATTTTCATAGATAATGCAAGGTAAAGTCGTTAATTCTTCATCCTCTCTTAACCATACATAACATACTCTGTTTTTCTACGCGTCTACACGAGCTATAAGTATATTCTTCCCTAGTCAATTTATTACAACGAAATGGTAGCAGAGTCTATATGCAGAAATTGTTAAATAGCATAAGACTAGATAACTCATGAATTATTCTCATAAGCTACGAGTGCTTTAGCAATAATTTATCAATATGAATTCGTACCCAAAAGTATCTATCTATTCGTCAACCAAAGTACCCAGAGCTTAAGTACTATGTGTTAACCATCCTGTACGATAATGTGGTGACTCAGCAGCCATCTCCATCCCAAATCCTCCCGAACACTCAACGGCACGCCAGGTCTGGCATCGTTACAAGTCGCACGCAAGTTACGTGCGCGGACGTGTTTACGGAAGAGCAGAAGGCAGACGGGCGAGACCCAAATCATCGGCAACGCCTGTGTACACTGCGCCGCGCCGGAGAATTGAGTTATCAGGGCTATGTGACGAGGGCTGCTAGGACGTCGGCGACGAGGGCGGCGGGATGGCCCCCGCACAGGATGTGGCCATAAAGTCTGGCTGGGGCCCCCTGTGTTCAAACACCGGCGGCTCTCAAGAGCCACGCGCTCCCCGCGCCTGGCGAGGGCGCACTCGGCTCCCACTTAGGCTTCTAGCCTAGACACTACCAACATTACACAGGAATACAAGATGACATATTTTTATTGATTTATTTAGGTCACAATTCCATTCACACTCCTGCATGTTCGTACTAAATAAGACTGTGGGGACGGAGAAAACTTGCAATTATCTGCGCAAGTTTTGTTTGAGGGCAGCAATTCCCACCTATCTCTTTCATCATACATATTTTAATTGCGACTAAATAAAAAAGAGCGATGTTAGCAAAACTTGATATTTTTTTTTACAACCACGCTATAGAAACTACTTGCATAGACAAACAAGTTACAGATTTAATTTGATAGTACTGACCACAAAATGACTTCATCCTACACACCTCTAACAAAGGTAGAGCTCAAGAGCACGAGCGCAGATGGCACCATTGTCTTTCCAACAATATTTTATAGCAGGCTGCCTTCAAGTATTTCCATGATTTGGTATAACATGCACCATACAACTTGGAATTAAAAAAAAAAGTTTGTCGGCAAAATTAGGCTTAGTTTCCATTATTAAGACTAGAGAACTAGAAATTAAATTAAGTGGTGTTTCCTTATAACATCCGAAGCTTCAACACTTCAAGACCGACTGCAAGAATCTTTCAGTAACATTAATCTGTCCAGTGAACGGTAAGAAAATATAAGAATTACAGTGGGCAGAAAGGCACATAAAATAACTGTTAAAGAAGTCACCTAAAGAGAAATTAGGTGAATCGATATTTGCTTTTTAACAATCTTGAAAAGCAGTAACGGTGATCATTGCTGCGAACACATTAGCCCACACCTTCTTCAATGAAAGGAATTTTAGCAGCAACCTACCAACTCATTCTTTAACACAATTTCTTGAAGGCGATTTTTAATTAAGGCCAGGTATCCACTGTGCCTTTTTTTACCTTCATTTTTATCCTCCGCTAAATTCCTGAATGTGTGCGGCCAAAAGGGCGGGCTGTCCGGCGCTAGCCTTGAAGCGCGCTGCACCGCGGCGCGGCGCGGCGCGGCGTAGCGAGAGATGGCGCTGGGAGCTTCGCATTGAAGGCCTGAGCTGCGCAGCAGTGGCGACAGCGGACGCGTGTGAGGGATTAAGGCACGCGGGGGAGGGCCGCATGGCCGCCGGTGCTCTTACGTAAACTCCCTCTCCTACCTTCCACCGACTCCCCTACTGTCGGAGGCACGCGGGGAGCGTCTGCCAAATCAGGCCAAATCAGGCCAGGCCAGAACAAGGCACATATCGCATGGCACGCCAAGTCACGCCGCTGCTTCGCTTAATACGGATCCATACAACGCCATTTCACGTGGCGCTACGCTCTAGACGCATCTATCTGTCTGTTCGCTAAAGCTGTTTCACCACGAATATCTTAGAAACCTACACCTGTTCCACGTTTGTAATCTAAACGTGCTACAAATTAAGAAAACTATGTTGCCCAGTTTTTGAAAGACAAACTATTTAATAACTAACAGTGCTAAATTGAAAGAGTGAAGTAAACTAGCAGTGTACATTATACTGCGTTTTGGCAAAGCTTAAGGAATTTCCGTTTTACTGCGGAATAGTGCTACTTTACAAAGCTCCATCGAAAGTTGTTCGATACATCCGCATTGCTCATCACACAATGGGTCCGGTATCGAGCTACCGTTCATCAAAGTCGACATTACTAAGATTTTATGAAGCGAATAAAATGTTTCAATAAACATTTTTAATAAATTTCATTTCACCTCTAATCAATAACGAAAGACACTACAAAGATGAAAGGCGATTTCAAAATCCGATGCCAGCCGTATGATTGCGCGGCGAGTTACAGAGCCTTTTCAACAGGCGGCGGCTTTCTGGAGACCCAAACGCCTGCGCTTTGGGTTCCACGGCGGCTGTAAAAGACAGCCCCAACTTTCTCGGCATTTCTGCAGCCTACATTCCCCAAAATGCATGTTCTTGCGTTTTAAGGACCTCTTGTAAACGAGACTTTTCTCTTCTACCTCCTCGCTGCGGCCACAAAAAGGAACGGTCAGGGAGAAAGGAGGCAGCAGCGCCTCTCGGGGAGGGAATATCGTTAAAAAGGATATTTTTTGAACTTTTTATACACGCGTATTTCTTTATATCGCTCGTTCCAGTTCGGTGAATTAGACGTTTCAGTTGTATTTTAAGTTCTGCGGCTGAAATCTATCTTCGCGGCAGAAATGGGTTCGATACGGATGAACAAATAGAGATGGAAATTACATTAAGGACCGAAGATATAAAATGAAATAAAAAGGTGGCAGACCTCCCAAAACATTTCACAATCATCATCAGCAAGTGCTTCCTCCATCAGGCATACGATCACGTTTGAAATGTTACCCATGTTCTAGAAGACTTTCCAGAAGTAAGATTACCTCGTTTTGATATCAATACTTCTTTTGAGCGTATGAAATTTATTTTAAAAAATTAAAAAATATTCATTCTTTGAACTTTCCTTGCTAGAAATATTAGAATTCATAAATAAATTAAACGTTTATACAAAATAATCGAACAAACATTACGAAATGAATTACTTTTAACGAGATATCATTTAAATTCATATGAATTTAACTTTATTGCTACATAACTAAAATTTCAACAGTAATGTACTCACCAAATTGCAATAAATCGAATGTACTCAAAGAATTTCTCAAGAATACGTACTAGTGCCGCAATTTTCTTTTAAGTAAAATAACTCATTCTAAGGACTGGCGAAAAATGGGATAGACTTACAAGATCTTTTCGGCACGATATTGCCCATCCTTTTACAGGACTCTTCGTTGCCGTGTTTGGCGACGTCAGGAGGTAAATGGCCCTGAACGTAAGTGAGGTTATGGCTCTATTTTTCCGACATGGCGTGTTCAAGGCAGAAGATTTTACATTAACATCCTCAATGAATATTACAATAAGAACAGAAAAGGTGGCGATTCAATTTCAATAGGATAAACAATCACAGAGAAATTTACAAAACGAACATATAAAAATATAATAGTACATTATGAAACGATGATGTAATGATGGGTATTAATACACGAGTGTGATATTACGATACGAGCGAGTATCATAAACTTCACACGAGTGTATTAATACCCATTACATCGAGTTTCATACAGTACTTTTTCTACGACGTACGCTAACTTTTATAAGAAACTTTTACATTCAGACGTTTCGTAGCAGTTGACATGCAGGATTCAGCCAAGGTGCCATGCAGTGTTCCCAGGATGTGTTATCTTGGGCTACTTTTACCTGGTTTTGCAGTATACACGCTAAACTTTCATAAAATTAAAAATTAAGATTAAACGATTTTCGGTCATTTGTTCTTCACTTTATATAGGGAGTTCTATTCGACCCACTGAAAGCAGTATTCCTGCGCGCATTTGAGCGTGTGATTTGAGGTTATAGTTGGCGAAGTCAAAACAGTATGATTGGTTCCAAGAGTGTTTTTAAACGGAAATATTAGTATATGTGTGTAAACGTAATGTCCAGCAATTGTCTGACACAGGTGTCCCTGCACATAAATGTTCAATGGTTAGTAAAATATTTAATGCATTTCGCTTTCAAGTTCAGGCGGGCAGTTGGATTTCATTGCCATAATTCACTACAACATACATGTGCATATCTTGGTTAATAAGAAACAAATCCATTACTTTTCAGAAATATGTTCAACTCTGCATGCACAGTGAAAAGTTATTGTACCGTTACAGACTCTGTAAACCTCACTTACTTCATTAGTCTTAGTGGATAGGTAGTGCTGAACGACACGAAACAATAGTTTTGTGGTTTCTGATTTTCGTTTACTGGATATGTAGTACTTTTATAGCTTTTATACAGCTCTTCCTTTCGTGGGATGCAATCGCAAGTATCCAGCTAGTTAGTAAAATACTACACGCGAATAAATTTATATTATAATTCTATTAATATATAAAAATGTAATACACACATTATTATTATTATTATTATTATTATTATTATTATTATTATTATTATTACTTCGAAAGACCCACAATATAGAAAAGTAAATTAAAACGCGATTAACGATCAGGTCAAAATTGTGCTTATCATTATTAAATAGGTAGGTAAATGTCCTGTTTTAAAATAATTTATTTTTAAGTTTCCTAATCCACGACAATCGCCTATTCCCACGTAGGATAATATTTATAACGCACACGATAATTGAGTCGCTGCTCCTAGGATTTCCAATTAGTGCAAGACAACTTCCTCCCCGAGAGACCATCCTCCGGCGTCGATATCGCTGCAGAAGCCAGCGACCTGGGGCCACGCTGACGGAGACGCGTCGGTCGGCGGCAGCGCGGCCAATATATCGCGATACACGGTCTCTATTTGCATATCACACGGCCGAAGCGGGACGGTGCAGGGCATGGTGTGGCGTGGCAGGAAGAAGGGAGCCAAGCGGAAGACGAGCAAAGGGAGGGAGAAGGAGGAGGAAGAGACAAGACAGAGGAAGGAGGTGAAGAGAAGGGAGACGGAGCAGCAGCCGGCGACGGAAACAAACGGTGCCACGTTAATTGCCGCGCTCGCAGTCCAAAAAGCGTCGGCGGCGGCGGCCGGGGGCGTGGGTGGCTGCGTGGGCGGTGGTGCCGCTCGGCCATTTGCAAAACAGCCGCCACCGCTTGCTACGCTCGCGGGGGCAGGGCTGTGCGAAGGAGCCTGCTGCCTTCCGTTTCCACGAGAGAAAAACAACCTCATACTTTCCAGAATTGCAATGGATTTGCACTGGCACTAGAAGATCCAAACCCACCGCTCGGGAAAAACCTTTTGGAATTTTCGACGTTATTTAACTTTAATTTTCGACGTTATTTAATCACTGCTAAAATGATTTTTTTTCTTTTTTCAAATAACTCTACGCTCGGAAAATGTCCTTATATTTAGTGCGCCCATGTTTACCTAAAATGATGCGCTTATATTTAGCTCTGACATACTTCCAAACTAACACTTATCATTACATTTAGCAAGTCATACTAAAACACTGGAAACCATTAAAATCTTAACAAATTAAAACAACATAAATGTAATGTATTCCAAAAGATAAACTCAAATTAGTTCAAAAGAAGTAATGCCCATTTTCATTATCACATAATACACCAACTCGCACAAATCACACAGAATTCTAATACATAGAAAACTGACAGAATTAAGGATAATTTCTGAATTGAATAATACATATTTTCGGAAAAAATTCTGAGTATAAATCGGCGAAATGCTCATAACGTATCAAGACTGGACAGTTGTCAAATTTTATTTGCCTTGTTCATGAGAATTACTCCCTTCCTCCTATTCGATAAATCAAGTTCGTGTTTGCGGGACATTGCAAGTAATTTTATTTGAAACCCCAAATGATTCTGTACTGCGATTTCCCAGGGCAAGATAACAAACGCGTTTTGCCTTTCCCTAAAGGGACTGAACTACTTAATTTACATTAGCATTAAGATATAATCAATCAAAATATCGAGACACCAATCATATCATTCAATCACTACCGAATTACTTTAGAATATGTAGGATAAACCTTTACAGACATATAATACACTTCATTAAAGAACACTTGGCTTCTTAAATATTTCAAATCACATTTTGAAATCAGATCGCCCAGTTATTGGCTAGTAAACTAAAAACATTGATGTATGCATTTTTCACCAAATATTTCCTTTCTTATAATAAACAATTTGTCTACATTAATGACGAGACTTAGCCCATTAGGCATGCTCTTTTGTCTATGTGTAAATTATTTAACATCAAAAATAGTTAAAAACTGTGACTACTACGGGGAAGAATCGAAATTTCTGCACTTTTGAGTAATGGATTCCCTCCCCAAATTCATATACATTCAGTTGAATTATGAATACAGCTAGCAATGATAGATTTTTTGTTAAGTTTAGATGAGAACAAATTTTGGCTCTTGTGCTATAAAAACAATTTGTAACGGCAAATAGTTAAGAAAGCTACAGATTTTGGCTGTTACCCTTATCGTGCCCTACGTGAAGGAATCGACTCACTGCCGTTAGAACAAGGGGTACAATAATTTGTTTTCCTCACTGAGTTCAAGGATACTTGCACCGATAGTAAAGCTATAGTGTCGACAGTAACGCTACGATAGTACTTTTCTTCGCAGATTTTAAAGTTGAGGACCAATCTATTTTCTTCTTTATTTAACGACAAAAACATTTCAAAGCGTGATGAATAAGGGAGAAGTTCTTTTATCATTCAACTTTGTGGTGGTAAAAGGGAGGGATTGGGATTCTGGAGTTCAAGACAATGTGCGCAGATTATACTTCTCCATACGGTATATAGTTTTAACGACAAATTAAAGTGTAATCTGCCATCTTGAGCTCAGAAATTTAATCCCCAAATATTTTACTATACTAAGTTGAATTTTGAATAGAGGTAGCACGGGCGATTTTGGCGAAATTTGAGAGCAAGAAATATTCCTATTCACGTAACAGAAACTATATACATCGGGTATGAGCTATCAACACATATATTCTTTAATATTTCTTCAGTTTCTTTAACTTAGGGGATCCCAGAAATTGACCCGCCCCTCAGCATGTACTTACGCCTAATATGTTTAAGAAAATGTGAGTAATCCAATAAAAAACGAGTACATTGGACATTTCTTTAAAAATAAGACTTTCCTTCTGCCACGAAAGATCGATTTTCAAAACAATTTTACTTTAGGTTCCTTTTAATGGTAATAACTTATACATAAAACGACATCTACATTATTTTGTTCGATTTTTTGCTCTGGAAGTACACATTTTACATTGGTAAAATAATGTAATGCAAATAAAACAATTTTAAAATAAATTGTATATTAATTAGTTTCACAAATTCAAAAAGCTGAAAAAATTACGGATTACAATTTGAATTTGAATTCGTTTGCGAAACCTAGTACCAACAGTGAACGAACTCAATGTGACATTTCACATCCGTCAACGAGAAACATATTACAATGACTTCAATTTATCAGATAGTCCTTGAAGGATTCCGAAAATCGGTGCAGATCCATACGGCTGAATTTATGGTTGCTTTGCCGGTCCTTCCCACATTTAGGCATGTGCAACCCCACATCACCAAGAACAACTTCCAAGGATACAAAAAATTGTAACAAAATATGAATCGTGAAATGAATCTGAATATAGTAGATACAGCGGGTGAGAATTGGAATTTTTTCCAACGGGAATATTCGTAACCTGGGGAAGGTAGGGGAGGGGACGAAACGCATAGTAAAACGATCACCATCGTAGCTTTTACAGCAGTGAGTACGGAATTAATCAAGAGTACTCTTGGAAAAAGTTGATTTAACATTTTAAATTGTGGAAATCATAAATTATGGATTAATATCTCTGAAAAGGAAAAAAGGTTTTTCCAGCAGGAATCATCAAACTCCCTTTACGGGGAAAGATTTTCGGCATCCCTCCGGTTATTTCGCAACTTGGATATGTGACTCGTAGGTAACTAATCTGAATCACGGAATGCATATGTTTAATCATATCTCCGGAGAAAACTGGTGATATTTTTCCTGATGTTTCAGAACACGAACCGTACATGAGATTAATTCTCGTCAAACAATAGATAATAAGTAACTCGTGCCGCGTGTCCTCTACCCTACATGACAGTGACACACGGAACGGCGAAAGGCGAACGAAACCTAGCATTGCAATGTGCATTTAATGAAAAAAAAAATTATTTTTACCTTCTGATATTACTAAACTTAACACCCAATTTAGTTATCAAATCCTCGCGTTTTTACTGACCCCATGTGATTATGATGATCAATAATGTTTTTTCACGACGCTCACTTCAAGAATTAACCAAACTCCAACTCAATTCTATCTGCAATTCTCGAAATTTGTTTTTCTGGCATCAATTGGGCATGAATAATATTTAAATATGCTTATATAATAGTTTTGGGAAGAGATGTGTAATTCGCAAATTCAAGAGTTACTATTGTTTCGTATCGCAAATCGCCATCGGGAATGCCTACTTGAGCATTTCTATCGAAAAACATTTAAACAAGAGATCAAAGAGCTGTTAAGAAATTAAAACATCTGAAAACGTAATCGCATAATCATTGACAGCTGAAAAACGAACTCCAATAATTGGAATTATAAATGCATCCCGAATATAAATATGTACGAAATCATCACTCCGTACGTCCAAATATGTCTATATTCACTTGATTATACACGTTTGATGTAATTCGTGAAAACAACGCAAGCAAACTATTGTCATTACAGCATTTTCAGCAAACATTAAAACCAGACATTTTGGAAAAAAAAGGCGAAAAGAAAAATCATCTTACTTGGAAAAACAAAATTCATTTAAAGAACTATTCATCAGAGATTTCCATGAATGAAACGTGGCATCTCGTAAACAAATTTTAGGCGGATTTATACGTCTTTACGTGATAATCCTAGATTACCAGGTTGGTTAATTATAAAACAAACGTATTATCACAAACTTGCCAAATTCGCAGCTTGTGAGCGGGAACGAGCATATTGTTGAAAAAATACGAACATCGCTATGGCATAGTTCGCAGTGCCCACAACATTCCTATTAACAATTCGCTTTACTTATAAAATCTTTGTAAGTGCGTATCTAAAAGTTTATCCAATGATTAATTACTTATCAAATTTATAGTTCCAATGAAAAAGCAACAGCAACAATTCTCATTATGTGATTGACAAACAGTGAGTTCCAGAGTAATGAATCTCACCTCTAAATTGGATGTCCTATGACATTCAATTAGAATTGACAAAAATGGCTGGATCATCTAAGTTTAATATAATAATGTAATAAAAATGTAAATGGAATAAATGATTTCAAAATATCTTCCCAAATTAATTTAAAAAGAGATAAATGCAGAAAAATGCATGTTTATTGAAATGTAGGAAATTAAGTGAAATTTACAGAATTCCATAAAGTGCATGTATTTTGAACACATTGAAAAAAGTTCACACGGCAAAATTTTACATCCACAGAAAATAAAAGTTGTGACTTTAGATGAATAAATACAAATATGGTAATATTTATTCAATACAAATTCACTAATTTGCCAGTAAAACCACTGACATGTGCATTTAATAACAGGGTTACATAGTCTACCTTCCAATCATTATTGCTCAAATTCTCTGATAGTACTGAATATCCACTTATAGTGATTGATGATTTCAACAATATACATGTAACTAACAAGCTAAGATACATTTTATAACACAATTTTTAGAATTCCAAGCCTAAAAATGTAAATAATAATCTTTTTTAGTGCTTTCAAAGCTGCTACCATTCCAATCAATTTTCTTCATTTCCCACTGATGAACAATGTAGATTCCCATTGCCTGATTGAAATTTGTGCTTTATCACATCTGATACAGATTCACTGATTTCACACATTTCATCTGTTCAATAAACACATTGAAAAAAAGAGATGGAGTAAGTACCTAGAAGCCATGTTTGAATGACTGACTGTTGAGCCAGAATGGATCAATAAGTACACAAGAGGTTATGTTTTCAAAAAAAGATCCCACAGAATGATTCAACATTTAAAAACTTGGATGAAAGCCTCAAATAAATTGTAATCCACCACAATATACAAAACACTAAGTACTTTCATGAGAAAAAAACAAAATACACCCCACTAGCATAGACTGACTCAGCTCCTCAGTACTATTTATAACACTTGCAAGTATACACAAAAAAGTTCACTGTACAAAAAAAAACAAAAAAACAACAACATTGTATTACCTATAAATCACACTTACCGGGTATGGAAGCAAAACTTCTCTGTTCTCGTCCATGTTGGTAATTTCAAATGTTGGTGGCTGAGGAAACAGTCCTTTTCCTGGGTAAGATGTACTTCGACGAAACTTGATTGGTGAAATGACCATCCCTGAGTGTTGATGATTGAAAGTTGGACTTGGTTTTCTATTGCCAAGATTTCCCATATTACCCATCGTTTGAAGAGGGTTTAAATTAGGTACAGACCTTCCTCTACTCCATGGTGACAAACCTTGCATATTTGCTTGATTTTGAGGGCCAGGTGACCAAGTATTTTGCTGCGGACTAGACCATGATGTATAGCTCTTGTTCGCCATGAACATATTTTGAGGATGATTTTGTTGTTGAATATGACGAGATAAGTTGTGAGGAAAATTGTGAGTAGCAGTGATAGCCCTTCGTTGAGGAGGCTGTCCTTGGGACTGGGGTAATCCAGCGATTTGAGGGCCTAAACTAGTATTGTACAGAGGATTTGGATTAGTAGGAGGGAAATTTTGAAAAGCTAAAGTTCCATTAACAGCAGGTACATTTAAACCGTGTAAAAGACCATCTTCCATGGGTCCTGAGGACCACAGGCTAGCTGTAGAAGTGTTACTAGAATTAATCACATTAAGACTAGGCTCTGACACATTGAATCCAGTTCCTAATTGGAGTGGAGTTGTCACTACCGGGCCGATCTGGCCTTCACTGGGCTTGTTGTCAGTCTGAACTACATTACCAATACTTCCAGAGGAGTTGTCATCTTCTTTGGTTTTCACGGCCTGTTCTCCATTAACGTCAGAATTTGGAGACAGCTGCTGTTGTGACTTGACAGCAGATTTTTCGATCAGAAGTTCATCTTGCATTGCTGAGTGTTGATGTGATGAGATGGTATCCGGCACAGATGTAGGCGTGGTAAAAAACAACGATGTGCTACTGGTAGAACTTGCAGGAAACTCCACTGACGAAACAGATCCAACGCTTGAATTGACACTAAACTTGAAATCCCCCATTAGAACTTGCTGCTGCGTGTAAGTCTTGATCTTTGGGGGAGGGAGGGGGGAACTTTCTTGTACTCTCACACGCACACGTCCTTCATCTGCAACACCAGTCCACCTATGACGATCGCTAGTGACGAGTTTTGTTTCACTAGCCGCCTACTTCTCGACTCCACCGCCAGACAGCAGAGCCGTCGCTGATATTTACCTAGGGCAGGGTAAATAAGGCTTCCCATTGGCCATCTCGAAATCGCTATCGCTCTTCCATTGGTTGGTCGACCTTATTCAGTACCTCGATGGTAATCGAAATACATCGCGATCATATGTTTTCTACACGCATTTCAAGACAACCAAAAAAAAATTTGATAGAATACAATTAACTTTATTGAAATATAGTGGTTGAAACATTATTGATACATTTCTCGAAATTCACTTTAAATTCACATGGCATCCAGTTATATCTTTTACACTGAAGCACTCACTGCTCAAATAAAGTTTTCACAAAATGCATTTGGTAAGTAATCCTGTAAAATCTATAAATATTATGTTGACAAAAATTACCCTTCAACTGTCATACACTTCTTTGAAATTATTTGAACTTGTATGTAAATACTTTATAGCAAATCCAAGAAAGTTGTACTAAACATAACCTATACACCACATTCACACCAAGCAGAAAATCTTGCAATAAAACCACCAGAATTGTCCACAATGTTTCATATTCATTGTTGTCCTACCTCTATTCAAGATACACCATTAGTAGTCTTGATAACAAACATGGACTGAACACAGTGTAGCTTTTCTTCTTATATTTGCACTATATCCTGAAAACCTTCTTATGTATTTCGTAACCTGAAAAAAAAAAGACAGAATGCTCATTACAATGTGACAATGACATCAAAATCCACAATTGTCTATCAATATATTCTGAAAGTTGAAAATATAAATATTCCACCATTAAGTTTTAAAAACCATAAACATATTGTTTCAACATCAATGTAGGATAATTAATGAACACATTACAACAATATTACTAGAGAATCATCGATTGATTATGATTCCCTAGTAATTCTCTTATTTTTCAGAGAATCTTGATTTTATGAAATTGATGCAGGTATAGTGCAAATTAAAAATTTACAATTCATCAGGTTCTGAAAAAACAAACATCTGAAAGGAAAAATTCAAAATGCTATTGTTTTGTAAGTGCTGTACGTCCAGCCAAAATTATAGCACAGTAATAATGATTACAAGCACATTAAAAATATCAGACAAGCAAAAGTGCCTCAAAACTCAATTTGTAAGTTCTTAAAATATCATTACTTTGGTTTCCATTCAAAAATCTAATAAATTGAGATAATTATTACTTTTCTAGTGAATCACCTGCAGCTGTTACAAAACCTGCAACATTTTGTTATAGGAATAAAGAAAAAAATGGAGGTTTTAACCTTCACTGGCAAAAAAATTATTATTTCTATTATTGCTGCGAAATGTTGTTTACATGAACAATAACTAAACCTATGTGAAAGATACTTCTCTTTCAACTTCAACGTTCTCTAAATTAAAACTCAAATACAACAGACGCTTCTACAGGCATTTTCATTGATACTATTAAACCTAGACTGTTGATTGATAGATGCTCTATTTGTTTCTTGTATGGATAACAATAATTATCTGGACACAAATCAGTAGTGGCTGAGAAACTGGCTCAAAATATGTTTCTGAAGTACCAAGTAAATTTTACTAAAAACAGTATACAATTTTGGTGATACAACAATTTCATTGGGTACTAAAGATCACAAAAATGTGAATACAAGATTGAATTCCCTAAAGCTCTAATAATTCAGTCAATGTTTTCATTGTAAAAAAAAAAAAGAAAAAGACTGATTAATGTAACATCTGTTTTCCTCTCAAACGCAGAGCAATTTGTTTTTAAAAACACACTAAAGAATTCGCTTAGAACGTACATTCTAATCTACATCTCAAATCAATGTCAAATCAATGTCTTTCTCAAATCAATGTTGAAATAACACTTCTGGTACTTTTCCCTTTTCTGTACATTTCACGTATTCTTTCTATGAATTCTGTCCTGCATGTGTCTAGAAAGTAATCATATAATGTATTCATTTTTTTGAACGAAAACAAAGTTTTACTTAATCATTCATACCAAATTAACCATGAAATCAATTTAAATTGTCAAAACAAATTTATAAAGAGAAGAAATGTAATGTAAATTAAATTTGTCTTAAAATGTGAATTTATTCAATTGGAAATTGGTAATTTAAACATTGGTAACAAGAAATCCATGCACAAAAGTGCATTACTCTAATGTGATTCCTTATTTGACAGGTTTTTCAGAAGCATAATTTTTACATTATTACACCTAGTCAGAATTTATTCATTTCTTTTACACATGAACAAATTTCAAAAACGTGTTTCACCTGCACATTATTATAGGTGTTCAGAGCATAGAATCAATGTTAACAAGTCCATAACATTGAAATGGCAATTCAGTGGAAAAGTAATTCCTCTAACTTTAGGGCTATTAAAGAAAGAAAATTGATAGTAATTGCATTTTTATAAATTTGAAGAAGAGAAAAAAGTTTACAAATTTATGAAACAACACAATTATGATATTACTAGAGGCCTGTAGCAGCAAAGACGCTTCTGAGCAAAACTATACAAAATGATTTTCCAAAAAGTAGCATGCACACTGTTCAAGATCAACAAATTAAATACTTCTAGACAACACAGCAACAAAAATAAGTCTTCATAAATAGTGGAATAACATAGTATTGTACAGTTTATATATACAAAACAACAGTTCATTACCTATCACGAATATCAAAAATGTTATTGTACCATAAAGCAACACACAAATAGCAAATATTTCATTACAAGTGGCCTCTTCCTTGAAGACTTGCTTCACATTATGTCAGCTGTTTTGTGAGTAGTGATGAACTGAGTACAAGAATACAGTTGGTGCATGCAATATGAGAATAGGCAGAAATACAGAATCAATTATTTGCATTTTGCAGTCAAAATCGAAACCGTTTGATTATTTTGAGATTTTCTCGAAGTTCTTGTGTATCAACCAAAACCATACATCTCTCACATGGCTTGAGGCATCATAATTTTCTTTCAATTTCTGCGCACTTTGGAAATTAGTAATATAGATCATGAAAAATTGAAGCAAAATATTACTTTGTAGGTCCATTAATTTTTTTGTTTTACTAGTTCATTGCTGAGTATTTACAACCTCCAACAAAATACGTAACGGTATTATAAATTGCGAGCCTTTCTGATTCTTTATGCCCTCGGGCCTTTTAAATACTTTATGGCCTGCTCTAATACCAACACAACACATACAACATATTTATGAAATCTATTTATTAAAGTTAAGATACAAGCAAATACAATAAATAAATGTCATAATGGACAAATAAGTAAAATAACTTGTTATGAACCTTATTTTGCTTAATTGATATGAAAATTGCAATTTTGGAATGTTCTTGTAAATTTATAATTGTCACCAGTCACTCATATTTCACTGTTATGTATCACCTTTCTTTAGGAACACTTGTGCTTCTTGAGTAACGGTACTACTACGTATTAATAACAAAATATACAAGGCACATCGGCTAACATCCTCGAAATGTTATTTTCTTATGTTACAAAATATTCTAAATAGCTTTTGGCAATAACAGCAAATAACCTGAAAGTACCATTTCATCAGTGCAATTTACACTTATTTTTCATAGAACTCTCAAAAACACAATAAATATTTTGATACAATTCTCGAGATTTTACTGGAAATAACTGTCCATAGCTTTGTTAGCTTTTGCGAGAATTTACGCAGGAACTTCACGATATTCTTCATTTTGTACAAATAAATCATTCCAACAACGATTATGCAATAGTAATTAGATAGTGTTTTGTTTATGTGATGTCATATTAACAAATGACAATTACAACGCATCTTTTTAATTTAGAGGCAAGAAAAATTATAAAATTTTTCGAATTCTCATTTGATTCAGCAACAAACAAGTAAACCATAAAGTTTTGTATGTACCACAGGGTTACTAGATGTTTTTGCCCCTCAGGCGACTTCCAACCCCTCGGGTTTGGAAGTATGCCCTAGGGGCAAAAACATCTACTTAACGCCCTAGATACATTAATAACTATTAAATAGGTTTGGGACTGAACTTAATTTTAATAAATACCTTTTTCACCTGAGACTTTTCACTAGCTTCCAAAACCAATTTTCAATTTCTTGACTTTCTTTGTTTTGAACCATTATATGTGTAGAGAAGAACCACAAATAAATACAAAAATCTTCTTCATAACAATTTTAATTCAAATAGACTAGTATGTTTTCATATTACACTTGCGACAGATGAGAAGCAGATGTAGAGTTTCTGTGAAAACGAAGATGATTAAATTAGAATAATTATATTTGTGAAAATTATATAAATCATTTAAACTAAGATCTTTCTGAAGGGTACAACTTCATTCAAATTATATTGTTCTAGTCACGTACAGCAGTAGTTCAATACTTTCAATATCAAGCAAGAGAAGAACACCTCATATTAGTAGCTCTGCTACTAATAGCTGCTCGGCTGTTCAGGAGACACTACATTCAAGGCACAGGTGCCAACGTACCGGCCGTCATTCTGTGACCATCTTCAGGGCGAAATGCGCCCATTTCGCACTGAGAAAGGTCGCAGAATGTCGACTGAAACGTTGACACCTATGCTTCAGATGCGGCATCTCCCTGACAGCCAAGTATCTACTGACTTCGACTGCAGAACCCTACTCTCTCAATCTGAAAAGGTTTGTATTTATCAATCAGTTGAACCCTAATGTTATTCAGTTTTCCTTAACATTTGGAACTATGGCAAAACATCTCGATATTGAAAAAAACTGCAATCTAAAATAAGGTAATAAAGTTTTAATTTGAAGTGTAACTTTAAAAGACTCCAACTCAAAATAAAAAAAGAAAAGGGGGTGAAACATAAATACCAAAATTTTTCGTTTTCATTTTTGACTGAAATACACAACAAGCAGCATGATGTACTTACTTCATGAATACTTCAACCCCATTCCAACTGGAAATTGCATAAAAATTGCATGTAAGTCACATCTGGTCATTTATAAAGGTCAAAAAGCCCCAACTGCTGGAGTTATTTAATTTCATTCTGTATGAGGCTGCTTTTTGCACTTGAAGGGAGCTAATGTATTGAATGCAGTATCCAGCAGTACTCAGAAATATGAAATGTGCACACACGAAGTATGTGTGTCAGGTACTAGGGATGTTTAGGCATTCTTCTCCTTTGTGAATCTTGTATTTAGAAGGGAACAAAATGTCATTCCCCACACTTTCACTTTAAAAAGAATCATCCCCAAAAGCTCATATGCTATGTGATAGACCTCTGAATTTTAGGCACAAAAAAGTGATACTTTAGGCACTTAAAATACATTGCAAAATGATTAAATTAGGTATTTAAAAATAATTAGACATGAAAAGTTAAGTATCTGATATCTAAAACTGTTCTCAAAAGGAATAATTTAGGCATTTTTTTAATTCAGGAAAGATGTTTTTACATTTATGAGAGCGACTACAAACATTATTTTACTTACTTTCATATTTAAACAGCACAGTATATAATCAAGATTCGAACTGAACCGAAATGATAATTCTTCAAAATTATTTGTTTTAGGCAAAAGCAATATCAAAATTGGCATCAACCACTCTTTTAAGACATTTTAGGTACTATTAGATGTGTTCAGTAGATCTATATTTTCATGATTTGTAAACATTTACAATTATTTTCCACAACTTCCTAAAGGAACTAAATAGGCATTTGTCCTAAAATCTGAGGTCTAGCGATAGTGACAAACTCAAGCAACAAATTTTATTGATTATCATTCTTTCAACATCCTTTCTTCATACAAAACTTTGGATTGTTTAAAAAAATATATTTCATACTGAATTCAAGATAGAGAAAAAAACTCTCCTTAAAAACTGATCATTGAGTAAGGGATTTTCCATACTGGAAACTTCAAATGTGATTAACTAGGTGTTATGATGTTATCATCATGAACATGCATAAGAGAACCTCAAAATACATGTATTGATAGGTTTTGATTGATAATATCTAATTAAAATGCACCACTCAATAGCACATCATGTCATTTAAGAAGTCATGTTCAATTACATACCAGCAAGAGAAAATTAAAGAGCATTTTGGAACCACAAATTCTCAATGAATTTAAGCAAGGTCATTGATGTGTTGAAAAATCTGGGTATATTTTAAATTCGCCATACATTTATTATTAGGTATTTTATTTATATTTAAGTTATTATAAATTCAAAAGTAAACAACCACACTTGCTGAAACTGTTAAATAGCCTTCATTGCATTTTCTGTTTAACATTTTGCTCTTTACCAATTTTGTGCAAAATTTTAATCACTTATTTTTTTAAATTAATTAATTAATTTTTACTTTCACTTTTTCTATCACTTGTGCAGTAGAGAGAAAGTTATTTTCTTTAAAATATTGTATCAATTCCTTTCAACAATGGTTTGCACTGCCAGAAAAGGAATCAATGATCTCTTAAGAACAATTTTGCCTGTATCTTGGATTAAAGGTAGGCAAATTAACAAATTACATTAGTTATAAAAAACTACATATTAGTTTACAGCAACTACTGAAAAGAAAACTACTTTTCATTAGTGTTCCATTAAAATTTTCCATATAATACACACAGGACTTAAAGAAGTAGCCACTGTTTTCACAAGGTTTTCTGTAACTCAAATGATAAGTATGAATTAAGCAATAGCAACTGCTACAATTTGGCTACACCCAATCATTATTTTTCATAAATTTAGAGTTATGATTACTATGAACTTTGTACCTTATTTCATAAAATGTTCCATCATATATATCCTTGAATACATGTTCAAGCAGATTCATCACAATGTGCATCAGCAAATTTTTGTTCATGCAAAACCGTATTTACAGATGGTTTCCAGTTCCACCCACAAGCAAAGAACAACGTTTCTTCTTTTTGCCTGTTGCAGCTCATCCTGCATCACTTCATAATTCTATACTTACTTTTCTTACTATTGTTAGAATCTTATTTCAATTCTTATGATATATTCATTAATAACTAATACCATATGCCCATTATATATCAGAGTTATCTCTGGCTATGACATCTCAATAATACTCTTGGCTGCTTTAGAGACAATACAAAATTGGCTGAACACATGCTTTGAGCATCCTCTCATGAATGTCTCCTTCACAAATTAAATGAGCTAGCATCACCCAGAGTCAAGAACATCAACGTTGTTCTATATCTTACCAAAATTACAATACACTTTTCAAGTAGCACAAATAAAAAAAAGTATCATACCAAAATGCTTCCTTTTCAGAACAATTTAATTGTAGAAACAGTACATTGAAATGTTCAGAGTAGACTTCCACAGTTATATACTATATAGATAATTTTGCATCATCCTTCACTATTAAAGTGACAACTTCTCTTTTTGCACATAATTGAGCCTTATTACTAGATTTAAAAATTCCATATGAACAAAAACAATTTATTACAATATGATTTGGTAATTCCTATTACCTAACTTTTCAAATTGGATAGACAATACTTGTGGGCTTAACAATAACACCTTACACCATATATAAATATGGCATAAGGTAATTCATTCTAATAAAATAAATGAATAAATAACAATAAAAAATAATCTAATTACAATTTACAAAATACCATTTCTTCCTCTTCATATCAACTCAAGATTTCAGAAAGCACAAATATAAAGAAGCATTCAAGACGTTTGTTCATTCATTCGTTCATTCATTCAAGACATTTGTTGGGAAATAATTTGGCAGAAATAAGCAATTTCATGGACAAAGGGAGTATAAAGCCAAAAGTAGCACATGTCAAAAAGAAAGGATAACATCTCTACAAATTTTACCCCAAGATATCAAATTTGCAATTAATGAAACAAAATTTACATGATTCATTTTATTCCTTGTTCTTTTTTCTTTCTTCAGAAATAGAAGTGAAAAGTTAATTACCATTAGTTTCTCAGGAACGCTCAGTAGCAAAACCATGTCTGAAAGATCATTAAGCAGCAGCTACTCGTTTGCCTGCACTGATCATCTGAAACATGTTACAAATTGGATAATAAAAGTCAAGATTGATCACTGGATTAATCTCAATCAATTAAATAAACAATGATTCCAGTCATAATGTTAATTTTTTATTATTAGGCGTTTTGATATCTCTGTGTGAGATACTCCAGTAAGTAACATTTAAAAAATACATAGTTGTTATACACTCATTGATCACACTGAGATCAAGACAATTATTAATAAAAATAAAAAATTATGACTGGAATCATAGGTTATTTGTAATGGATTGGATAATGTTTTCAAACATATCATGACTGTTCCTCATAAGCAATACAATAAAATAAGTCCGAAAAGGAATACCTCACACAATATTATATCTACACTAATAAAATAGGAATGTTGGCTGTGCTTCCAATATAACTGACTTATTACAGTCTCATATGCTTCTTTAGATATAAAAATAATTCAATTGTTTAAGTGTCTCTGTCTGTCTGGGGGCAAACACTGGTAGGCCTAAACCAAAGGTTTTCAAAGGGGTCTGTATCAAACACCTGGGGGTAGATGAAATTTTGAAGGAGGTCAATAATGATCACATGGTTGATTGGGGAATGATAGCCATATATGAATCAATTTTTATTACGTAATACATAATCAAGATCTTATTGATTTAAATAAATAATAAGTGAACTTGAAAATAATCGTTTTCTGAAGCAACAAAACATACAAAAATAATAATAAATTAAAAATGTTCTTCTCTTCTATATTCCTATCCGTCATTCATTCTCAAGGTAGGATGATGCAAGCAGAGCACTGCACTGGACCTCTAAAGTAAAGGGTCCTTAATGAGGACCCCATGAACAAACATCAAAGAATAAAACATATTGCACTCCATTCTTATTTTCTCCAACAGCGACATTCTTATACCAATTACATTTAAAACTTTTAATTTCATGTTTACTGCAGTTAAAGGCTACATTTCGACTTCCAAGAAACTAACTAGGCAACTGCTTAGAATGTCAACAAAACTCAAGTAGTAGGATAATGGATCACAGGATCTGTCAATTAATGAATTACATTAGTTTGCCAACGTTTCGGAATATTTAATTCCTTCATTAGGGCTTACTAATACATATACTGTTCAAACATAATGTTCCTCCACCAGTATATGTATTAGTAAGCCCTGATGAAGGAATTAAATATGTTTGACCAGTATATGTATTAGTAAGCCCTGATGAAGGAATTAAATATTCCGAAACGTTGGCAAACTAATGTAATTCATTAATTGACCGATCCCGTGATCCATTATCCTACTACTTATTAACGGTCATGATTTCTACAATGATAATGAACAAAACTCAACAAATTACAATATAACTATGTATTCACAACAACACCCTAATTCCCTTAAGGGGAACTATGGAGCAAACAATTTGTTTAAAAGGGGTCGATGAAAGTAAAAGGTTGGGAATACATGGCCTAAACCGATTTCAAAGGACTTTTTATTGAAAACAGTTTAGGTGACAAAGGTGATTGTAGCAAACTTGGCTGGGAAGCCATGCGGGGATAGGATCAGGCAAGGCAGGGCAGGACAGAATGGTGAGAAGGAACTGGATGGGTTTGGGTCTTCAGTGCAGCAGGGATATATTATAGATATAATTAATCCCTTTCCCCATCTCAACAGACGATTGTGATAAATAAATACCTGGGCAATGTGTGGTACCTAAGCAAGCATTAGTAATTAAGATTATAAAATCATTTCTAGCATGTTCATAATACTCATAAGAGTACCAATTTAAAAGTGAGCAAACTTCAAAACTAAATTACCTTTAAAAGTGGCATAGCAACTTTGCTGAGAACAGTTTGGCAAACTTCATCTCAGCTTCACAGGTACAAATGAAACAATTCTGAAATCAAACAAATTACTTAATTAGATAAGTTATTTTCAAATCCACACAAAATTTCTAAATATTTCCTTAACAAAACAGAATTTTTGGTGAAGCGTAAAGGAGAAAACTACGAAAATAAAAACTCAAAATATACATTTTCCACTACATAAATATTTTTCAGTCATTATGGCTTGTAAACTGAATTAAAATAAAATAAAATTGCGACTACTTATTGCCACACCACTCAATTATTTGAGACAAACATTTTCTAAAATTTTGAATTGATTGGGAAAATTTTCAGAGGCATTAAAATTGACTAAATATCATTCCAAAGAGAATAGAGTTTATACACAAGCTATTTAAACATCAGCATACAAGTGAAACTCACTAATTCCAAGAACCGTGTTGGTACGCAAATCAAGTTGATGATTCTGTCAAATTTGTCTTCTCAATATTATTTGGTAGATAGGAGATGAAACCCGAGTTATTTTTTAATACACCCTTCAATAAGCATTATTTTTAAGAAAAAGAAACAGTTCCAAAAATTGATGTCTGTACATTTTTACTGTACAGTGACTCGGTTAAAAATGAAATAATCAATAATTTATTACCCTAAAACTTCACAATTCAATAATTTAACTAAACAAACAAATAGACAAAATGTGATTTTATGATGTAAATTATTCAAAAATATAAAAATTTATTTTTGTGAGTTTCACTTTATTACTGAGGACAGGTGGAGTCATATTTGCGCAGTAAAATCAATGTAGGAGCACAACTGTCATGGTTGTCTATAACTGTTCGATCACGGTGATGATAATTGAAATGTCAAAACAATTCTTTACATTATTAATTAGAAAACACATAAAATAACTCAATAATTATAATCACAAGAAAATATTAATAATATTGTAATTCTAGAGAATCTAAACATATTTAGTAACACTAGAGAAAAATACCAAAGATCGCAGAGAACAGCAGCGACTTGAATGAATGTGAATGAATTGTGCAGTAAACAAAGACAAAATATAACTTCTCACAGGAAGTGTAGCAAGGAGAACTAAAGAGATATATCAAAACTAATGCACACTAGTGCGCTACTCTCATCTATTTTTAAAATACCAAAGACCCAACTTTTCAATTTTGTTTCTTGTTTTCGATGAAATAAAAAAAATTGGGTATTGAATGCAAATTTCATTTTTCATTTGTCACATATTTAAAAGGCACTGATAATGGTACATACAAAAAAAATGCTTTGGTGACATTTCAGTTTATAGGTCTAAAAAGAACTGGAAGAGTATTAGTAATTCAATTTCCAGACATATGTATTTCAAATTTAAGTAAAGAAATAGCAATAACATGAGATACTACAATTTTAAAATCACAGTTAATAGAAAATTTCACTTGGTTTGTCTCAATCCACACTAAAGAAAAGGGTCAAATAATTCAAATTAATAGAGGAAAAGAGCTGGGGTAGTGATTCTAGAGCTCAAGAAAACATGCCCGGATTGCACTTCTCTCCCTACTTGACATGCAGTTTTTACCTTTTTTTGATATTAAATAAATAACTGCAGCAACCTGTCAGACAACATCTTTGACCAACTACCTTGTCTCAATCCACATACATAAAGAAAATTCCTATTTCAACGTTCTTACCACACGTTTCCGATGTTTCATGAAAGAACATCATCAGGCTCAAGTCATGTTGTTGCCCCAAAAGCTGTTTCAACACCCTAGGGTTGAACTTTTGGCTACCCATTTTCGTGTGAGTCTGGGATAATTCTTGGACATCGACAAACATCTTCACACCACAAAATGTAAGCATTTTTCAATCCGCAACCACAGTAATATGCACCCATTTTCGCAATTGTAAACAACTATATTCAAAATTATCACGATTCCTTTTAGGTACTTGCAAACTAATGATCATCAATTTTCCTCAATAGAAAATTCCGCAAAGGCCAACACTACTTGACAATGCAAACACAACACAAACATCATCGTGACAAAAAGTGAATTTAATACGCTACAGCATCCAATTTGAAAAGAATTGGATGTTTTCAAACAAGAAGGACCAACAAGTGGCAGACGTGGTGAACTGACCTCAATAGCAACCGGGGGAGGGGGGGAGGAAGAAAAGCAAAACAAAGGGGCATGTTACGGTAAAAAGATGCAAGCTCTCTCTAGGAAGCAATGACAGAATCTCCGCGATCTCGTAGTAAGAATTCCAATCAGCAGAGGTCAGAAGCATCGTCACGATCGGTGTCCAATCGAGGAATAGAAATTAACGGCGGGTAAAGTGAACGGATACGAAACTACACGTAAAGTGCACGTAGAAACTGATAATTAAAAAAATACTAACCACAGTCAAGACCATCTCTTATGCAGAGCCTGCAGTTTGAATCGCTTCAATATAAAACGAGGAAAGGAACTCAATGAGCATTGTTGGGACACACAAAACGTTAACACAACTCTGGATCGTAGTTGCTGACAATTTATATTTTTCACAAACTTCAACTCTTGTTATGGCTGATTGTGGTCTGTAAAATTTTATTGCAGGTTAAGATTGGTCAGTGAAATGTTCCTGGATCCGCACTGGAGGGCATGGGTTTTTCCACACTATTTTTGTGGTTCGTGGGAACTAGTATTTTCACGGTGTATTTCCACCGTGGTATTTTCTCGTTGCACAATTTACTGTGAAATACATTAACTGCGAATCTTGACGCGGAGTCCACTTTTTGTCAACTGGGTGATATGAATAAACGAAAGTAAATGCTTTCACTAGAAGTTTTAAAGTAAATACGTTTCTGTGAATAAAACTTTACTTTGCTATTTTTTACGTATTAGCAAATGCTCATAGAGTACATACTCACCCTCTTAGTAAGAACTAATATTTAAACCATTTACCAGAGTATCGTCCTCATACATTATTTCAATTGTATATATACCTTTTGCGGCTCTCACAGACAACCAATCTTAATTTATGCGGTCTCTAAAGAAAGAAAATTTTATGGAGACGTGACGAATTGCACTATGATTTTAAAAATATGAAAGATTTGTTTAAAAAACGCATCTACAGTGACTCAAAAAAATATTTAACTACAGTTAAATATGTGACTACAGGTACACATGTACACGCACGTACCTACATTAACGTACATGCCCCAAAATGTACAAATGAATGTGTGAAAAGTAGAAAGAGTAACAGGGAAGGGCGTTGAGCATCTGTTCGTTACTTTGAGACCGAACAGACGTTACTAACTTTCAGGGTCGCCAAGTAATACGAGACCTTGGAAAGGTCCGTTGATCATGACGTCAAATAAGTATTTTATTTATGAAAACAAAACTACTACTCGATATGAAGTTGAAACAAAAGATTTAGGATACAGTGACCACGATGCACAAATTCTTACCATTATAAGAAATGCGATCACTGACACAATAAATAATACACGTATGACTAGATTGTTTACAAAAGTAAAATAAAATTATTTATTGATTACTTGATGCAGGAGTCATGGGAAGCGGTTTATAATACTGTTGATACAAACAACAAATATAATTCTTTTTTTTTCAACTCTTTCAATTCATTTTAACACTTGCTTTCCTCTTCAAAAACGAAAATTAAATATTTCACGGAAAAGCAATTCTTGGATAACACAAGGGATTAGGACATCTTGTAAAAACAAGCGAATTCTTTCTTTCATTTCTAAACGTCATGACGTATCTCAAGATTTCCTTATCTACTTTAAAAAATACAAAACATTGTTACGAAAAGTCATAAGGCAGGCTAAAATCATGAAAAACGATCAGGATATTTTGAACTCAAATAATAAAACAAAAGCAATGTGGAATATAATAAAAAATACTACCAAATCAACTAGAAAACCCGTAGAGAATGTTGTTTTAAAATATAACGATATAAATGTAAACGATCCGGCAACAGTGGCTAGTCTTCTTTAACCAATACTTTTCGAGAATTGCTGCCGATCTCACTAAGAGTCTTCAGGCACAAAATTCAAAAACAGACAGTTCACCCAAAATTTTAGACACAATGTTCGTTTCCGAAACTTCTTCCTATGAAATTCTCAAAATAATCGGTAAACTAAAAAATAAATATTCGTCCGGTTTAGATGAATTCCCAGATTCTTTGTTAAAGACTTGTGCGTATGCCATTATACACCCGTTAACTCACATATTTAATGCATCTTTATGCACTGGAACGTTTCCAGATATTTTCAAAACAGCTAAAATTAAGCCGCTCTTCAAAAAAGGCAACAAAAATGAAATTCAAAATTATCGGCCCATCTCTCTTCTATCAGTTTTTTCAAAAATATTAGAGAGACTTTTTTACGTACGAATGGAAACCTTTCTCACTAAACACAAATAAATAAATAAATAAATGAAACTGGACGAAAAACCTGATGGAGATGGGGGTCATTGACCCGGAAGCTGTGTTACAATAGTTGTTACAGGTTGTTTATACTCATTTATACAGTCCAAATGGTAATTAATGCATTATGTATCATTGTTAAAATTAATGTTACTTTTCTTGTGATGCTCAGTATAGTATCTAATTGTATAGAAACAGATATGCAGCAGAAACGATTTCACTTGTGATTTAAACTTTTCTATTGAATTTAATCGTTTAATGTCATCTGGCAAAGTGTTGTAAAATAATGTACATGTATTGTATGTGAATGTTTTGTAATGAGCTGTTGATACTGTCACCTGATGAATATGATTTCTACGTCAGGTGTTATAGTAATAGACTTCGGCATTTTCTGAAAATATATTCCCGCCCTTAAGCAAGTCATTTTTTACAAAAACCACTGATTCGTAAATAAAAAGACACGGTAATGGTAGAATTCCTAGATTAATGAAGAGAGGCTTACAAGAATCACGTGGGTGGGATTTGGTTATTATTCGTACAATTCGTTTTTGTAATCTAAAAGTCTGGGAGCTATAAGATGTATTTCCCAGAATATTATGCCATATCTCAGGCGGGAATGAACATTCGCGAAGTATACACAACGAGCAGTATGAAGGCTGACTGAATTTGCCAGAATTCTGAACGCGTAGCATAATGAACTTAATTTTGTGTTCAATTCATTTAAATGGACGTTCCATTTAAGGTTTGACTGAATTGAGAGACCTAAAAATTTTGTTGCCTTAACATCAGTCAATGGTACACTGTTCATTTTCAATGGAGCACAGAATTGTTTATTTGATATGGAAAACTGCATTAAAACCGTTTTCTTTTCGTTTACTATTAATTTGTTATTTCGGAACCAATTTGAAACATCTGATATTGTATTATTTACGGTTTCTTTATTGCAAAGGATGTTCGTATCATCCGCAAAGAGAACCGTTCTTCCGTTTCGAATCGTCGAGGGCATATCGTTTACGTAAAGTAGGAACAGAATAGGGCCTAAAATCGATCCTTGAGGAACTCCACATGCAATGGGCAAAGAGTCGGAAAGGTGCGTACGTAATGTTCCATCATTCCAGTAAGGTATTTCAACTCTCTGAGATCGTTGTTTAAGGTACGAACATAACCAATTTAGAGCAATACCACGAATTCCATATGAAGGTAATTTGAAAGTAAAATGTCATGATCAATGACGTCAAAAGCTTTTGAGAGATCTAAAAATAATCCAATAGGTGCCTCGTTTTGATCCAATGATGAGGCGACATCTTTAAGAAAAGAAAATATAGCTGTTTCCGTTGATTTTGATTTTCTAAATCCATGTTGGCAATCTGAAAGCGCGTCGTGTTTAGTGAGAAAGGTTTCCATTCGTACGTAAAAAAGTCTCTCTAATATTTTTGAAAAAACTGATAGAAGAGAAATGGGCCGATAATTTTGAATTTCATTTTTGTTGCCTTTTTTGAAAAGCGGCTTAATTTTAGCTGTTTTGAAAATATCTGGAAACGTTCCAGTGCATAAAGATGCATTAAATATGTGAGTTAACGGGTGTATAATGGCATACGCACAAGTCTTCAACAAAGAATCCGGGAATTCATCTAAACCGGACGAATATTTATTTTTTAGTTTCCCTGATCCATTGAGCAAATGCTGAGATGGCCCCTTGTTTTGCTTCTGGACATAAATGTAACTTCATGTTCTGTGCACGTCTTCTAGAATTCTGTGGGAAATACAATTATTCAAATTATCGTTTCCATGTTGTCGCGGCAGGAAGTATTATTCCGAAGGACAACATGATAGCCAAAATTTATTGCTTGTTTACCCTTGAAAATATATTTTATTACATGGGAGGTTGTTGTTGTTGTTGTTGTTTTCTTTCTTTCAAAATTTAAGTAGTGTATGACTTAGTGTAGGGATCACAGAATTTTGAAAATGTGCACACAATTCACTTTTCCCCATAGCACGTCATACGCAGTTTTAAATGTTTTTGACGTAAAATAAATAAATAAGTAAGTATTCAACTCGGAAACAAAATGCATTGGCATTAGAGCAACTGCTCGTGTAGAGTCTGCTGTTGTTACTGAGAAGCAATGTCTGTGGTGTTTAATTGGTGAGGTGAATTATTCGGGTGATTGGAGGTGAAATATTCAACAACGGGAAGAAAGGGCAAGGAAACAACAGAAGAGGAGCGAAATATAGTTGTCTCCTGTTACAAAAATGGTAAAACGTTTAAAGAAGTAGGGTAGATTCTCAGTAGACCTGTGCATACAGTGAAGAGCACTATATACAGGTATAAGATATTACATACTGTACTAAACAAGGGAAGAAGTGGCCGCCCGACCCTGCTGACGCAAACAGAAAAACACAATGTGATTCGAAAAGTAAAGAAAAACCCTCAATTGAGTGCCCCAAAAATCAGAGATGAAGTGGCACGGGAAATTGGAAAACAAGTAAATGCACAAACTGGAAGCTGGGTACAATGATCAGTCGCTGTCTGGAGGAGAATTCTAGCGGCCGGCTGCTCTGATCGGTAGTTTTCCGTGGTTTCTCCGGTCAACACCAGGCGAATGCCGGAGAAGTACCCTACCAAACGGGCCACGGACCGCGTGCGATCTTTTCTTCCTCTTCCCTGTCCTCTCCTCTCCCCTTACACACACACACTTACACTAACATGCACTACACTACCACATATTCCGGGAGACCGGTCGGGAGCTTAGAGCGTGTCCCGGCTGGGGCGGTGCCCTGCTGGTGGGAGAGTCCTGGTTAGGGGGAAACCCCACTAGCCGACGGTAGGTCGGCGCCGGATCTCGCCATCCAGTGGGGGAAGATCACTGCCATCTCTCGAGAACAAACATGCACTACACTTACGGGACTAATGACCGAAGCCGTTGACGCGCCCGGAAACACGAAAAACCAACCAACCAACGTGGGTACAATGGTCGCACTGCCCGTCGCAAACCGTACATCAACCGGACGAACAAAAAGAAGCGAGTGGTCTGTGTGAAAGAACACCGAAATGACACTTTGACTTTTGGCAGAGGGTGCTCTTTACTGATGAAAGCAAATTTAATACAGTATTTAAGTCAGCCGGGCGTGTGAATGTGTGGCGACAAAAGAATAGTGTACTAGAAGAGAGAAATCTTATTGGTTCAATAAAATAGGTGGAAGTTCAATAATGGCGTGGGAGTGAATGAGTGCTTATGGTGTTGGGGATTTGTGCTGGTATTATGGACCACAAATGTTACATCAACATTTTAAAGAAGCACCTAGTCAATAATATAAATATTATGGGACTTTCTGGTGATTATGCGTTTACGCAGGACAATGACCCGAAGCGTACAGCCCTCAACACCAAACTCTGGTTATTGTATAACCTCACCCTGGATGCAAACACCTCCATAGTTGCCAGACATAAACCCTATCGAGAATATTTGGCATATTCTCGAATAAATCATTCGAAAACACAGATCCTACAAAAATAATCTGTAGCCGCATTGTTGAGCGAATGGAGGTTGATTACTCAACAAACAACAGTCTTTGGTGAAATCAATCCCACGAAAGCTGCAAGAAATTAACAAGAGGAAAGGGGGCCCCACAAAGTACTAAGAACTTCATATACTTTAATATTTTAATCCCCAACCACAGAAGTTGAATACTTATTTTAGTTCTAATTACACTCTCGGACTTTTGTTCCTTTGCACTTATATGTTCAATTACCATAGGAGTTTCTTTTTGTGTTTTACTTGTATATAATTACAAAATATATATTTACGTACAAGAAACTAGAGTCTTCATTGCGTTTTTTAGTTAAAAGAACCCTTTCACGTCATAACCGTCCTTAGTTGAATACTTTTTTGAGTCACTGTAAATATTCATGTTAAATTCAACCAGCAAAGTTGGTGAGATATATTGGTAAATAACTCTTAAACTAAGCGTTCTAGGGCCTTAAAATCTAACAAAGAAACGTTTTTCACACCGTAATCTACAGGATAAGATACTTTTGGACATTCTATTACGTCTTTGATGGTCCGGCGCTTATCTATATTATCCAATACTAACTACGAATATATCACTCGTATATTACTCGTATATTACTGGGCGCTGGATGCGATCTTTATGACGGCTCGCTTAGAAGGCTTAAATTTCTCCATTTCATACATATGCTTTCTTTGTACACCGCGGTTGTGCCGACTGATGAGGTTTATTTGATTACTCATTAATTCAAGATAATGCAAATAAATTTAAATTACTGCTCTCGCAGTAACAATTAGAAGTATTGACACCGATGAACATTGCTTTTTATGCGTATAGTGCCACCGTTCATTAATTGTATTGACATTCTTGTTTCTGTGAAAAGTTTGTGATATAATATACATTACTCATACACTTGGTGTACATCATATCTACTAATCACGAAACGCTCATTTTATTCAAAATCTTTTCGTCCATCTCTATCGCTCACCCTTCAAACTCTGCTAATTTAAGTTAATACGCATTCATGGACAGGGCTGTTCAAGAGAGGAAAATGTATATTTTTTTAAAATAAAAATGAAATTTGATGAAAGCACAGGCCTATATTTCTTTCACAATATTGTTTATTTTTATGGTGTGGTTGATTTTAAAGACTTAACATACGTAATTTAAGAGAAATAATTGTTTTACCTTGTTTATTCGATCTCATTTCTTTGAAGGCGACTACACTTCACTTTGATAAAAGGGAAATTCGCTCACAGTCCTTATGCTATGATGAAAAGTAACGAAAGGAGCTACAGTGCCATATGGGACGACCGAGATTCAAGGAAGGAACCATCTCTACGAAATTGCCAGGGTGTTCTTCGTGTGAATCCAAAAGATAAGACAGAAGACTGAAGAAAATTTGAGAAGGATATTATCAGAGAACTTAAAAATTAAATCAAACTATGATGGAAAGAGAGCTCATGCATCTTTTGATATGCTTCGTCAAAAAGAAAAAAGAAACACTATTGGCACAGAATGCACTATTGTGTAAGAGAGATGACTGTGTCGTGTTAGGATTGAATTATGTTTTACCTGTGCCAGTAGTTTCTTTATCAGCAGTGATTCGCTGAAATTTTCAAGACAGCGGGTTCAGTCACGAAATTGCATTGAAAATGCTGGGAAATAATACTTTCCCTAGAGTGATTAGTAATTTCAACACTAATTTATATCTTGGACAAGTTGAAGCATTTACTAGAAACTATGAGAACTATTCTCGTAATACATTTAATAAATTTTATAAATGCTCTTTTGAACAGGTTAGTAAAAGATATATTAATCGCGTAACTTTTCTTGAACGATGGCTTGGAGAAATTCGAGTAGAGTGGGGATATTTGTTATGAGATCGGCCACTAGATTTTAGTAAGCAGTGCCAATCTCTGGAATAGCAGTCATGCCTTCACAACTTTCTCAAAAAATTGGGTTCTAATTTTCTCAGGAGTTCGAGGTATCTCCTGCGATGGATCTGGATCAGCTTTGGCCATTTCTTTAGATGTTGTTTAGAAAAGTACGACCAGGAGTTCTCGGTTTCAACAGTAAATATATTTTCTCATTCGCTAATGAAAATGTGTTTGGAACGTTGTCATCAGGGCTCGCTGCGAGCTTCGGTCTTCAACTGTTTATTGCTCTTGGGAGAGGGAAGCAAGGTCATCGTTCAAGAAAATTTGCGCGGGTAATACATGTTACATTCAAACATGTTAAATTTATTATTAAACAGATCGATTTATTGATCTATCTGTTATAATGAAATATAATTTATTCAGCGTATGATAGTCCAGATTCTGCTACTTCATCATATAGTACTATGTGTCTATGGGAAATATGAAGGATTTGTTGAAAAAATGAATCTAAATATTCATGTCAAATGCATCACGCAACACTCGAGCAGCATTATTAAAATCTATTTAGTTGAATAACTCCTAAACAAAGCGTTCTAGGGCATTAAAATTTGGAAGATTGTGGCCGAAGGCCACAAAGAAACGTTCCTCGCAACGTAATCTATATGATGAGCTGGGTCGCCTGCATGACAGAGTTGTCCAGACATGCTTGCGAGCTAAGTGACCGCGCGAGGAAGACCTTGGTTTAAACCTCGAAAAATAATCCGGATCCAGAATACTACAACTCAAAAATTAGGCGAATGAAGAGGATAGCGAGAAATTCATTTAAAAACAGGAAACGCAGTACCGAGCATATGAATATTTTTCAAAACTGTTGGAAAGAATTAGAGCGAGAAAAGAAAATTGCTCAGGAGGCGTAGTTAAAGAATATTCTAGACAGAAAGGGAAATAACTGAACAGGATTTTACAAATATGTTCGTAGAAGAAGAAAGGATATCCCAGTTGATCGTGAACACGGAAACACACCCATCACCAGGGAATGGATTTCTAAGTAAATACACATTTACTAAATAAGCTAATACCGATAATAATTTGCATTTGTATTTATGTGTAGGGTTGAAAAATGCTACTTTTATTTTCCATATTTTTCCATATTTGGGGTTTGGGTAAATATTTGAATAAAAGTCCTTATATTTCCCATATTTCTTATAAAATCAGTCCATGAAGCGTATTAAGCTTAACAGTGAAATTTCATTAAATATTACAAATCTATCTCAACAAAAAGAGCTTAAAAATTTTCAGTAATTCCTTACACATAAGAGTTTTTTTTGAAAATTAGGGAAAATTGACAATGGGAAAGCAAGTTAAGAAAATGTTAATGTTTTAATTTATGGGAAGAATAGATCCACTCTGCGGCCCTCAGGCCCTGTATCTGAATGTCTTGCGAGGGGAAGGGGGCGTGAGGAGGCGATGAATTATTAGATATGTTTGAAGATGACCCTGATACCTCGATGGTCTGTGGGAAACGCACCTCGTTTCAGTACCCCTTCTCCTTCCCTCTGAGGCTGTCACCCGAGAATCTCATGACGTCACAGAAATTTGGACATCAGAATTCAACTTATACAGTTTCTCATTGTCGGTTACAATCCAGTCAGAATACTATGTGTTGGCTTAGTTCTATTAATCTCTCTATTAAGCAAGTGTAAAATACCAAAAATAGCACAATGATCCAGTGTAAAATTAGAAGTTACATTTCAGAATTTAAAGATGAAGGTTTATCAACTGACAATAAAATATTATTTTACCATAGTCATTTTTTATCATTTGAATTCCATATTAAACTCCATATTTTGATGAAAATAACTACATATGTATTTACTTCTTTCAAAAACTTTTAGTCCACATAAATCCGTTCCCTGCTCGTCACAGACGATCGGGCAAAAGCTAACGTATTTAATAAGTATTTCAGTGCGGTTTTCAAAAGCAATACGAACCATCCACTAATTGAAAAGTCTTCGGTTACAAATCAATTTAATATTGAAGTAAACGTTCTACAGAATAAAGTAAAATCTACGAAAAATGGTAAGTCAAGGGGTCCAGACGACATTTCTACGGACATAATTAAACTAGGAGGAGAGGTAATATTACCATAATTAATTAGATATTTCACGTGTCCGTGAACTATTCAAAAGTACCTGAAGATTGGAAACTAGCTTTTGTAGTACCAATCTTTAAAAGTGGCGACAAAACTATACTAAGTAATTATAATCTTATAAGTCTCACGTCAGTGGTCTGCAAACGTATGGAGCATCTAATTGTGAGTTACATTAAGCAAGAATGGGAAATAAAAAAATTGCTCTATAATGGCCAACACGGATCAGAACTGGCTATTCATGCGAAAGTCACGTAGTCACGCTATTTCACGATCTAGCAGATGAAATTGACGCGGGCGGGAGATTAGACGCAGTAGTTATAGATTTTGTCAAAGCTTTCGATGCTGTTCCTCACGATCGACTTGCTCAGAAATTAATGAATTCAGCTATCGATCCCATGGAATAGCGAGTTTCTGCGAGATAGGAAACAAAGTCCGAATTGGGCAACAGTTATCTTCCTGTGCAAGCGTTACGTCAGGAATACCGCAAGGGAGTGTAATTAGACCTCTTGTATTTCTAGCGTTCGTTAATGATTTACCAGCGCAATTAATGTCAAATGTTCGGGTATTTGCAGACGATTGCATAATATATCGCATTATAATCCGAAATATGATGAAAAAGTGCTGCAACGGGATCTTGATGCGTTTTATCACTGGGCGGAAAATAAGTGCATGACCATATATAGCTCTAAAAGCAAATCCATCACTTTTGGCAGAGGTCATCATTACAGCGTAACAAATTACCGCTTGAGTAATGACATTATTCCGAGAGTTTATTCGTGCAAGTACCTAGGAATCCATTTCGATAGTAAATTAAGCAGGAAACGTCACGTAGATTTTGTTGTGGGGATAGCGTGGAGATCTCTTCATTTTGTAATGCGTATCTTAAAAAAGAGTACAGTAAACGCGAGGGAAATTGCTTATTTATCGCTTGTTCGTCCAATGACGGAATATAGAGCAATTTGTTGGGATTTGCACAAAATCATGCAGTGTAAGAGTTTGGAAAGGGTTCAGCATAGAGCAGCTAAATTTACTTTCAGGGATAATAAAATGGTAGGGTGGGATTCACTCGAAAACAGGCGAACATTGGCAAGGCTCTGCGCTTTGTATAAAGCTTATAGCGGTCATCCAGCTTGGAGGGAAATTAAACAGCAACTAAATATTCGTACGTTTATCAGTAGAGAGGATCACATGCACAAAATAGATTTAAGACCGCAAAGAACGGGCGTCGGGAAATTCTCTTTCACAAATCGAACGATAAGGGATTGGAATAGATTGCCTGCAGAAACCTTTGAACCCTTTCCTCGAAGCATTCAACAGTTTAGGAAATTAATTTAGGGTATTTCTAAGTTTATGAGGGAGTTAACTAAGAATATTAAGTTATATAGTGAACTGAGGTGTCGTGCAGTGTAGAGAAGAGAAATAATGAAGGAAATGTTTTTAGTGTTATAGTGCAGTGAAGTGAAAAAGTGCAGTGCCAGTGCAGTGCGGTCTTAATTGTATAAACACTCAGTGCTGCTTTATATAATAGACGTTTCTTTTCTTTTTCTTTATGTTATTAATGATTTAAGAATCATCCGTTATTATTATTATTATTATTATTATTATTATTATTATTATTATTATTATTATTATTATTTTAGCATTATTACCATTATTATGTTATTTGCATGACATTATCTTATTTATGTAATTAGCTGCCACCAGGTTACACCCAATTGCAGTTTAAATACATTTATCTTATTTGTATTTTAAATTATATAAGTACATTGGAAGACACCTTTTCAATATTTTTAAAGAAATAAAGACGTTTCGTTAACAACTTCTCGTCTTAATATGGAAAAGGAAAGAAAGGGAAATGGGTGGTTATTCTGTAAATAGTGTGAAGTGAACGTTACTGCCAAAAAACGCTTACTTGTGCTTCAACATTGCAAAACCTGAGAATTGTGTAATTAAACATTCTGCACACGAAAATGCTACAGAAGACAAACCATTCCACCATCGCAGTTCTCTTCCAGTGCCGTGTTAACGCGCGGGATCGAAGGGCCCAGGACCCCATTAGTTCTTAAAAAATATTTAATACTATTTTTAAAAAAAATTAAAAAACAAACAAAAATTATATGATTCAACTCTCCGTAAAAAGTGACATGATGGAGTGATATGATTTTATGCACGTTTTGGGGTCACGTGATACCGAAAAAGTGTTTTTTTCAAACGCCCGCCCGTCCCTCTGTCCGTCTGTCTGTCCGTTTGTCCGTGTGTCCGTCTGTCTGTCTGTCTGTCTGCCCGTCTGTATGTCCGTCTGTATGTCTGTCTGTCCGTGTCTCCGTCTGTCTGTGTCCGTCTGTCTGTGTGTCCGTCTGTCTGTCCGTCTGTCTGTCCGTCTCTCTGTCCGTCTGTCTGTCTGGCCGTCTATTTGACCACTATCAGCGCCTGTCTGTGAACACTACTAGCGCCTAAACAACACGTACGATCTTTTCCAAATTTAAGACACCCCTATCCATCTGGCTCTAGTTGATACTTTGATATTTTGAAAAACATTCTTTAAAATTTGTGGGTACTTTACATGAAGGCCCCCGGACGTTTTCAAAATTTTCTCAAAACCAGCTGTAAATTTTTTCTTTAAATTTCTTGTAAGAATAGAGTACAATACACTTACAAACGTGGCATAGGTCTGATTTTGACGGTTAATTCTGAATTTTCGAAAATTGAAAAAATTAAAATTTTTTTCGACGTCTTCCTAATACTACAAAATTGAAGATATATATTTTTCATTCAAATGACATTTGTTGTCCATAAATAGTTCTTTCATAAAAGACAGATTTTTAAAAAAAATAGTAGTTTCCGTGCAATAGTGCGTGCAATATCCGCAATTTTAAAAAAATCACTAAAACAAGATTTTCTCAAAAACTGCTCCAATTTTTTTCTTTAAATTTTGGGCGGGGGTAGTGACAAATATACCCTATACGATGACAACGGCTACATTGCACTATTCTTTTGGTTTGTTGTTTTTTCTTCAAAAATTACAAGAATGTATTTGTTTTACTTGTCACTTCACGTTGGTAATATTTACATTAGAGGCGATTTTTTCACATTATTATATTTATGAGTACATGTGCTTTAAATAATGTCAACTAAAGTTTCTAGAAAACTCAACAGTTTTCTGTAAAAATGAGCTCAAAATTCCGCATTTTCAAAAACGCTCCAACGCCATTTTCTCAAAAACAAATTTTTTCTTCAAGTTTTTAGAATGGATAGTGCTAATTGCACTGTTTAATATGACGAGAAGTTAATATCGGTGTATCGGTGTGTGTGTGTGTTTTAAAAAATGACACAAATATATATTTTTTTCGAAATATATCTCACGCCGTTACTATGCACATTTCCATCCATTTGTAAACAAAATTGCATTTGTGAGTGGAAGTGCTTCAAATGACTTTAAATGAGGTTTTTCGAAACCTAAATAGATTCCTGCAAACAAAATCTTCGCATTTGATGCAAACAAAGGGTCTGAGACAAGGATGTTGTTTATCACCTACTTTGTTCAAGATTTACCTCCAAGAAAGTCTAAAAAGATAGCACAATATCTGTCGAGTATGGGAATATGTATTGGTGAAGATTGCCTTCATACATAATTGTTTGCTGTGATTTTGACAAATGATGAGTTTGAAATGGAGTATATGATGCGAAAGCTCGCGGAAACATGCAACAAAGGAGGATTAAAGATCGATTTCTTCAAAACAAAATATATGGTAGTGGGGGAGAAGAAAAGAAATCATATACCAATAAATGGAGATAAGATAGAAGCATGTCACGAATTTAAATATTTGCGTGGAATTATTAGCGAAGAAGGAGATTCCAGAAAATATATTGTTTCAAAAGTCACACAAGGACGACAAGCTATTTGAAAATTAAACTCGCTGCTCTGGGGAAAAGAAATATCCAGGTCTACAAAGAAATACTTTTGACTCTATCATACAAACTATAACCCTGTCTGGCTCAGAAACATGTGAATTAAGGAAAAGAGAAAGAGAAAAATGAATGAATCTACAAATGGATTTTTTGAGAAGTTGTGGAGTATCAAAAACGGAACATATTAGAAATGAAGAAATTATTAAGCGAATGCAGGTTAAAAGGTCAATTAAAGATGAATTGAAACACGAAGGCTGAAATGGTACGGTCATGAGAAAAAGCTAGATTGTGGGAGATGACCCAGAAAAGTTTGTGAATGGGTTACTTTAGACAGAAGGGAAAGAGTTAGACCCAGAGAGAAATGGCAGCAGCAGATTTTTAACAATATGCAAAGAAGAGGTCTAGAAGAGTTTGACTGAAATGATAGAGGGGTATGGAGATTGGGATGCGAGAGACGGCCGCAAGAGCTGTAAAATACTCGCAAGAAGAAGAATAACTTGCAATAATTATTATATTGAGCAATAGTTAATGAACTAATTATTCAGCCTAACAGTTGATTTTTAGGTTCAGGATTTCCAAGAATTAAAACTTTTTGAACTTTTTGACCGATATTTCCAACCCACAACACTTGTAATAAAAGTGTTTCTGAAATCGAATAAAGTAATAAATAATGCAATTCATTAAGTCATATTTTTAATTTTATTGGTCATATTTTTACGTTTTTGGGTCATAAATGCTCACACATTTCATTCATTTTTAGGTCATAGAATTCCGCCCCCTACATATAAGTAATGATTACTATTGACTATTTAAGGTAAACAATTAATTGAAATTTTTTATGAAATATCAGACTGCTGTACTTATAAAATGACCAGACTTATAAATGGCAATAACGATTTTCTCGGGTTTTAATTTCTCTTTTCATTTTTTTTCTATTTTTTTTTCTCATCAGGCCCAACATTAGGCTCCTTGACTTGCAGACTCCCGGGCGATCGCCTGGTCTGCCTATGCTCAGCGCTGGCACTGGTCAGATCGTCCAGGACTTGACTTTTGATTTCTTGCGTATATGAAAGGTGTGTTACTGAAAGTTGGTTTGAAAGCTTTTGTCATGACTTTCTTGACCAGGAATCGGAAGACAACGACTTTATTTGGCTTGTGAAGGCCATTGTTGCAAAATATTTATCAATTAGACTTTATCGCCACAGCAAGATTGTCAACTTTTTCTATACAGTTAGAGACTATACTGATCAGATCATCAAAGAATGTTAATTTTAACAATGATATATAATGCATTAGTTTACGTTTGTATTGTATACTTTTTAAGCAGTAAAAATAAATAATTGAAGAGTTAAGTTCAGTTTTTCTCTTGTCAACATTGCATGCAATTCCTCAATTTTGCAGCCACTCTACCATTGCAGTTTTCGTGTCGAACAGGGATGGGGTTCTCCCCACTTGTTTGCAATGGAAGGGGGCATTGTTCATAATAATTACAGATGAGGGAGTGCAGTCAAGCAAAACATGGGTGTTGAAAACTTTTCACACATTCTTTTGGCGTTCATTTGTCCGTCACAATCGCCATGTAGGGACTTGGCCTCAAATATTAACTGATCTTGTGCAATGAAATCATTGCTGGTACCAACACAAGCAACAATTAATCTCTTTGAAGTACAGCCCCTAGCAGTAACACCAAGTACATCATTTTACTTTCTCGCTTCTGCTTACGCAATATAGAGGAAGTATTATAACACTGGAAAGAATTTTCGACAGAAAAACCCATATTGCCGGGACCAGGTAACGAAAAAGTTAATAAATTTTGATCCTATATGTAGTAACAGTATGTGTATCAGAATCTATTTTGTGGATCATTGATCGCGAAAAATCCATTCACGGCAAAATGTTTGTGAGTGAACAGGATAAATCGTTAGCAGAATTTTCACCAAAACTGATATTCCCGAATCGACGTGTCTGATGTCGCGGCCCCTTGAATTTGAAAGCGATATTTTAATTTTAGGGGGTACTTTACATGCAGCCCCTGGAAGATTGAAAAAAGATGGTTCCAAAGTTTTTGATTAAATTGTGTCCTCGGATAGCGAAAGAGCCGCTTAACAGATGGTGCGGGTCTCATTTTCGAAATCCAAGATTTTTCGAAAGTTGGAAAGTTCCATTTTTTCGGCGTCCTCCTACAGCTACAATAATAATGAAGATGAAAAAAATTTCCTTATTGAAACCTGTTCATTAAAAACACATCGTTATTAAGACCATGTACAATTTTTCTAAAAATTTGAGGTGTTTTGCGTGATTTTATGTAAAAAGTGGGCAATTTATTTTAAAAAATTCTCAAAAATGGGTCAATTTTTTAAATTCCCCCCCTCGTATGTATAAAAATTGTATGGTCGCACTTTTCTTGAACTTCCTGAAATTTCGAAAAATCATAAATAAAAAATTAACATTCAGTTAACGAAATTAACAAATGAGTAAACTCGTGGCATAAAGCGAAGTCACTTGCCTTTCACCAAGGACGACCGGGGTCGATTCCCGAACAATCTCATGTGAAATTTGTTGAAATTTTTTCCAACAATACGAGTTTGCCTACTTCACAGGGGTTGGACCAGACCCTGTGAAGGCCCCCTGAGTAGCAGGTAGAATTTTCAAAAAAAGTATAAAACTTTATTTAAAGAACTAATTATGGATAACAAATTTAATTTGAAGGGAAATGTTATATCTTCAATTTAGTAGTTGTAGGAAAACGCCGAAAAAAATCAAAATTTTGCAATTTTCAGAAATTTAAGAGTTAACAATAAAAATCGTAACTATACCACAAGCGTATTTCACTATTCTTACAAGAAATTTAAAGAAAATATTGGACCCATTTTTGAGAAAATTTCAGAAGTGCTGTAGGGGCTTCATATTAAGTACCCCCAAAATTAAAAGAATGTTTTTCAAAATCGCAGAGATTGGAGTCGAGCCAGATCAGCCACGGAATATTCATTTTGGAAAAAAATTCTACTCATAGTTTAGGCGCAACTGTTGTTGTTGACGGACAGACAGACGGAAAGGCAGACGTTAAGGTAGTCGAAGAGGCAGTGGGAAAGACAGATGGAAAAACAGATGGCAAGGCAGACACAAAGCCAGGCAGACAGATGGACGTTTAAAAAACACTTCTGTCGGTATCAGGGGACCGTAAAAGGTGTTTTTCCGCTGACATCTCGAAATGGATTTTCCGCAGAATTGCATAACTTTCTCTATACTACGTGTATTACTCCGCATATACGTACGTATCAAGATAGTAACAAGTGGTGCAACAAATGGCACAGACTTTCTCGTACTATGCAGTTTTCTAATCTGCTTTGTCTGTGTAAGCTTTTCGGTTTGGTGACCACCCACGTCCCAGCTGATATGTATCAACGTCAAAAATACATTTATTCGCATCTGCTCAATTTTTCGGTCCCCTACTAGCAGAATAGAACCTGTGGTGCTACAACAGCACGTATTTTTCGCATTAACTTTTGTAATTTTCGAAAATTCAGAGAGTTCATCGATCATTATAAATGCACCGTTTTTAAGTGTGCTTTGCTCTAACCAAGGAAACAATTGAAAGAAAAAATTGGAGCCGATTTTGTGAACAAAAATTTAAATTGCCGTTACTTCAAGCAAAAATTCCGAAAACACCACTCGTTCTTTTCAAGAAATTGTGTCATATAATATCAAAACATGTAATATGCCTTTATTTTAATAATAAAGATTACGCAAAAACGACTCGGTTTCTCAAAAAATTGAATATGATCCAATTTGAAAAATTATTTTGTTGAACAGATTACAATAAGCAAACAAGATAGGTTACCAAAGTGTCCAGTTTCCTTCATACAGGTATGTCACATTTCATATGTTTGGTATCCTAGCACGTAGAGATCTATAGAATAGTTTCTGAAGAGCAGTGGCGGCTAGTGCCCCAACAGACTGGAGGTTGCACCTCCATCGAATGACGGAAATGTAATTTCCAAAATTCAAAATAAGAACGCATAGGAAAAAATATACGCAATTCAAATCAATTAAAACTATGTGAAATAAAAGTCTATATTGAAACACTACTTACATAATGTTTTGCATTGGGACCGCGTAAGGCATACACACCTCCCGCGCAGCTGGTTCTGGCATTTATTTCCACTGGGCACAGAAATTCGACTCCAGTACATCGCAACAAGCACTATTGCGTCATTTTTCACACAAATAACATTATTTTATTTCGAAAACTTCACTCTCCTGGTATATTTGGCAATAATGAAAGATCTTCGACACATTCATATTGACAAGAACGTTCGCAAACCAAAGTCAGCTGCAGCCACCCACGGACTTCCATCCAGAACGGCCACCTTTTTACAAAGAATTCATCCATTGTAAGTTTTAAATCAACAAACCATATATCAAATAAAAAAAAATTCTGCATCATAAACAATGCATTGAATATCGCCAATAATTGATTGAACTTGTGTACTTTCAATAACAAGCGAAAATCATAAAACTACATTGCAGTGAGTTAAACGAAAACAGAATATGGGTAATCCCCTGAGATTCCCTTCGTCGCCACGCAGCGCGACAGCGCCACCTGACTGGTTGCCCAACCAAAAGGCCATATGTTCCTCACATTAAATCGAAGGGTCAAAGAGTAAAATCGCTAAATCTATTGATACAGCCAAGATATCTAGATGCTCCTCTGGAGAGACGTAGCTTATTAAAAAATGCTCTTTTAGCATTCCGTTCATTTGAAAACTAATGTATATTAATGGAAGTGTAGCCAAAATCTTATATTTTAATAGAAAGAATATTGTTTTCCGTCATTGCTACCAAAAAAAGCAGAAGTGCCTACAAGCTTCTTTTTTTATATTTTGTCACAAAATATTCAAAGTTGGCTTAAATGTGTTCAAATGACTTAACCCAATTTCCCTCACCTCTTTGTAAAAAGCCTCGTTAAGTCCGTGAGGTTATTTACATTATTATTACCACAACAATATTCACAGGGTTGGGCACAGGATACGTATTTAAAATTAATTTTTATTATTGCTTTTTTATTGCAACAATTTATTGTAATTGTCACAATAAATTACTAATTGACAGTCATAAATTTCTGAACAATAACTTATAAATCTAACCCAAATAAGCGGAATTTCCTTGTAGCGATCAGTTTTTCAAACAAATCAGAAGGTAATAAAACCCTCTTTGGTGATCGTATGAAACTCGCAAAGGAAAATGATCATTCAACTGGCGGGGATGAACGTAAACTAGTGTTATAAGTAGAGCTCTGACATGTAGACACTCAAAAGGTCGAAAATAGGCTGGCAATTAAAAACTTAAAAATATGCAGGGAAGTAAGACATGATAGTTCACAACAGGCAGGCACTTAGGAAGTAAAAACTTAAAAATAGGCAGGGAAATGGGCATTATGGTTGAATAATATTAAAATTTCTATGTAATACGTACTACGTAAAGGATGAACACAAGTCTCTAAAAACAAATCGATTTTTTTTTTCGGTTGTCAAAAGATTGCGGAGTTAATTAATATTTCCTAAGAGTTGATTCGTGTGGAATTTTATATTTTGTTGGATCAATTGGTTAAATGTTGGATTTTCAAGTTTTGAAAAGTGAAAATTTCCATCGCACAAGTTAGTGTTGAAATTCTTTCTTGTCTTCATCTTTTGAATGAACTTGCTGAAGAAGGTTTAAATAGTTTTTCTTCCTTTTTTTGCATTTTTTGCATAAGTTGCATTGTTTATATATTGTAAGAAATAATTTTTGGCGCAGTTTACCACCTTTTCACAACACTGGCAAAAAATACATTTCCAGTCCGTCATGAATATTCTCCATAAATCCACTCTTTTAGTAATCCACTTCTTGAAACTTTCGCTTTAGGCATTGTAGCGAGCATGCTTAACATGATCAGTAAATTTACTGATATGGCATGCACCAAATTTTGAGTGCATCAACTGATGTCACTGCAGCGCCTCTAAACGGGAGGTCCTAGGTTCGAGTCCTGACAGCGGCAGGATTTTCGACACTAGCTTTTCAGCTAGGTCGAATTCAGTTGCTGTCTGGAGGAGAATTCTAGCGGCCGGCTGCTCTGATCGGTAGTTTTCCGTGGTTTCTCCGATCAACACCAGGCGAATGCCGGAGCAGTACCCTACCAAACGGGCCACGGACCGCGCGCTATCTGTCCTTCCTCTTCCTTGTCCTATCCTCTCCCCTTACACACACACTTACACTAACATGCACTACACTACCACATATTCCGGGAGACCGGTCGGGAGCTTAGAGCTTGTCCCGATTGGGGCGGTGCCCCGCTGGTGTTAGAGTCCTGGTTAGGGGAAAACCCCACTAGCCGACGGTAGGTCGGCGCCGGATCTCGCCATTCAGCGGGGGAAGATCACCGCCATCTCCGGAGAAAAAAATGCACTACACTAACGGGACTAATGACCGAAGCAGTTGACGCGCCCGGAAACACGAAAAAATCAATCAATCAATCAACCAAATTTTGAAACCAATACAAAATTATCGAAGAAATCTCCGCCTATCTTGTGTAATTCTACCTTCTAAAAGCCAAAGTTGCCGCGAGAACTATTTTTGAAGAAAGTTGTGCTCTTGGTAAGGAACAGATAGCTCACTAATCATTGCGAAGATTGAAAAGACGAGAGCAATTTCCTGGAGCGCCCTGACAGGCTTCGGCGAAGTAGATAGGCAACCCGCACGGCGTCAAATTCTCATACGTCTCTAAGCGGTGTCCCTGCTCGATGCATTACAGGCAAGAACACACAGGAGATTACACGGTTGTTACTTCTATGGTAAAAAGTACCCATCAGTGATTTCTCAAATTCATCATGATTTTCTCAAAGAACTAACGGTGGCGAATGTTCGGAAACCTTAAGAACCAAATATTCTCAAAACTATGGGAAATTTCTCCCCAAAAATCTCCACAACGAAAAAGAATGAATTTCTCCGATATTCCGAAAACCTAATTTGGGTCTTGATTTTGGGGCCCCTAAAATCAAGAAAATATTGAGAAATGTGGATGTTATTTAATTACAGGCAGAATAAAAAATATCAATTGCACAAAAAAGAAAAGTAAACCATCGCGTAAGTTGAAAAGTTCCCTAAATGTTTTGTCTTATAACATTTTGTCAAATTTTTGTAAACGTTACCGAAAATGTGAAATTTTATATTCGCTCGTTTAAGAAGTTGCAGGTGGATTAGGCAAAAAATGGAATGAAAGCGTTGAAAAAAATATATTTATCGTTTGTATTAATATAAACCGCGTCCCATAATTCCTGCAGCAAGTAATCAATGAATAAATTTATTTTACTTTTAGTGAACAATCTACACATACGTGTATTATTTATTATGTCAGTGTTCGCATTTATTGTAATGGCAAGACTTTGTGCAACGTGATCACTGTATCCTAAATCTTTTGTTTCAATTTCATATCGAGTAGTAATTTTGTTAATTATAATTTGATCCATTGCCTTCTTTGAATTTAGTGTGATCCGCGTAGGTACATTTATTGTATATCTAAATCGGAGGAATTCATTAAATTGAGAAGCTGTTCTTTCTCGCAAGATTCAACCAGAAAATCTATGTTAAAATTGCCGCATAAAACAATGGATTCGAAAGAGCAAGTACCGGTTTTGAGCGAACTTTATTGTGTTATATCCAGTTTTTCTAAGAATATAATCTACAGCTCTCTTTGTCCGAGGCCTGTAGATGCGAAGTAATATCATTTTTATGGAAGGAAGATGTACAACAGAAATTTCAAATACATTTTCTACAGAATAGACATTTAATTCTATCAAGGAGATATAATCAATATTATTTCTAACATAAATACACAAACCCCTATGCAGGAATTTTATGAGAATCTTTCTCTACAATAATAGCCTGCGAGGTAAAAGTTTGGAATGTGGAAAATGCTAAGTTCATTAGGAGATAACAAATGTTCTGTAAAGCAAAAAACATCCATTTGATTTAAATTGCTCTGTAGAGCTGCTTCGATAAACTCAGTTTTATTTGGAAGGAATTGAACATTATGGTGTAGTATGTTTGTATTTTGCAAGTACTTACACGGTTGTTTTTCTGCTGCATCTGACTGTAGTTGCTATATATTTACTCCAATTTTACCTCGAGTGCCTGATCAAAGGTTGTAATGTGTCTCAGCAGTGACATGATGTGAGGAAATTGGGGCATCAGGTGTAGATGAATTGGTAGTGGGAATGGGAGAAACGGGAGTAGGTTCCGAGGAGGAGGTAAGAGGGTTCGAAATAAGTTCGAGAGTTGGAGAACGTAAGGTAAGTGAAAAGGATGGATTTTTGAGAGTAGGACTGGAGTTGAAGTATTGTGCAAGCTTGTTTCCGACTGCATGTTCTCCAGCAAGGTTCATGTGGTGACCATGCCGGGTGAAGAGTTGCTCAGAGAAAATTAATTTCAAAAAGTGTTACATTTGTTTCTCTCAATTGCAGTTTTAATTGTTGGTTTACGTGCTTAATCTGGCTGCATAGTGTTGGTCTGTTGTACCATAAGGGCGGTCGAGATTACTTACAATGTTAGTATTTTGGGCGGCACGTTGTAATTTGTTCACATGTTCAGGTGTAAAATCACCGCTCAAATTAATATAATTCTGCCCTCCTATGATAATGACTGTGTCCTGATTGTTCAGTGTATTCGTGTGGGTGTCCAACTCTGCAAACCTCCCGTTAGGTTTAAAAATATATGAGACTGTTGGAGGGTAACTTACTACTGAGAAGATGGCAGCCATGACTGTCAGCTATAGAGCGATTTTCCTCAGGATGAGCCAAAGTGACAGCTAGTGCTGGCAACATAACTGAAGGTCGTTGTGCCCTTGAGCCCAATAGACTCCCTTCCCGCATTCGTTCGTTTGCAGTTGACAAACTTGTAAACGGCTTCAACACTTCCTTTTGTGGTGTCCTTGTCCGACAAAAATATAGTGCGCTGCGAGAAATAATTGATATTAGGAAGTGCAGTGTTATGTGCTCTTCTGTAAAAATTCTTTTTTTCTTTATATATTACATTGAATTTACTTTTTGTGTGATAAATATTATGTTTATTTTAAAACCGATACTTGAATGCGAGATGCGTACCAGTGAACGTGTTTCCAACTTAAAATCATTTTTCTTTCTATTTACATTCGTGACAGTTTTCTTTTACTGATTGTGAGAGAGCGTGTTAAGAGGGTTTCCACATACGTTATTACATTTAAATATTTCCCGGACGCACGTACGTGCATATACCTCAACGAAACTCTTAGACATCTTCATACGGATGTTTTCACAGACGCAATTAGCTCCTTACGAAGGGGCGTGACTGTACAGCTGTCGCGGCGGAGGGATATTTCTCTGAAATTCATGTGATGTTCACTTGTTTTCGCGAACTGTCACTTTGACTAATCCTTAGGAAAATCGTTCTATAAAATAAGTACCAGTTTTTGAGGCTCAGCAGGAACGTCTTTTGTTTTCAAGTGGGCTAGGATGCGCAGCTTTACGTGTTTTAGTTTTGACACGCTTCCTAGCCCGTTTGTGTTGATTTGTGCATGTACTTGTCGGTGATAGGAAAGGGTTGTGAGGATCAGAAGGCGAGGAAAATTTGTTACATAATCTAAAACTAATATTTTAAGTGTAACATTGTTGTGTATTCGATAAATTAAAAAGTAAGATTCAATACAAGAATGAGAAAGTATGCTATCTACAAATTCTAGTGTAGCTAATACTTACGAAATTTGGCAATGTGGCTACGCTGATTTTCGTCCACATAATAGCAACTGTTCAATTCAACCAGTAGACTATACTTTACCGTAATAAGATAAAAGATATCTGAAAGTTTGTCTTGGAAATATAGAATAAGATTTGAAACACAAATTTAAAACTATTCGATACACCATCCTCGTAATGTTCAAAGTAAACGGAATCGTCATATGTCACAGAAATACAAAACTCTTTCAGTAATTAAATTAGCACAGTGATTTAATATCGGAAATAAACTGAACTGTTTATAGGTTTTGACATTGATCACCAACTTGTAAATCTGAAGTTCGTTAAGGTTTCAGTATCCGTTTAAAATTCGTAATCTGTTAGTTTGTCTTGGTTATAGCAAGACAACCAGTCGAAATTATATTTTCAGTAATGAAAGCACTTAAACACTCCAGGTATAGTCAAGTCGCTAAAAATAGTAGATATCACAAAAATTCAAGAGCGCAACCAGATACGTCCGTCTCGTAAGATGACGTCAACCAGCTGTGAAAGTAAAATTCAAAATATAAATGAAACAAAGCCTTATCATGGTTTCATGTTGATGTTCAACAAATAGAATATTTCAAAAGAATTTTACATTTCATTATCTTATCGCCTTCTACAATGAAATTATCAAATATCCATTTCTCCATTGTTTCCCATGGCAGCATAGGGTGGTAATATAAAATTCAAGTTTATATGTTCGTAAAAATTAATGTATACTCAATGTTTTCAATTTTTATTTCATGTAAAGTATTAGAATTAATGATAATATAATCCTAATCTGCCCAATTCAAACGACGCGCCTCCATACCTGCGTCTATTTCGATAGCCAGGAACACTGAAATTACGTTCACGAAGGGCAGGAAAAAAGGAGCGGGAATATAAATTACAGAATAGAGAAAAATCAAATGAATATTGGAAATTTCGATAGTAAATTATAATTAAAATAACATTAATTATTTTGCGTATCCTTTTGATCCATTACTGTTGTCCGAATAATTTTCTTGCCCATAGTCGGTGAGACGCCCATGTCTGTTTCATTAATTTCAAACAAATTAGTCGAAAACTACATTTATAAAAAATTGTACATTATCTTTAAGAGCTAATTTTGTACATGTCTGAGATAAAAATCGTTATCTTCGATTTTGTAGATTTTTTTTGTTTGTTTTGCAATTTTCGAAAAATCGGGGATTTCAACTAAAATGAGACCTGCGCCATTCTCTTAATTGTCCTTCTCACTATTTAATCAAAATATTTGGAGCCATTTCTTTGAAAATTTTGAAAATGTTCGAGGGCCTTCATGTAAAGTACCCTCAAAATTAAAATATCGGTTTCAAAGTCCAGGGGCCGCGAGATCAGCCAGATCGATTGGGGAATATCAATTTTGGAGAAAATCGGCTGAACGGTTTATGCGCTAGCGTTATGCACAGACGAACAGACAGAGGTTTTGCCGTCAATCGATTTTTCGATAAGGACGCACAAAACATGGATTTTTGACTACACCACGTGTCAGAGGACTTTTTTCTATATTTAGCCCCTGGATTTATCTACATTTTCGTTACCAGAACCCGGCCGTAAGTGGTTTCGTTTCAAAAACTCGCCGCTTTCCAGTGCACGATTACAATACTTTCTCTTCTTTAATTAGTAAATGAAAGAAAGTAAAAAATGCTGGCATTCAGGGAATATCAGATTGAAATGCAACAATGGCATTCCGCGTCGCGACTCGGCAGCTGAATTTCTGAGAATTACATCTCATTGTTGGGGCATGATTTAGCTATTTGAAAAGCAGTTATAATTGTCAACTTTGTGTTGATATTTGCTTGAAAACATTTAGTTTTTGCACCAAAGGTTCTACGATTAGTAATGAGTCTTACAAAAAAATGATGACTGAGATGTGTCAATTCTGAGAGAAATTGTGGTATGAATAGTATTACATAACCATTGCTAAAGGTGAGAAAGTACCTGCTGTTTTATCACCAATAGTTAAAAAGCGAACGAATACAGCAAAATGTTGTTTATGATATCACATACAGAATAAATAGAACCATTCCGATAAAAAATAAAAACAAATTTGGAGCCGTTTTAGAGAAAATCCTGTTTTTAATATTTTTTAATGTCGCCCGTATTTTAATCGAAATTGCTCGAAAACTTAAAAATTTCAAAACAATGGACATGATATTAATGAAAGAAATAATTATTGAGAACAAATTTCATTTGAAGAAAAAATCGCTATCTTTAATAATAATTGTAGTTGTAGGAAGACGCCGAAAAAAGTTTCAAACTTTTGTAATTTTTGAAAGTCCAAAGTTAGTAGTGAAAATCGGAAATACGTCATCTTTATATGTGTACTAGCAGAACCTAGCAGATGTTGTCCCACTCTCTCTCCCTCCCTTTTTCCTCTTTCCCTCTCTTTTTAGTCGTCTCTCTTGCCCCCCCTCTCTCTCTTGTTCCCTCTCTCCTAGCAGACTCCGGCAGACGTACTGCTCCAATCGATTTCGATTGGAGGCATCTCGATCGTAATGCCTGCCTCCCTCTCTCTCTCTCTCTCTCTCTCTCCCTTTCCGCCCTATCTCTTGTTTCCTTTCTTTTTTCGCTCTCCCCCTTTTCCCTCTCACTCCTATCTCGCTCCGCGCCTGTCTCCTCCTGTCTTCGACCTCGCCCCGCGTTACACGGCAACGCCCATTAATAATAAAGCCCATGTGGATTAGAAATTGCATATGACTGATGCGCCATCTTGCGCAGTTACAACAAAATGAACAGCATAAAAACCCTCCCACTCATTTTTGAGAAAATGGCATTTGAACGTTTCTGCAAACGCGTAATTTTGGCTCCTTTTCACAGAAAAGTTTTGAGTTTTCAAGAAACTTTATGTTGTATAAGTCGTTTAAAGAACATGTATTCGTAAATGCAATGCAATATTGGAAAGAAATCACTGCTAATGTAAATATTAACAACGTGAGAGGCTAGTAAAAAAAATTACATTTTTGAAATTTTTGAAAAAAAGAGCAATATGGCATTTATGTCATATTATAGGGTACATTTATCACAATCCCTACCAAAAATCCAAACAAAAAAAAAATTGGAGCCGTTTTTAAGGATATCTTGTTTTTATTCCTTTTTAAAATTGCACATACTGCTCGCAATATTGCGCGAAAACTACACAAATTTTCAAAAAAATGTAAATAATCTTTACGAAAGAACTAATTATGGAGAACAAATTTCATTTGAAAGAAAAATTTCTATCTTCAATTTTGTAATTGTAGGAAGACGCCTAAAAAATTTCAAACTTTTGCGATTACCAAAACTTTAGAGTTTACAGTGAAAATCGGACCTATGCCATCTTTGTAAGTGTATTTTACTCTGTTCTTACAAGAAAATTGCAGCCATTTTTGTGGAAATTTTGAAAATGTCCCTAGGGCTTGATGTAAAGTACCCCCAAAAATTATTGAAAGTTTTTTAAAATCGCAAAGCTCCGACTCAGGTCAGATCGACAGAGGTTTATTCAGTATGGAAAAATTCGTACGCATAGTTTGTGTGTTGTTTACATACACCACACGGACGGACTTTTTACTGTCAACCGATTTTTCGGCATCAAAGACCCACGAAACATGAATTCTGGCTACACCGCATGTTAGAGGATTTTGTTCTTCTAAATTTAGCAACTGGATTTATCCACTTTTCGATATTAGAGCCCGGCAAGAAGAGTTTTTTTCTGCCGAAAATGCGCTTTTCGCGCAACATTACATAACTTTCTAAGCGTAAGCGGTAGCCAGAAAGTAAAAAAAAATTATACATATTTTTAAAAAATGTCGCAGGGACTTCATATAAAGTATCCCCCAAAAATTGAAGGAAGTTATTCAAAATCGAAGAGCTTCGGGTTGACCATATAGGCTGGGGAATATTCTCCTTGGAATTCCTGATAGTCAAAATTCAAGCGGTAGTGTTGTTCACAGAAATACGGACGTTTTGAAAAAACTTTTTCGGTATCAAGAACTCACCATTTCTGAAATTACTAAATATCGTCTTAGAGGGAGCAATTTACTACAAATTAGAACAGGATTTAGCCACTTATTCTGTATCAGGTCCCCACTCAATACGAGTTTTTCTGACGAAAAATCGCTGATTTTTTTTCTCTTCACATTACTTAACATTCTCTATACTACATATTTACTCTTTATATGCGTATGTAAACAAGGAAATAAAAATCTTCTTCACACCACACCGATTTAGATGTTTCGTTACTGATTAGATGTTTAGATTTGCCGCCCTTGGAGAGAAGCAGAACATCGATTGGCCGGTGTACAGGGGTGGCGCCCTATAAAAGTCCTCGACCCCCAGTGTCAATAGTTGCTGCTACTTCACATACGCCCTTTGACTTATGACTACGGTTTGACATGAACGTCATGAATAAGATGCGGTATCGTGAAACTTCCAACTGAAATACTATACGTCAGTGACTGGGTGGCGTAATTTTCAACTTGTGGTGAATTAATTACTGAATTTTCTGTTTGTGAGGGACACATGAATAACTATTTAATGACTATCACCTCGTTTTACTTCAATTGAGAATGGGGAAGCACATTGAAGATTTATCTGAAGAACTGTTATTAGAAATATTTTCCTATTTATCTTTGAATGATGTTGTATTTTCAATTCAATTTGTCAACATTAGATGGAGAAGAATATCATATGATTATGAACTATGGAAGAACAGGACATATTGCCCCTTGGCTATTGAAAGTGATGAAGTAGTTGAAAAGACTCTCAAGATGATTCCTAAATTAAGTAATTTAGTTTTAGATAAAAGACCTTATTTGTCAGAAGTGCTTGAAACTTTGGTGAATAATTGTTTGGATATAAGGAGGTTAGAATTCAATAATTATCAAATGATTCCCACCAAATTATTAAAAAAATTAGTCAGACAATGTCCAAAAATTGAATTCTTACATCTCCCATGTAGAGTTTTAGATAGTTATGATCATTCCACTGCAATAGGTAAACTTGAAAGACTGAAGACTCTGAAAGTGGGAGGTTGGTCAGCATTAGAATGCCCTGCTAGGTTACGCCCATTAGCTGATGGTTGCCCTTCTTTAGAACAAATTGAACTTGTTGAAATCTACTGTGGAATTGATGACTTACAATATTTGTTCTTTAAAAAAAAGGAATCATTACGCACAATTACTATTCGATGGTGTTATGATGAAGGCATTTGTGTTTTACCGTTACTATTAGTTTGTACTGCTTTAAAAACCCTCAATGTTGTATGTTTTTATGATATTGAAGCTGATGTTGGTTTCAGTGCCCTTAAAATGTTAAACAATATAACATCTTTAAGTCTCCTTGATTTTGATAATGCTAACATTAAAGATGTTATCAGCATATTTGATAACCAAAACATGATAAATTTAATTGAATTGACAATAATACATTATGAAAATTATGAAAACCAACTAGCCAAAGTCATTGTCAATAACTGCCCAAATCTTAAGAAGCTATTCATTAATGAATGCAACAGCATGAGTGATGAAAGTATAGAAGATTTTCACAAGCTTGAGAACTTGCAATATGTAGAGTTGAGGAGCTCTGCAATAACAGACATAAGTGTAACTTGTTTAAATAAATGTAAGAAACTTATTCATTTAAGTTTAGAAAATTGTTTTCTTCTTTCAGAAGAAGGCATGCAAAACATTATTGATTTTCATAATTTACAAGTGCTGAAATTAGACTCTTGTGACTTGAAAGGATTATTCTGGTCCCAAATACCTTTAAAATTAAAAAGATTGCGATATTTAAGTATTAATTTTTGTCAACATGTTGATGAAAATGAAGTCAAGCAATTAAAGAAAGAAATGCCTCAGTTAACTGTTCATTTTGTTGCTGACAGATTTTTGGTATGAATTTGTATAAATGACTTGACCAGTTCTTATTAAATTAAAATTTGGTCCATTGACCATCATTTGAGTTCATGTGTTTGTACATAATGCATGTCCCAATGTGAATAAATATTAAATGTTATTGCATTTTCAATCATTAATATACTTTGGCAAAAACTACATTTACTACCTATTTAATCTCTCTATTTTCTATTCACCTATGTGCCCTTTCTTGTACGCTATCAAATGTTCAAAACTTAACTTTAAAGATGGTAGGACAAATGGAGAAAATGCATATAGTGCTTTTTGTCAAATAGTTGAAAACAATTTTTGGAACACATTATGATAGCAATTTATATTTCTTAGCTGTACACAACTGATTTGTGATCATGAACATATGTGCACAAACACTGTATATACACCCCTAGTGATTTTTGAGTTAATATCTTTTTTTGGAAACCTCTCCTTGATACTGTCTACCTACTACTCAAAGGCTGGATGTCTACATAAGAGGAATCATGATTTTTCCCATAAAGCAAACAAAACTAGTAATGGTCCATAAATAACTGTACCATTACACTTGCAAGCTTAATTTCCTTCAAAACCAGGAATTCTGGACATACATTATGTTTGCACTAAGTCATTAATATATAAAGAAGTTATAACTCTAGGGGATTTAATTTTATTTGCAGAAGCAGAACTACTCTGGAATAATTGGAATTTCAAGCCCAGCACTGTAGTATATGTATGAAAATTGAATTTTTATTTTATACAATCATGCAATTTTTGCCTCTAGAATCTTTGAGTAAGAACTTTTTCACAACACTCAAATCATTTTAATTCAATTTTTTTGAAAACAAATGGCAAAACTGCAGAAAATAAATTTGTAATCAAGATTTTTGTAGTCTTTTTTGAGGAAATCTGACTTAATTGAATTGAACAGTGGAATTCTGCATCATGCATGATGAAGTGATCACTTTTCTCAAATAATTTTATGACTTGTTCACCATTTCACTTATATGTTATACTCATTTGCATCATGCTCACTTATATGTTATTAACTCAAGAACTGGGAAGTACTGCAAGAACTTGGCAGCCTACATGACACACAGGCAAGTCGATGAAATGGTAATGGGGTGAATGATTATGGAGCGACAGTTAGGGGAAACAAGAGAATCCAGAGAAAATTAGACACAAATCCACTTTATCGTCTTGTCCTCTACAACTTCTATTTGGAATTGGAGTAATTGAACTCTTGACTCAATCTTAGTGTTGGGGTGAACAGTTTGACCAGTAAACCATGGGTCACCACTGAGACTAAAACTGGTTACTTTCAATCACAACCAATACAACCATATGCATTTCTATGCAAGTAAAAATTTGCCTATAGCCTTATGTAATAAAACATTTCTCTAATATGTTAAATCACTGACAAAAATTATGTAAAGAACCTTTCAATATATTTTAAAAGTTACAGTGACAATTTTACAGTAGTCTATCCATTTGATGTAGTTGTTAAGTCTATCCAGATTGTTTAAGTATTATTGCCTTATTTTCTAGGGAAACAAAATTTGAAAAAATCAGTGTTTATATTTTTTAGTCAACACTTGTTGCATTGTAGTCATTTACTTGTTGACTCACTATTTATCAACAATTAAAATTAATTTCTATGTATATTTATGACTAGGGAATGGATTTCCATGTAATTACATGTTTTTACAGAAACTAGATACCTGCATTCAATTACATTTTTTAGTTTACAAGACATTCTGAAGGAATTAGAACTATATAAAATAAATATATTGTTACAAATTTTGATATAATTCCATATTTTTTCATATTTCAAGTATTACGACATATTTCGCTACACGTCGAAATGGAACATTTCAGATGCGCGTCTGCAATATGTGTTACGGAATCATCTTTCTTACAAATCAAATATAATCCTTTTATTACCACCATATCTCCGCCATGAATTGTCTAACTCCCCCTCCCCCATTACTGTGTAATTGTGAGTCAAGGATGAGCGGATGTTTACGAACAAAAGTAATTTCAACCCTGTGCTTGCTCATGTTTCAACCAGCACATTCGTTACTCGATCGAAAACTAACAAAAATTTTTTACAGAAAATTGTCTTACCGCGTTGTTCAATTTGGTGGGTGGGGTATATACCCTTTAACCCCCTCCCCTGGGATCCATCACTTGCTACCTGGTTCTACTATTCACTTGTACACCGGCTCCTCTTAAACATTGTAATATATACTATGAATGTATTTTATATTTCGAATAAAATTCTTATGTGATGAAGTCTAGTGTACAATTACTTCAGTAGAGATAGAACCTACTATCATCCACTCGGAATCCTCGTTAAGAACTGATAGGCGACGTTCTATGGCCGGAAAATGCTTGTAGAAAACAATTTTAAACACAATAATGAATTTTTATTTTACATACTTTAAATTTTTTCCTTCCATGTTTTGGAAAAAATAAGTACATATATATGTACATATTTTGCATTTTTTATTACAATAAATTCCGTTCCCTATTTATGACCTTAAATTAAAGTTATCCAAAATATACTTCGATTTTTCTATAGTGGCTGATGACATTAGGCTATTGTTATACCTTCTACCTTATAAAATGTATCTTTTTAACAGTGGTAAGCACATTGCTGAAGCCACATGCCCCATTGAGAAGGACGTTCGTGAGTTAATAAGAAAGATTCATTTTGTAAGGTAGGAGGTGTAACAATGACCTAATTTCAACAACCACTGTAGAAACGTTGGAATGTACTTCATATTTTCTATTCTTTAAATTTTTACTTTTGCAACAGTCACTTGAAATAGTTTCTTGATGTTTGTAATGTATATAGAGTCAAAGAGTTAATTTCAGTTCCCCCAAAAATAATGCACTTGTTACACTAAGAATGTTCTGACAACATCATTTTATAAAAACTTTATAAAATCATATTCAATGAAATAAAAACCGTGGAATGAGATGTAGAAAAACTTGTTCCAATTATGAAAAAGTTGGAAATTGTAGATTGTGTATCTACAGAGTAATTGAATTCAAGGTAAAAACATGAAACAACTTTCTGATCTATCCTTTTAAGGTGGCCAACTCGGATTTGACTCCCCCACAGATACTCCCCAAAATGCATCCAAAAATCCAAGTGGCCAAAAATGAACAAAATTATTCCCCCAAAATGTATCCAAATAAAAATAAATCTCTCCTACAACCGATCAAAAATGGACTAAAATTGTTGTACAAGTAAAATGTTAGACATTAATAAAAATCTTTAATGAATAAGGGAGCTCAGAAATGAAGTTGCCCTCTTCTCCTCTATTATTTCAGGCTAAGGGTGCCTATGAATACAACTGTAATCCAACCATTCAAATATGTGTATTTACCAGTCCCTCACCAAATCCTAAATACAAAATTAAAGAATCAAACCTTTAACACGCAAAACCACTAATTTTAGAAAGTATGTGTGATACTAACAGTAATGAGATGCATGGAAATATATGAGGATATTTTATCCAAGCAACAAAAGAAACCTGAGGAATGAAAAACATAAATTGAAATCAAAACGTATATAAACAGTCAACACCTGTTTTCAGAGGGTTTGGCACCTGAAACTGTATCAGCAATGTAGGCAAGCTGGAGTGCAGTGAGAATACATAAAATATAATAAATGAGAATATTGGAAATGTGATTAACTCTCATTCTGAAAATAGGAAAAATTATGAAATTTACACCAAGAGGTCTTAATGGTGTACACAAAGACAAATCAGGAAAATTATCAAAGTAGCCACCAACAATAAACAAGAATAAGTCAGAAAATCATTTACTGAATGTCAAATTTCAAAATAAAAAGAGACCACAAGTGAACAATTTACATAACAAAAAAATTAGGTTTTCCACATAATGTTTATAAATTATGTCTGTAAATTATGCAAGTATATGAACACACCTTGTTCATTTATGTAAAAAAAACTGGTAACAAACTTTGTTTTAATAAGAAATTCATTAAATTAAATCCTAAATACGCCAAAAAGTACATTTACCATAACTGAAATATGTCAGTTTTAATTCATGTTTTCTCTCAGATTTTCAACAATAAAGACAACAAAATATATTTGCCTTAATCACATATTTGGACCTCTTGGTATTTGAGTTATAACACACTAACTAAGGTCATGAACTGAACTCGACTAATAAAGAATTGCAATAACATACTAAAGCGAGTTAAAACAACATGAATTCATTTATTCATAAAACACTTTTATACAGAGAATGAATATTTTTACACTACTATTGTACAGAAGAATCATTTTCAAACTATTCTGCAAACAAAAGGACATTATTCCAAAAACTCGCATTGTTCTAGTGGTTACTGCAAATAAATTACACAAAGACATTTCAATATCTACTCAATGATGTGTACAAAATGCCATAAAATTTTTTAACACTTCAGGATTATAACCTTGTAAAGTAGGTCTACCTTCCTCATAAGCACACAACGAGAATAATTCTAAACGAGGCAACACCCAAAACATGTTCTTCATCCCTTCACTGCCATTGAAATTTAAAGTGTTCAACTGAAAAACAGAAAAGTCAAAGAGTCGGCCATCAGTCTGAATACATTGAATACTAACAGGGAAAGGCAAATCTTTCTCAACTTCTCCAAATAACTGTCGAGCTTGAGACACTGCAGCAGCAAAACCATGCAGGAGACATCTACCTACCAGCTGACTTTCAAGGACTTTAGTTTCATGCAAGTTCTTAATTTCAGTTTCATTATGATGAATTATTATGGTATGTAAATGATTAAATTTACTGATATTATTGACAGGAAATATATCTTTAGACTCATAAAAATGTGTTTTTTCACATGTAACTGTATGCTTCAGTGGAGAGATATCAGGAAGATCAATTTTAAAAACATTTTCTTCTTCTTCTTGGGAAGAGAATTTTTCATGAGGTACAGAAGACAATAAAGCCATATTTAATGTTAAATCAAATTGAATCAAGTCTCCCTCTTTCTCAATAGGCACAACACACCTAGCATTATTCACTGCAAATAACGCTGAACTTTTCTGGGACCATGAATTACACAGTTGTACAAGTTTTTCACACAAAAGATAGTTTCGCCGTTTATCTGATATTCCATAAACTCTAGGAAATTGCCATGCAGGTCTTGAAGGATCATGAAGCTTAGGTAATTTTACCTGCTGAGCATCAAATACATGTGATGCAAGAATAGATCTCTTAACTAATTTATTCATATCTGCTAAGTTCAACTGTTCAATTTTTTCTTCCAACATTTTAGGCAAACCATCTTTCACTTCTACAGCTTTTGCAATGATTTTGGCTTGATCCAATCCTCCAATCAACACAGAATTATTTTTGTGCATATAACATTGTCTAGCTTTATAGAGAGGATGGAGATTATTCATCACAGGAGGTGGTTCTACCCAGTGTTTTAAATCTTTTGGCTCTTCCTCCTTCATTCTTTCCACAATTTTCACATCTTTCACCACTTCATTTATATCAATCACTGGTAACCCTAAATGTTCAAGATGTTTCAAAGCACCTGTTTCTTGTATAACTTTTTTTCCTTGAGCTTTCCAATTTTTCTTTGCCATTCTTTCCAAATGTTGTTTCCATAATGAATGTGTTAATCGCATGGTTCCTACAAAATAATAGACATAATTATAAAAATTGTAAAAAATAATTAGGCAACAATGTAAATAATGAACTTGATTTATTTTTGCCAAAGAACAGTAAAAATTGTATGTGATGTGTAGGGGAGTAGTACAATCTGCAGAAGTTTTCTTGACCTCCAGAATCTCTTCCCCAACCTTTAACCTAAAATAGTCAAATGATAAATAAAAGTACTAACAAAACATGGTTAGCAACATTGCAAAACTAGACATTTTCACTCCCAAGCTACAGAAAGCTTATTTGCATTGGTGAATGAACTAGTATACATTTGATTTTTTAGTTTTGCTAATAAAATAGTAACCCGTACCTCCAGCTCTACTCTAACCGCAACTAGCAAAAAAAGCTCTTTACAAACTGTGTGTAGTGAAGTTACATTATGTCCAGAGGCAAAACATTCGTCTGTCTCAGCATTTTCTCAACAGATCAGGGACATTGAACAACACCATGTCAAGATGAGGTTCACTGACCCAGAAGCTAAAATACATTACTTGTTAAGTCTTTTTAAAATCGTACAATAAAAATGTAAACTAATGCATTATATAACTTTGTTAAAACAAATATTATTCTTTGTGATGGTCAGTACAGTCTGTAATTGTGTAGAAACTGTAAAGCAGCAAAAAAAGATTTCACTTTGTACTTTAACTTATGGATCGATTTTAATTATTTAATGTCATCTGGCAATGTGTTGTGAAAGTAATGTACATGTATTGCATGAATACCACCCAGTCATTTTCAGACTGGAATACATTAAAACTAATGTGACAATTCACTGTTTAAATATATTTTATGTGATATACTTATTATTAAAATCTTTAATCATAATCAACCAATTATACTTCTTTTACCCGTTTTGTCAACAGTGCAAACAGCTTACCTCAAATTGGTAGTTTCTTAACCGATCAACTCTTGTAATTCTATTCTAATTGGACAGATTAACCGGTATATTACAAATATATAAAGAGAAACTGTATATAAGTTCTTCACTTAACCGTTTCCAACAGTTTCTGTTGGTTTCTGTCCGTCCCAGACCCGTATATACTCTCTGGGTCCGTCCGCGAACCCTCAATGCTCGCCAGATGCTCGCACACGTTGCTCACATCAGCTCGCGCCTGGTGTTATTTCCACCATGGTGTTGGCGTTGGTCGGCGTAGCGTAGAGAAACGGGCTGCGCAGCGCAGGCCTCGCGCGCAGGCGCAGATGAAGGATTTCATCCGAAGGGCTTCATCTTCCAAGTTTCATCAATTGTTTCACGCAGTCTGCCATATTTGAGAGAATTTTGAAAATGTCCCAGGGGCTTCATGTAAAATCCTCCCAAAATTTGAAGAACGTTTTTGAAAATCTCAGAGCTTCGAGACGAGGCAGATCTATTGGGTTGGTTGGTGATTCCGTGCGCGTCAACAGCTTAGGTCATTAGTCCCGTAGGTGTAGTGCATGCTTGTTTCCTCGGGAGATGGCGGCGATCTTTCCGTTTGATGGCGAGATCCGGCGACGACCTACCGTCGGCTAGCGGGGTTTCCCCTAACCAGGTCTCTCCCACCAGCGGGGCACCGCCCCAGCCGGGACAAACTCTAAGCTCCCGACCAGTCTCCCGGAATATGTAGTAGTGTAGTGCATATAGTGTAAGTGAGTGTAAGGGGAGAGGATAGGACAAGGAAGAGGTAGGAAACGTCGCGCGTGGTCAGCGGCCCGGTTTTTAGGGTACTGCTCCGGCATTCGCCTGATGTTGATCGGAGAAACAACTGAAAACTACCGATCAGAGCAGCCGGCCGCTAAAATACTCCTTCAGACAGGGACTGAATTCGACTTAGCTGAAAAGCTAGTGTCGAAAATCCTGCCGCCGTCGGGACTTGAACCAAGGACCTCCCGGTCAGAGGCACTGCAGTGACATCAGTTGACGCACTGAGCCACCGCTCCCGGTCAGATCTAATGGGGAGTATTCATTTTGGAAAAAATACGATGAATAGTTTGGCCACTAGTGTTGTTCACAGACGGAACGTTAAACCCTTTTACAAACATACAAATCTGCCATCTCCATCACTCTCACCCCTTCTCCCCCACCTAAACCTCATTCCCCTCTTTTAGTCACTCCTCGTGGACCTAGTCAGTCTTCCCAATCCCTTGCTTCCATTGGGGGTTTCCACACCTTGTCAACCTTCCCAAACCTTTGATTCCATTGTGGCTTCTACACCGATATTTTCTACACCGATCTACACTGATATTTGTAGGACCTTTAACTGCCATTTCTTAAATTCAAAGCAGGATACTGTAACTGTAATTCTTTATCTTCTGGAACTTCAAAATCTATATTCCTTCATTGTACAAATGCTAATGAAGTTAATCAACTGATAAATTCCCTCAGAAATAGTTGCTCGTTGGGGAATGATGAAATATCTTCAATAATTCTTAAAAGATTTAAGCCTGCTCTTCTTAATATACTAGTTTACTTCCTAAATTCATATCTATCTGTATTCACTTTCCCAGAATCCCTAAAAGTTAGTATTGTAAGGCCACTTACTAAGAATAATAATATGCAAGATGTTAGGAATTATCGACCTATAACCCTAACTTCAGTATTTGGCAAACTCTATGAAAAAGTTATATTACCAAGACTTAATTGTTTTCTTGAATATAATGCTTGAATGAATCTAATTATTGATAATATCCTTAATAAATCACAACATGGCTTCAAGAAGGGCTGCTTCTCCACCACCACTGCTGTTGTGGAATTTATTCATGAAATCATTGGAAACTTGGAATTAAATAAGAAAACAGCATGTATATTCATTTATCTTTCAAAGGCATTGGATAGTGTATCTCATGAAAAACTGTTGACAAAACTATGATTATTATTGAATAAGGGGTGGAGTTAATGACCTCATTAGATCATACATCATATGTAAGCAATGTACAAAGATTTTCTGGCTATCTGAAAATTTCTTATCCAAAGTTAAATCAAATTTTGATTCAACCACGACAGGTGTTCCACAAGGATCTGTGCTTGGGCCATTGTTATTTCTAATATATGTTAATGATATTCCAAGCTCTTCTGATTTCTTTGTAATTTCTTATGCAGATGATATGATATTAATAAGCAGTGGGCAAAATCTTTGTCATCTAGAAACTAATCTGTCTGAATCATTAAAATCAATTTAAAGTTATCTGTCACAAATGAATTGAAATTATTTGTTGATAAAACTGTATTAATCAATTTCAAGTTTCGTCACAGTTACCAACACCAAAACATAAAAGTGGAAGTAGACAATGAAACAGTGAATCAAACTTATTGCCATAAGTTTTTAGGAATATTCATAGATCAGACCTTAACTTACAACAAACAAGTTGTCACACATTGTAATAAAATAAATTCCAATATATTCTTTTTGAGATACTTTTCCAGAAACCTGGAAACAGACTCACTTCTGTCAATTTATTATGGCATAATCTTCTCACAACTTCAATATGGTATTGAAATAAGGGGAGGTACAACACAAAAAAATATGGATAGATTAATGGTCCTACAAAAGAAATGTATCAGAATCATTTTCAAACTGAATCCAAGACAGTCCTGTAAAGATTTTTTTATTAAATATGAATTATTGACTGTTGTAGCACACTACTCTCACAAACTAATACTACTATTGAGAAATAATCAGAATCAATATTTTGTGAGTAATAAAGAGGTACATAACTATTATACTACAGGACATAGGGACAGGATACTCACTAGCAAGTCTTCAACTAACAAAAATTCTTTCTGCATTGTAGCTCAGCTTTTTAATAATCTCCCAGTCACCATAAAATCAGCTGATGATAAATACTTCAAAACATTGCTTAAATGTCAGCTTATTAGTGTGTCCATATAAGATATCTGAACTGATTTAAATTTTAATTGTAATTAAAAATCATGTACAGCTACAAGAGTGACCACTCTGTACCAGTCATTCAGTTTCAATAAGACAATGTACTATTTAATAATATAGTAAATAATGTAATTCAGGATATTGTCATTCAGGATTCAATATGTAAGCACTTACAATTATTATTAACACCTAATGTATTCAAGTTATAGTAAGTTAAGGAAACTATGACTGTAAGATATTGTGAATTACTCACACTAATTGTAAGTTTTCCCACTGTATTATAATCTGCTAGTTTCTTAATACAATGCATCATTAATTTTATTCTTAATTTGATAATGTGACTTTGTATAATTAAATGTAAATTACATTAATGCTTATTGTGAGCACTTGCACACTTTATTAATCATGTAAGTTATCAAGTAAACTATTTCAATTATTACCTTAAGTTATGTTATTGAAATCTAAAATATAACATATATATATATAAACATATATTTATCAAGATAATGTAAATTTGTTAAATTATTACTGTAAGTGAATGTAGTAAAAGATGTAGTTAACTTACTGTAATTTTAAATAATTTCTAGATAGACTTTGCTTGATACTTTCTGTAAGTCTATAAGCAATAAAAATATTATTATTATTATTATTATTATTATTATTATTATTATTATTATTATTATTATTATTATTATTATTATTATTATTATTATTTTCGGTGCTAGGGGACTCCAAAACGTATTTCCGTCGAAATCGATTTTCCTCAGCATTCACATATCTTTCTCTATATTATATACCATATATTACTTCGTATACACATATACGTACGTATAAGAGAAAATAAAAAGGAAGAAAGAAAGTAAGCGGGAGTGGTGCTCTGATTGCTGTTAGAAATTTGCATTTCCCCACATATTGTTTCACAGTGTTTAACTATTTTTGACGATAAACTAAATAAACAAACTTCAATTCTTACAGAAGAGAAACTATACTAAACTATGAACACATATTTTTCACTAGCAATTTCTTTTTAAATACGTTTTTCCTAAGAAAATCTATATCCCCCTAATACTACTGAACTAAACGCAGGCTCGGATTAAGCACGGAGCGGCCGCCCCGCAAATTCCAATAAATGCAAAGATATCCAAAAAAGAAGCGAGACTAGGGGCGGACGGTGGGTTCAAAACTTGGGGAGGCCCAGACAAATTCAGGCACGAAATCGTATTGTGAAATTGAAAGTCGATGACCTTTGGTTTACTGGTAAACGGTTATTGATGACATTCCAAATAAAAGAATTAGATTTAATATTTCTCTTCTTTTGGGATAATTTCTCCGCGAAAACGGCACTTCCAATAAAGATGTTATTATGCCCACTGAAATACTGGATCTGCCACACAATGGATCCATTGCAACCACAAAGCACCTCTGTCTATGACCACAAAACACCTTCGCAGGAGGTGGCTAGACGCGCGAGAGCCTCCGCGCCAAACCAACTCCAAAGCTGGACAAAACCCTTTCATTATTGGTTGAGGGACGTTGTCATGGCAACGGGGGAGGCGCGCGTCAGCTTGGAACTCCTATCCTGCAGGCTGGGTTATCCTGCAGGCACAAGTAATGCTAGCACAAGTACTTGATGGTGCTACCTATGTGTAACGCATAGAACTGCTTGGTTTCACATTCAATTGCAATCTGTGTTTGCAACAAGAGAAACGACTTATTTTAAATGTTTACTCACCAGCCGTGAACATTTGTGTCAATTTTAGACAAAGTTAATTTATACAATTTTTAAGTTGAACAACACTCGTGTGTGTGTGTGTATATATATATATATATATATATATATATATATATATATATATATATATATATATATATATATACGACTGTCGTTCAATATATAATGCCCCATATTTTTTTCTCAGAAACTATTTATTCAAAAGTGTTATATTTTGGTGACATTATAGCTACATGTTTCTTCTACACGTACTATTTTTCAACATAGTCTCCATCAACTTGTACGGTCTTACGCCAGCGTGAAACAAGTGCCTGTATTCCCTGCCGGTACCAACTCTTGTCCTGTGCGCAAAGCCATGTTTTCACCGCTTGAATGACGCTCTCATCATCATCGAAGTGTCTTCCACGCAAACCGTCTTTAAGAGGTCCGAAGAGATGGAAGTCTGAAGGTGCCAGATCTGGGCTGTATGGTGGATGGGGCAATGTTGTCCAACCCAATTTGGTGAGGTGTTCCCGCGTTCTGAGACTTGTGTGCGGGCGTGCATTATCGTGCAGGATCAAAATTTCAGCCGGATTCTTGTCATGCCTGACACGCCGGAAACGATTCTTGAGTTTGTCCAAGGTCTTCACATATGCTTCGGAATTAATGGTTGTCCCTCTTGGCATCACATCAACAAGAATGACCCCTTTACTGTCCCAAAAACAGTAATCATGACTTTTCCAGCAGAGGGGGCTCTCTTGATTTTTTTTCTTTCTTGGTGAGTGAGGATGGTGCCATTCCATTGACTGTCTTTTGGTTTCCGGCTCAAAGTGGTGCACCCAGGTTTCATCACCCGTCACAATCCGGGTCAGAAACGCTACCCCCTCAGCATCAAACCTCTCCAACAAATTAGATGACATGATTGTTCTTTGCATTCTGTGTTCTGCTGTGAGACTTCTTGGAACCCATTTTGCGCAAACTTTTGAATATCCGAGAGTCTCGATCATTGCACACACACTTCCACTGCTGACTAACAGCTGTGAGGCCAATTGTTGCACTGTGATGCGACGGTCCGCACGAATAATGTCATCCACGCGCCTCGCCATGTCTGGAGTGGTGGCACTGACAGGACGACCGAAACGCGGCAGATCTTGGAGTTGAGTTGTGGCACTTTCTGACGCCTTCACTCTCTTTGCCCACCTCTCGACTGTGCTCCTATCGACAACACAATCTCCATACACTAAACACAAACGTTTATGGATATTTCCCACAGTTTCTTTCTCTGTAATCAAGAACTCAATCACTACTCGCTGTTTGTAACGTGGATCACTAACAGACGCCATTTTAAAAATTCACTACAGTTCTGCCAACTGTTGGAATTATTTGAAACTTCGTCCACCTGGCGGAGAAACACTGAACTTGAAGTACCGTGAAGTACAACTTTCAGTTTTTGCTCATTGTGGAGAAAAAAAATATGGGGCATTATATATTGAACGACCCTCGTATATATATATATATATATATATATATATATATATATATATATATATACACACACACACGAGTGTTGTTCATCAATTTTATGGGGAGGCCTGGCCTCCTCTGAAAATCCGCCACTCACCGAGACAGAGACACAAGGAAAGGGAGGGACAAACAGCGGAAGCGGTGGTCAAATACAACATACTTCCTCTTATTCGCGATTGCGAGAAAGTCTTTCCGAGATCGCGGCCAACGTAAATCCCTTTAATTCAGAACGCGCTTATGAAAGAAGACTCGATACTCACCTGCAAGTTGATCTACTGATCCCTCTTGTGTGCAGTATCTTTTAGGGTCTGCCTTCCCAAATAACAGCAATTCTTATACTCATAGGTAGGGAACGGATTTACAGATGAACTAATGAATGTAGAAGTCAGGTATGTCAGTATTTGCATTTCTTCATAATAAATATACATTCTTAGTAGAAGAACATAATAAATTGCTTAAATGTACAGTTACATGTAATAGTTATAAAATTAGTGAACACTGTGAGTAAATTATTATTTATAAAATAATTTACAAATTTACTGCTTTGTAAAGTGAATTTTTCTTTCTATTAAGAAACTATGAAGCTGATTCCAACTCATTAACTTTATCATCACATTTCACATTGTGCATGACACTTTTTCCTATAACAAATAAATCATATAAGGTTAATATATAGCTACTGTGATTACTAGTTATTCTACCAGTCAATTAACTTATTTATTATAATGAATTCATAATTCAGCTTTCGATGAAAGTATAAGGTTTAGTTACGAAAACGCACTCAGAAGTTTCAATCAACCACAAGTTGTTCTTCTTCTTCATGAACTTGACGCAATAAAGTATAATAAGAGTACGATGCTTTCAGAAGCTGAAATGGAAAATGCATTAATGAGTATTGTAAAATACAGTATGATTTATTACAGTAAGTACATATGAAATAGGGCTACAAATGTTGTTACATTTTTAAGATTGTTGAACATATTTAGTGCTCTCGGCCATGCGTACGAGTGTTCCGTACAGAAATTGGGTGCGATGTACTCCAGTACCATGGCCACCTTCAGAACTGAAGGTGGCCATGCCAGTACCCAATGAAGGAGCACGAAAGTTACGTTGCCCCATTGAATCACGATAATAAAGGGCCCACGAAGTATCCGTGCGCACAGAAGGGGCAGGGGGCCGCGCCCCCCTGAAAATTTCAAAAGAGGCGCAGTAACCCTGAATAATACAACGTTTTATATCCCAAAATAGGATCAGTTCATTATTTTGTCCCCTTTTAAAGGTGGCAATATGAGAAATTGACACCACTTTCGGGGAAGAGGCTCTCCCTACTATCTGGCAACTCTGTAAATGGTTAAACTTATAATCAAATGTATTTACTAATTGTACATTAAAGTTATAATTTCATTCTCCTAGTTTGTTTTATTTACTTCCTAGAAAAAATTGTCATAAGTAAATTGAATAATGTCGCAAATAAATAGTCATACGTAACAATCACGTAACAATATCAAAAGTTTATTATGAGAAAGATTTGCAGTGTTTTGTATCCAAATCAATACACTTTGTCAATGTTCTGTATACCCCAGAGAGAAAGCAGAATCCAAAAATCTGTTTCAAAAAATCCGGGAGATGTCATAATACGGAACATGTGCTAGTCACAGTTCATTCCAAGGAATATCCAAGGACCTATCCAGTTCACAATAATACTACTTGTCACTCGCTATCTTTGCGCGTCGGCTTTCACTCTCCAAATAACAGTTACAGCCTCTAGCTAGCAGTGCCTCTAGTGCCAGCAGCGTACTTATTGCGGCGTCGTGGAAGGGGAATAAAGATACAGACAGAACTCTATTCACAATCTTTTTTTCTTACAAGAACTTTAAGAACAAGAATGTACAGTTCTGTTCACTATCGTCCCACCCGGAACAAGCTCTAAGCTCCATGTGTGGTAGTGTAGTGCGTGTAAGAGGTGAGGATAGGAAAAGGAAGAAAAGATCACGTCCGTGGCCCGTTTGTTAGGGTACTGCTCCGGCATTCGCCTAGTGTTGATTGGAGAAACCACGGAAAACTACCGATCAGAGCAGCCGGCCGCTAGAATTCTCCTCCAGACAGCGACTGAATTCGACCTAGCTGAAAACTTAGTGTCGAAAATGCCGCCGTCGCGACTCGAACCTAGGACCCGATCAGAGGTGCTGCAGTGACATCAGTTGATGCACTGAGCCACCGCTGCCGGTACGCTCTGATGAGAATAATAATAAATGTACAAAATGATAGTTTAAGGTATTATCCATTAAGAAGTTAGATTTGTTTATTTGTAAGTTAGTTTGCTAACGTAGGAAATATATTTAAAACAATCATTGTTTATTTACTAACATTATTTTTGTTTTGATTTTGGTCCGTTGTAAAGAACATTTTATGTCCAAACTGTACCTTACGCTGTTTGGATGATACAAGCAATGACAATTATTTTAGTTTTTCTTTCATTTTATTCATGTTGTCACTTCTCAAGTTGTAGGGAGCATTGGTAGAAATCCCTGATAGGTGAACCATGAACGAGGCCGCAGACATGTACGAGGTATGAAGCAGAATGAGAGCGAAAGCGAATGCAGGTGCGGATCCACGGAGTGGGGATTTTTCCGGCACGTTTGACGTTTTAATTTTTTCTCTAGGCCTTGTTTTTTTTTGACGGGGGGCATGACCCCCCTCGATCCGCCGCTGCAGTAATATATCCAACAGATTGACTTACGCATCAGAATTTGCTTTAAAATTTTAAACAAAATTTTACCTCATTTTTCTTTGCTTTTAGGGCATTTAATAACTTTTTAATAGTATTTTATTGATCATTTTTGGCGATGTTTTTGGTCGTCAAAATCCGCCCCTAGTTATTTCATTTCCAGGGGTTAGGGAAATACCTACCCAAGTGTTTCAGTAACTGTTAATTTTAACTTGTCACAAAACTTTCAAGCAAAACTATTTTCGGATAGTCATTAAAATGAATAAAATAGTAACGTAGCATGAGCTGAGTTTAGCCTACGTCTTTCTACGTAATCTGTGACATACACATTCGACCAAAACATTTTGAATAAAAAACTATCGATTTACCGATCACACTCGACTCACAGTCGAGCATTTATATAGTTTCCCTAGGATGGGGAAATGAAATAACTAGGGGCGGATTTTGACGACCAAAAACATCGCCAAAAATGATCAATAAAATACTATTAAAAAGTTATTAAATGCCCTAAAAGCAAAGAAAAATGAGGTAAAATTTTGTTTAAAATTTTAAAGCAAATTCTGATGCGTAAGTCAATCTGTTGGATATATTACTGCAGCGGCGGATCGAGGGGGGTCATGCCCCCCGTCAAAAAAAAACAAGGCCTAGAGAAAAAATTAAAACGTCAAACGTGCCGGAAAAATAAATATGAGAAACACAAGAAAAAATTGTAGAAACTTCTAAAATGTATCTATAAAGTAACCGCACTGTCCTTGACCTTTTAGTAACGAATGGGAATCCTAATTCTCGCAGTATTTTAGCCCAGGGGTACGTAAGGATACTGTCTTCGACTGTTGTCCAGAAGCTTGTGGCAGCTCACATCTCTTTCTTACTCCGCTTGACAAGCGGTGCTACGGCGACTTCCCGTATTGGGACGTGGCCAACGCAACCGAAAACAGTCTTGCCGGGGTGAGGATTCTCTCTAGGTGCCAAATAAGTGATCGTGGGCCGCTGTGATTTTTCGCGAAATTAGTGAGCCCGAATCAAAAGAATAGGGCATGGATCACTTACATCTGTCTGGAGACGGGGCGTTAATGAGTACTTAAAAAGAGAAAGAAAATTTATAAAAAGAATAAGAACAGAGAAAGAAATCGACTGCAAAGAAAAAGTATGAGAGGTTTGAGAGATATTTTCCATTCGAATTGAAATCCTGTCAAATTTCCTCAGTCCAATATTCAGTATATTAACAAATTATTAAAAAAGGAAAAGGGAGAGGAGAACAGGGACGAGAGAAAAGAGAGAGGAGAAAAGAGATAAGAAAGAGAAAAGGAGAGGGAAAAAAGGAAAAGGGAAAAGTGAAAAAGATGAAAAAGAGAGAGGGGGAAAGAGAGAGGATGGAAAATAGAATGCGAAAGAGAGGGAATGAAAGAATGAGAGAGAGAAGGAAAGGAAGAGTGAGGGGAGAAAGAGAAAAGAATATATGAGAGAGAGAGAGAGAGAGAGAGAGAGAGAGAGAGAGAGAGAGAGAGAGAGAGAGAATTTAGAAGGATTATTTCTCGATTGGTTGGTTGGTTGGTTGTTATTGATTCCGGACGCGTCAACTACAATGGCCATTGGTCCCATTAGTGTAGGGCATGTTTTCCCCGTCGGGTTGTAGCGCTGATCTTCCCCCGCTGGATGGCGAGATCCGGCGTCGACCTACCGTAGGCTAGCGGGGTTTTCCCCTACCAGGTATCTCCCACCACCAGGGCACCGCCATAGCCGAGACAAGCTCGAAGCTCCCGACCGGTCTCCCGGCATGTGTGGTAGTGTAGTGCGAGTTAGTGTAAGTATTCTAATGCTTCCCCTAGCTTCCAAGATATTCTAATGCATCTTTGTTTCTTATAAACAAAGAATTCGTACGACTGAAATAATTATAATTGATTCATGGGAAGGGGAAACTACAAAGAAATATGCTAAAATCTAGTTAAAGAATGCGGGGAGCAGCTTCGTATCTTTTTTGGATTTGATAGTGTAACGTTATTAACAAGCACGAAGACCGGCGCCTTGCAGGCACCGCGTCACAGGATTAGGGCGCCAGAGAATACTGGGTGGAGAAAGGAAGTACAAAGACGATAGCTAGGGGCGGAGGCACCCCGAGGTATTTGGAGAACTTCCAGGAATCCATGGGAAGGGATGCCCAAAATGCGTGGCGGCGCGACAGTCACGAGGCATGAATTACCCCGCGAAAGCGAGATGACGTTGGGTGCCACGTGGTCTGTAAGGAATATAAGCGAGAGCGCAAAGCGCGGGTGTGGTTTTTTTTGAGCTGAGTGAAAAGCTCGTGCAAACGCACAAAACCTTTCCACGGGTGACTGCGGTCGCCAGGGTTCTACGCTGTGCGCGTAAGTTCGCTGAAGAGTGGCGAGGGCCACGAGTCAGGCAGATTTGCATCTTTTAAGGATCGCTCCTGCGATCGGGGTATAGTGTCTCTCAGAGCTGTACATAACGGATCAAACTATTTATTTGTAAATACTTATTAATAAATATGCAAATATCTTAAGCTCGTGTCTGATTGCTGTTGTGTTCCCACGAAGTCACAATAGGAATATATAATGATGGAAGATTTAAACTTATGGGTTTAAGAGTCTTCAAGAAAATCATAAAGCACCAAAAGACTTTGAAAGTTGGAAAAGAGTATCAAATGGCCAGTTTCGAAGCGATCATGCAACGAGAATTTCCAATCGCCTTTGCTTCGCTAAAGACTTTTGGTATGTGTGTGTGTGTGTGTGTGTGTATACCAGAGAGAGCGAGAGAGAGAGAGAGAGAGAGAGAGAGAGAGAGAGAGAGAGAGCGAGAGAGAGCGCGCGCGCGAGAGAGAGAGAGAGAGCGAGAGAGAGCGCGCGCGCGAGAGAGAGAGAGAGATCGAGAACGAGAGCGGGAGTAATGCTCGAGTACCTGCACCGTGAGACGTAGCTTGGTTGCCGCTTGCGACCACGTAGCCACCTAGCGGACAGTTACCCTACCTGCCGCGGGTGGCTTTGGTTTATCAGTCCCAAATTTGTTAATACACAAGTGGGATATTACGATGCGAGCGAGGAACGAGCGAGTATCGTAAACTTCACACGAGTGCAGTGACGGCTGGTGCCCCAAGACTGGAGGTTGCACCTCCATCGAATGACGGAAATGTAATTTTCAAAATTCAAAATACGAATACATAATAAAAATGTAAGCAATTCAAATTAAGTGAAATAAAAGTCTATATTGAAACACTGCTTACATACTTTTATTATTTTAAGGACAAACACCGCAGCAACATATAACACAAAATAGCTTACGTTTTGATCTTAACGTCAGTCAAATGTTCCCTCAACCATTACCACTGCGCTAGTCAAATAGGATCAAAGTGAAATTTCGATCCAATTTATTTTAAATAATATTCTAAGTAAAAAATACTGATAATAAAAGAAATTTAAACTGACAAACATAATATACCATTAAAAGCAATTTTAATGTACACAATCGAACAATACATTTATTATAACAATTCCCAATGATTAATCAAGTGTCAATACTTGGTTTGTAAACTTCTCAGAGATTGGCCAAGAACCTGTATCATAGTGAAATCTGTATTGTAATGAGTATCATTATTCATCGGGTTGCAGCCATTAAATGACAGAAATATACAATGGAAGTAGAAAAAGAAAGAAACAATAATAATGACCTCCCTCTTGTGTCTAGGCTGCGCATACCTACGGCCCAGGATCATTTTTTATTTTGTAAATAAGAATGGATATAAGATGTCACAAAGAATACATACCCCAGTGAATAGCTCGAGGGAAACGGTTGAAAAAGAAAATGCTTTAATATGGCTTTGCCGCAGGGCTCTACACATCATTATAACAATAGATTTTCTGTAGCCAGAGCTGTAGGCACTGTACCAATTGCTCTTATAGGCAGCATCCTGGACCAGCAAACTCTGTGAAATGTTAGTATTAGTATTGTAGAAATCTTATGCTATACTATATACACAGAATTTGATACTACTCTCAAGCAACATAATACCTCATGAATCAATTCGGTTCCAAAGTAGCAATGCAAAAACAATTGTGTCATTTCACACATAAGAAATGCAAATTCTGACAAGAAGAGAGGACTTGTAAGAGGTTGCTGAAAATATTTCAAAATCCAAGTTGGTAAAAAAACATATTTTAGAGAGAGCCTTAATTTTTTAAGTATCTAATCATAATTTAAGCCCATTATGCAGAATTCAAATTACAGACATACGTTATTCTTTTTATAATTGTATTTTACATACCGTGGTTGCTTGAAAAATTAGCACACATAGCTGGATAGACATTGTCAGGCATTCAGCAAACATTATTGGATCTATTAGTGTCCGAAGCTGATCAGCATATCTAGGAAAAAAAATAGAATAGAATATTCATTTATTTCCTTCCACTTCCATATACCCAAACCTCTGTATAGACCCAACGTCAAAATCCAAGTTTTTGGATCCAGAACACTGTAAATTCTGCTGTCTGCAATGTATTAAACAATGATAAACAATGTCAAAACAATGCCACACACATTTTTTGGATTGTTGAAGTAAAATTCGAAACAATAAAGTGGTAGTGAAGTGACCAGAGAAAAAATGGAAGTTTATTCAAATGAAAAATCTGTGGTATTTAATAAGCACGCTCTTTCTCGCATTATTTGTAACGGTAACGTAACAAGAAGAGTTGGTACTGGGCGATACTTTTTTCTTGAACCATTGGCGGGATTCGGGGGGGAGGGCAAGAGCCCCTCTCCGCAAATGTTGGAACAAATTTTTGAAAAATATATTTAGACATTTCATTTCGGCGATCTTCAAATTTGTTATAAAAGATTTACTTTTTTCTGTATTTTGAGAAAAAATTTAATAATAATTAAGCGAACAATAATTTTATTAAGGTTGAGCTAATTAAGCATACATTAATAAATTGGTGAACTTAAGTTCAGCATTATAAAACGCGGGGGATAATGTTCGTCGTTACTGTGAATATCTCTTATCAATAAATCATCTTTCAACTACATTTTGCTTTTAAACGTTATTTACTTAGAAATTAAATAGTTTCATGCCTAAAATCATGAGTCATAACTAGACATCGGATGTTTAGGCACTAAAAAATCGTCTTATAGGCGCCTAAAAAGGCACTGATAAACTCAAGAATAAGGAGAAAAAAGGCACTGTCATAAGTTACATACACAATAAAATGAAAAATTGTAATTTTTGTATATATTATTTTGTACACTTAAATGCACAAAACCAGTTCGTATATTTTAATGTAAAACTAGATTTACATATTTATAACTCTTCTACATTTTATTCTTAATAGTTTCCATTAACCAGTAATATTTATATATTACCAGTAACTTTTCAAGAATCACAATTTCAAATTTGCGACGACTGGGAGATTATTTTTAATAAAATTGTAATTTTAAATTTTTATGAAAAAATACCCGCAAATTTGCCTTCCCCCTAATAAAAGCGCCTGCTAGAGTCTAGATCTAGCGCCTGCTAGAGTCTCTAGATCCAGAGAGTAGCCTAACCCGAACGGCCGCCGCCATTTAATAATATCCTTTCACTGGATAGCCCCAGCAGGCAGCATTCAGGAGTTCAGGACACATGATAACAATCGAAGGCATTATGAGGAATTTCGAGTATATTATCATTGATTTTTGGTAGATTGCTGGTTCCCAGTTCATTCACACTACCGCACAATTCAACTAGATATAAAACGGCGGATTCGGCAGCTCAAAGGAATGCGCTACTCTCTGTATCCAGGGAGTGTAGCGCGTGCAAGCACCTGAGCGTGGCCTGGTGGTGGCGCACGCAGTCGCCCAGCAGCGCGCGCATGGCGGCGTCGAGGCGGCGGTGGGCGGCGTCGTCGCCCAGGGCGTCGAGGTCGAAGTGGGCGTCGCCCGCGCCCACTCGCGCCAGCGCCCGCTCCCGCACGCGCAGCAGCGACGCGCGCAGCACGCGGAACTGCGTCGTCGCGTGGATCACCAGCACGAAGTACAGCAGGTTGGTGGTGCACACCGACGTCACCGTGTAGAAGAAGCCCACCGACTGCGTCCAGAACGCGATCTGGTAGTTAAACGACGGCGAGATGTCGAACGGGTACCACGCTGTGGCGGACGAAACAGACCTTGTCAGAATTTGGAGGTTCGTTTCCTCTGGGGGAGGAAAAATTGCCAAGTAATGAGTGTGGAAAGGATTTTGAGGTGCAAATTATAGTCGTAAAAGGGGGAGGTTCTGAAGTACGTATAAAAAGGTGGTGTTGAAACAATTGTATTAAGGTTTAAACCAAGTCCATTTCTAGAATATACGTATAATTTTGCACCAGTTGTTTCTTCTTCATAGAGTCAGTAAGAGGTAATTCATGGTACTTTATCCAACACTATAGTAGATAGAAAAACTGTTAAACAATTGCCAGCAATGACTGATCTCATTTTCCTCGCAGATCGCGTAGTACAAAATACTTCGCAGGCGCGACGAACTGCGCCGGCGCGAGCACTTGCCCGCATGGAAACCTCGGTGCTCTTGTGGTCAGAGGCATCTTCCCCTGCCTCCCCCTCTTTTCCCCTCCAAATACACAAGCGCTGTCAGTGCTCTTTTGTGGTGACGGCGACACGATGGCACGGGTCAACATTTCCTCAGGTCACAGATAAGTGAATTTCCGCCCACTCATTTAAATGTCCTGATTTGCCTGCCTGGGCAGCGCTTTAAATCCAATGGGAAAGGGTTAAACTGTTGCATCAACTCTGTTGAAATTGAAATTTGACTTTACAGCTGCAGATTGACCATTGTTGCTGGGATATAAATTACTGGTGGTTTACGTAAAATATATTTGAATACTTAATATTTGTAGTATCCAATCAAAAGGCAAGAATTCATAAAACGATTTTTATTCAAGACCAGGTACAATTGCCGAAGTACCGTATCACCAGTAGAGTGAACCAAAAGCGAAGCCGTGTTATCGTTGTCCAGAAGAAGTCCCAAAAGCAACCGAGTCGTCAAATATCCAATAGAGAGTTCCACTTTCGTTGCACATGTCCTCGTCGTCGTAGCCGGTCACTACTCTATATACCTCAAGTCACTCGCCAGAACCCAGTTGCTAACACCGCCGCTCGCTGACTGTCCTGGCGTCGGGTCGGAGTCCTTTTATAGCCCACTAGGGCTAGCGGCCCGCCGACTAGTTGCGGAGTAGGGGTAGAAGCGAGTCCCTACCCGCTTGCTCGGGCGTGACGGCCGCGCGCGGACAGCCCAGACCGGCCCGCAACGGTCGCCTTCCTCTCCCGCCAGGGGCGGTAACGGCCCGCTGACGTCGCTCGGCGGCAGCTCTTTCAAATGCGCGCGAGCTGTCACGACAATATTGTTGACTTCTGATTTGTTTTAAAAAACTCTTCAAGAAGAAAAAATAATAACACATTTTTCTGCCTAATCGTTTAAAGACGCAGAAAATAGTAGAGAAAAAAGTGTTGAAGAAGGGAAAGGTGAGAAAATGTGGTAATCTCATGAAAAGATGCAAACAGGTGCAGAAAATTGTGTTCATTTTGCTTCATTTCATCCCTCAAATACATATATTAAACTATCTGTAAGAAAACATATTTTTGAAATGGTGCCGCACATTCAAATGATTTCCCTAGGAATGAGACATCAGAAAACGAACAGATTGGAACAATTTTGTTTTCAGAATGAAATAATGGTACAATAGGTCAGGGATAATCAGGAATATATATCAAGGAAAATACACTTTAGCGCACAATTCTAGATGACTACGTCGACTAGATACGAATATGTGTGGATGTATCAATTCAAGAACAAACTGACAGTGACTCTGGTTTTCTTCCAGATGTCCAGCGGTTCTGATAATAAGAAATATTTTTTAAAGAGGTATGTTAAAGCCTTGCTATTTAAAAAAGACTGATTATCATCTGTTTATGGTAATAATAACGGGAAAAGTGGATTGATTGTGTTGCCGCCAACTGCTAAGGTCCCGTAAGTGAAACGCATTTTTCCCTCGGGAGGTGGCGGAGGTCTTCCCCGCTGGATGGTGAGATCCGGCGCCAACCTATCGTCAGATAGCGGGGGTTTCCTCAACCAGGTATCACCCACCCCCTAGGCACCAGTTCTGCCGGGACAAGTTCTCAGCTCCCGACCGGCCTCCTAGCGTGTGTGGTATTGAAGTGCATGTTAGTTCGTGTAAGTAACGGGTGAGGATACGACAAGGAAGAGAAAGGAAAGATCGTACGCGGTCCATGGCCCGTTTGTTAAACTTATTTTATTTTCAACGTGGCATCTGAGGGTATTATCTTTAAGATGGAATAAGGCACGACTTTTTGCGTTTTTCTTAGTCCTGCCACAAAATGTATGATCGCGACCGCATCAAGCAGTGCTGCGAATCAAGCGACTCTAGCGGCAGGACCGAAAAACACGTAAAAAGGCTTGCCTTATTCCATCTTGAAGATAATTCTCTCAGATGCCACATTAAAAAACCCAAGTGTAGGGAACTGCTCTGGCATTCGCTAGGGGATGATCGGAGAAACCACGGAAAACTACCGATCAGAGCAGCCGGCCGGTAGAATTCTCCTCCAAACAGCGTCAAAACTCAACGTAGCTATCCACCTTGTATCGAAAATCTTGCCACCGTCGGGAGATTTTTTGATTGATTGATTTTTTCGTGTTTCCGGGCGCGACAACTGCTTTGGTCATTAGTCCCGTTAGTGTTGTGCATGTTTTTTTCTCGGGATATGACGGTCATCTTCCCCCGCTGGATGGTGAGATCCGGCGCCGACCTACTGTCGGCTAATGGGGTTTTCTCCTTACCAGGACTCTCCCACCAGCGGGGCACCGCCCCAGCCGGGACTAGCTCTAAGCTCCCGACCGGTCTCCCGGAATATGTGGTAGTGTAGAGCATGTTAGTGTAAGTGTGTGTGTGTGTAAGGGAGAGGATGGGACAAGGAAGAGGAAGGACAGATCGCGCGCGGTCCGTGGCCCGTTTGGTAGGGTACTGCTCCGGCATTCGCCTGGTGTTCGGGATCGGAGAAACCACGGAAAACTACCGATCAGAGCAGCCGGCCGCTAGAATTCTCCTCCAGACAGCGTCTGAATTCGACCTAGCTGAAAAGCTAATGTCGAAAATCCTGCCGCCGTCAGGACTCGAACCTAGGACCTCCCGGTCAGGGGCAGTGCAGTGACATCAGTTTGACATCAGTTGATGCACTGAGCTACCGCTCCCGGTCCGTCGAGGACCCCAAGGAGCTCCCGGTCAGAGGCACTGCTGTGACATCAGTTGATGCCCTGAGCCACCTCTCCCGGTCGCAGCCGTTGGGTTTACTAAACTTTTTTACTTATTTCTTTCTTGAAGGAGAAATAGAGGTGCAATGGCTCACCGCGCACGGGCAGCTGCCGGACGATGCGCAGGGTGTGGTTGTCGGCTCGCGCGCGGCGCGCGGCGGCGGCGGAGCGCACCAGCGCCGTGCCCTCCCACACGGAGTAGGTGAAGAGGAAGAGGCCGACGTAGGCGGCGGAGAGGCGCCGCACGCGGCGCAGCGTCGCCGCCTGCACCGCGCGCTCCGCGGCCCCGCGCGCCTCCGCCGACGCCCACAGGTCGCGCAGCGTGCGCAGCGGCGCCTCCACCAGCTGCGCGCGCACACACGCTCGATGAGGTGAAGTCGTGGGCTTCCGTGGCCAGTCATGGAAATGATCTTGGCTGTGCGGGTGACGCCGCGGCGAAGGCTGTATTGCCAATGTTTCGACCATCTTTTCGTGGGCTTCCTCAGGGCTGATCTACCCAGCCCAGCCGCGACCAACCCTGCCCAGGCAGGCAGACCACCCCTGAGGAAGACCACGAAAAGACGTCACCCGGACTTCCAAGATCGTTTACACACACACGGTTAGTTTTACATTCTCGCTTCGGAGTACAGAGAAAGTTATGTAATGCTGCGCGAAAAGCGGCGAATTTTTGGCACAAAACCACTTATTACAAGGCCCTGGTAACGAAAATGTAGATAAACCAAGATGCTAAATTTAGACGAACAAAATCCTCTAACATGCGGTGTAGCCAGAATCCATATTTTGTGGGTTCTTGATACCGAAAAATCGATTGACGACAAAAGCCTGTCTGTCCGTCCGTCCGTCCGTCCGTCCGTCGGTCCGTCCGTCTCTCTGTCTGCCTGTCTGTCCGTCTGTCTGTCCATCTGTCTGTCCGTCTGTCTGTCCGTCTGTCTGTCCGTCTGTCTGTCTATTCGTCTGTGAACAACGCTAGCGGGTAAACCGTTAAGCCGATTTTCTCCAAAATTGATATTCCCAATCGATCTGGCTGACGCGGGCCCTTGAATTTGAAACCGATATTTTAATTTTGGGGGATACTTTACATGAATCCACAGGGACATTTTCAAAATTTTCAAAAAAATGGCTCCATTGTTTTAATTAAATTTTGTTGTTGGATAGTGTGAAGGACGTTAAAGAGAATGGTGCAGATCTCATGTTTGTTGAAAACCCTGAGTTTTCGAAAATTGCAACCGTTCAAAATTTTTTCGGCATCTTCATACAACTACAATTATGAAGGTAAGTGTATTTTCCTTAACGAAATCTGTTCCTTAAATTTTGATTTTGAAAAAAGATCACGTACAGTTTTTCGAAAATTTGAGTATTTTTCGCGTAATTTTACCACAAACTACGGACGAGAAAGTACAAGATGTTTGAGCACCACTAGTATTTATTTTACGCCGAAAACAGTGCTAGGTGAACAAGTGAATTCTATGCATGTTTTCATAATTGTGTGATCTCTACCCTAAGCAATATCCTTGTTGAATTTTGAATACAGAAGGATATGAGCGTTTTTTACAAAGAATTGTTAACAAAATATTAGCTCCAATGTCATAAAATATATTTTCAATGGTAAATCAGCTATACATTTGGGCTATTTCCCCCATCATGTCCTTCGTGAAGTAAGAATACTTCCTGCCGCAATGTGATTGGGGATATGAGTGTAAGAGCTGCTGCCACCTTTGCAATCAACCCGACGAAACCCTCCAACACAATGGGCGAGTGCTCTGCTTTGGCACAAACAGAATACCTGAGTCAGCACAACGTCGTTGCTGTGATAGTCCATCAGGCCCTGGCTGCAAAGTCAGAGATGGTAGAGAAAGAGGTCCCATACTACAACTTCAAGCCGGATTCAGTTTTGGAGTCAAAACGGTGGAAGCTCTTGTGGAATATTGCATTCATCACCGATCGCAGGCTCGAAGCCAACAGACCTTACATAATATGGGTCAACAAGTTTTCACGGAAAGTTATTAGAGTCGATACAGCTATCCCTTTAGACCGAAATATAGCTGCCTCCATTGCCGAAAAGAAGCAAAACTATCAGGACATGGCTATTGAACTGAGCGACATGTGGCGCTTAGTATCTATTGATGTAGTCTCTATGGTTATCTCTGCAAATGGACTGCTATCGGAAGAACTAATTTCATCGTCTGCAAAGCTTGGCCTTAAGAACTGGCTCATTCAGACAATGCAAAAAGCTCTTCTCCTGAGTACTGCACGCATCGTGAGGAAGTTTTTATTGATGTACAATAACTTCACGTCGAACCCTGACCGTCCGAGTTTGCAAGAGAAGCAGGTACCTCGCTAGGCGAGAGACTTGAATAATAATAATAATAATAATAACAACAACAACAATTCTAAAATATCAACCTCTGGCAAATGAGATAAAGGAAATGTGGAGCGACGTGGAAATGGTGACGATTGTATCAATAATTCTAGGTGTCACTGGTGAAATTCCTTAATTCTTGCATTAATCCCTGGCTGACCTGCAACTGAAGAAGGGGTGCCACTGAAGGGGTGCCATCCAGCTGCAGAAGATTGTCATAGTAGACACATGTAACATCGTGAGGAAGTTTCTGAATATTGATGGTTGATCCAGTGCTGATTATGACAGTTGGAACGTGTATCTCTTGTTCATGGTAATCGAGATGCACGAGTGGAAACAAGTTAAAATGTGATAGTGATAATAATAATAATAGCAATAATAATAATGAGTTAGTAATTTATGTATTTACAAATGCAACAAGCAATAGTTATAATTACAGTAATTGAACTTCTATCAATGAAAATAAAAATCTCACTCAAATCCGCGTGCTACGCATTTTTAACCAAGTCAACTAAAGAAAATAAAATCAGAGAAAAGTCATCGGCATCAGTGTTCAAAAACAAATTCTGTAAGGCACAGACAATAAGTACGTACGAGTATATGAGCAACGAACGAAAGAATAATAATTATGCAACTGTAACAAGAGAAATAATTCTCCTCGCCCTCACCTGCCGCATAAAGAAAAGCGGAATTATCTTGCAGATGTTGGCGGTGTGGGCCAGGGTGACGCTCAGGTTGTCGGTGAGCTGCTCGAGGTCGGAGCGGTAGATCCACAACTGCACGCACACGCTCAGCACGAAAATGGAGTGGGCGCCGTATGCCACGCACGAGTAGAGGCGGTAGGCGGCGCGCCGGCCCTTCGTAAAATGATAATAGTGTATTACGTAACGAATCAGTGCCGGAGCTAGACAATTTTGAGCTCGGTGCAATGGTGAAACATAGCTCCCCCCGCCCTCCCCGAAAAAATTAAAAATGTGAAAGTTGTATCAAGAAAATATATGAGTTGCATTTTATTTCAACAAACAACAAAAGTTACGGTTTAACTAGACTTTTTTGGAATTTTTAAATAATAGTTTCAAGTTAAAGTATTTAGTGATCAAATAATACAATTTCCATGATGATCTTAAAACGTTAAAAAATGTTTAGTTTAGTCGGTGTTTAATAAAATTACTTGTAAAATACATGAAATAACATATACGAATTTCTATAGAACCTATTTTAATGTTAGTTTCATTTCATTGAGTCATACATTGTAAGTAATGAATATAAACATATTTAAGGGGAAAAAGCAAATGAAAATTTTATGAAATATCGGACTATAGTCCGAGTACAATATACTGCACCGCGACTTATAAAATTACGATAACGATTTTCGCGAATTCTAATTACTTTTTCAATTTTTTAATATTTTTTCCCATCAGTCCCATCGTTGGACCCTTTAACTTCCCGGGCCCGGGCGATTGCCCGGTCTGCCCTTGCCTCGCGCCGGCACTGTTGATAATGTTCATTATAATCGCATGAGAAAGATTTGAAAACGTACGACGTTAGGAGCGATTTTCAGATTAGTACATACGCAATAAAGCAACATTATAAACAGTTGCATATGTTGTTGTTGTTGTTGTTGTTGTTGTTGTTGTTTTTTTTTTTTTTTTTTTTTTTTTGCATAACAACACAAATTTATAAGAGAATACAAATTAGGTTTTGGAGAAAACTTTATTGTGACGTCATGTTCATTTGACATCTGTGCGAAAAAAACTATGGTTGGCTGTTTGGATTACCGCAACCTCCCTACGATTCCTGCGTTGCGATTGGCTGTTATTGTGTGATAACGCAATTATTCATCCCATGAATAGCAAATACGTTATGTGTGTCGTTAAATATTATTTTATAAACGATTTCTTGTGACAAAAAGATAGTTTATAATGATGGTATACAAAAATAGTTATTTACGTATCAAGTGAAACAAAATGTTTTTGGGATGAGCTGATTACAACTCGAGACTGACAGCAGTGAGGCTGAGAAAAAGCCGGATCCAAAAACATTACTTTTCAGCCGAGGCGCATGCCCTTTTTTATATACTCACCCACTACCGAGTGTCCCAGACCAGGTGAAACAACTTAGAAACATGTTGAGAAAAGCGATAGCACTAGGGAAAAAGATCTGTACCTCCAGGAAGGTAGGTTGCGCAAAATAAATTTTATACGTAGATTACGAATATCAAAATAAAAACGTCGTATCACGTCATATACCGTATTAAATATACCGTATCTTTATACCGCATCATATCGTATTTTGCTAATAATGCAAATACAGTTACATTCCACCTGTAAGATATGTAGAATCAATACGCATATTTAAAATAAAATATTTTTTGAGTTGATTAATTGTTAATGATTTCAGGCGCGTCAACTACAATGGCCATTGGTCCCGTACGTGTAGTGAGTGTTTTTCTCCGGAGGTGGCGGTGGTCTTCCCCCGCTGTATGGCAAGATCCGGTGCCGACCTACCGAGGCCAGCAGGGTTTTCACCGAACAGGTATCTCCCACCAGCGGGGCAACCGCCCCAGGCAGGACAAGCTCTAAGCTCCCGACCGTCTCCCGGCATGTGTGGTAGTGTAGTGCTTGTTAGTGTAAGTGTGTGAAGGTAGGATAAGGAAGAGGTAGGAAAGATGGCCCATGTCCGTGGCCCATTTGTTAGGGTTCTTCTCCGGCATTCGCCTGGTGTTGATCGGAGAAACAACGGAAAACTACCGATCAGAGCAGCCGACCGCTGGAATTCTCCTTCAGACAGCGACTGAATTCGACCTAGCTTTGTAGCCAGTGTCGAAAATCCCGCCACCGTCGGGACTCGAACCTAGGACCTCCCGGTCGGAGGCATTGCAGTGACATCAACTGATGCTCTGAGCCACTTCTCCCGGTTTAAATATTTATTTTTTATTTACGTATAAAACAGTTAAAAACTGTGAATGACGTGCTATGGGAAGAAGTGAATATTGCGTACGTTTTCAAAATTCTGTGATCCCTACACTAAGCCATATACTACTTGCATTTTGGAAAAAAAAATCGCTCCGATGTAATAAAATCTATTTCCAAGGATAAATCAGCAATAAATTTTGGGCTCTTATCCAGCATGTCCTTCGTCAAGGAATAATACTTCCTGCGCGACAACAGGAAAACGATAATTTGAATAACTACATTTCCCATTGAATTCTAGAAGACGTACACAGACAATGAAGTTACATTTATGTGTTGTGATGTCGTTGTTTTAATCTCGAGATTATCCAGAATCATGAGCATTTAGAGGTCATTATGGATCCACTAATTCTGTTAATTAAAAGACCTTTCCTGGGCGGTCGCTCAGTAATGCTAGATTTGCAAATCACCCAGTTCTCGCGCGAAGGCGAGTGCACTCGTTGCATCTTTGGCCGTTGCTCCGTTCTTCGTGAGCGTTGAAGTGTGTAGAGTGCAGCGTGCGTAAAGGCCCATTCACAATGCAATCACAAACATAAGCGTAACACATAGACATAGACATTAACACAAGCGAAGAGTTGGCGTATTCACAATGTCCAACATAAACACAGGCAAAATAAAAGTTTCTATTGGCTATGAGACGCAGCACACGAATCGACACGAATAGTTCGCCTATCGACTTCGATACTCGATTTTGAGTTAACGAACTGTGATTGGCTCATTCCCTATGTCTGACATAAGCATAAGCACAGGAGCTTGAAGCTTGCAAGCTGTTAAGTTAACGTCTTACGTGTTATGCTTATGCGAACGCATTGTGAATGAGTCCACTTGTAGACGTAGTCCTAACTTTTATGTTAACGCCATGCTTATGCTTATGTTTGCATTGTGAATGGGCCTTAACGCAAGAAGCGGGCACACGGCGACGGCGAGAAGCGGAGACACACTCGGCGTGTGTGAAGAAAGAAAACGAAAGAAAACACGTTTTCTTTCACAAAATGTTTCGTACATTTTGTGAAAGCGATTTAACGCGACTTAGGAAGTACCTAGGAGGGGTGGATCGAGTAGGCAGAACCTGCAGAACGGGCAAGGCGGATAGAGTGGGTAGGCGGGCAGAGCGGGCGTGTCAGGCAAAATGGATTGATGAATGTTTCCGTGCATGATAACTTTTTCGGTAGTCCCGTTAGTGAAGTAAATATTGTATTCCGGGAGATAGCAGCGCCTCCCGCACTGGATCCGGTTTCATCGACCTGCGGGGGATTTCCTGCCCTCCAAGTATATCCCTGGCGGGGCATGTGTTATTCATATTTTTAAAAAAATGTTTTTTTCTCATATATTCTTTGTAGCCTGAAAATGAGAAAAAATTCATGACCTCGAGAAGTCGCACAACAAAGTTTTTGTAAATGAAAAATATACTTTTAAATTTGATTTTGTGTTTTAATTTTTTAAATTGTTAATAACTGTGTCCGTTGAAAAAACTCTGTGGCCTAACACCTAACAGAAATAGAAAATAAGAGTGAGTAAGGGGAGAGGGCAGGGCAAGGAAGAGAAAGGCACGATCGTGTGCGATGGGTACTGCTCCGCCGTTCGCCTGGTGTTGATCGAGAAAGCACGGAAAACTGCCGATTTGATCAACCAGTGGCTAGAATTCTCCTCCAGACAGCGGGAAATAGGCGAGGGGATGGCGGTGGGGGAGGGCGAAGAGGTGGCACAGACTGCTGTTACTGGCGGAGCGAGCGGGGCTTAAATACATACATGAGCAACGCCGGACAATCAGCTAGTTTAATATAGTCATGACGTAGAAAATATTTACCAAGTCCACCTGCAAATAATTGGCGGAGGCATCGGCCCCCGACTCAGTTTCCGCCACCCTCAAGATATATGTTTTAATATCAGAATAACGTTATTCAAAAAATGCTGTTTTACCTTTGTGTCAGCAGCTAGTGACCACAGGCCGAAGGTGCGTAATAGCCGAATGTTCACATGCATCTCGGGGCAATGTAGTGGTTCGAAGTTCCCCTCGCTGCTGCCTTTCGCGTCCCCAGCGTTATCGCTTACTTTCTTCGCCGCCGTCATTGGAGACCACGCAGATGTTTCCAAAACAGCGGCAGTGGATGATCTCTTGAGGGAGGAGAAAGGAGCGAAAAATAAGTTATAGATTAAAAAGTAACACAAAAAATACTGTAATTCTAATCAGTAGGGACCAAACGTTTAAACATTTATTTGCTTAAAAATAGGCAAGCAAAAAAAAACATTAATTTCTTGTAATATAGACAATAAGCGTAATAAAATAAAGTTATTAAAAACATACCTTTATTTTCAGTAATATTTCTATACTCGTTCCACTGTCATTGAGTAATAATGACTCAAAAATGAGATTTTGATAGTGTTATTAAATTTTGGCGTCTCACCGAAAAAAATTTATGATTGAAAATGAACGATCTATCCCAACCACTGTTACATGTGCTTTAAAACGAGTAATTAAATCAGGGTTCTTAGCAATTACATAGAATTTTCACCTCTGAGAATATTGAAGATTTTTTCTAGTGTTTTTGAAGTTCTCATTTCACACATGACACGACTGCTTTTCTCGCTCACCTGCTTTCCTTTTTTCACTAGTACTTTACGTAATCTGTTCAATGTTTCTTCAACGATGATTGCAGATTCTAAGAATGGTTCTCCTTTTTACGAGTTTTGTAATGTTTTCTGGCAAAATAGCAAAGTATGATTCTATGATTACTAGATCATTGCGTTTATTTGATTCATGAAGAAGCTTTTTACATCTCGATTTGAAACTGTATTATCTTCAGAAAGTGTATCTATTACACTGCATAATTTTCAGCATAGAACGCCGGGAGATACCTAATACAGTACTACCCCATCTCACAAGAACCGATTGAAATGAAATAATTTTAAGATATAAAATTAATTTGTGTAGATCGGGGTACAAAATGCAAACTTCCTCTGCAATCCCGTGAAATCCATGCGAACGAAATTTAAATGAAACATCCCTGAAAAAATAATTTTTAATATTTTCCCTGCTTTTTTCACACATGGTGGTTGCTGCTTCTGTTATGAATAACCGACGTCATCACACTCTATTCCTTGGGGCCAGAGCAAATTTAAAGGAGAAATGGTTGAGCTTGTCTTCTGTTAACAAGTAACTTCTTCCGGTAATGAACATTTCCATTGTTAGCAATGCAATGTCTAATATCATCATTGGTTTCATCAATCGATATCCACATTTTCCTACAATTGATATTGCAATGTATCGTGCTAAAGGCACGATCATTGCGGGCGCTTGGCCGCGGCATTTCGCCCAAGCCCGCGCATCGCGCCTCCGATCCCTTGAATTAGCCACGCTGCAGCTGTTCTTCGTTCGAGGCAAGGGTCGTGATTGCTAAGGTCATAAATACTTGTCTCACGCCTCTATGCTGACAGTACATCTCACCCGTACAAAAGAAGAAGGGGGTTCCCGTGGCGCCGCTTTGTGAGAGCTAAAAATGACACGCGCGTGGCAGCTGACCCACATCTCAGCGATAGATATTTCGTTTACCGTGAAGCGCCTAATTACTACAAGTGTGCAGCTCCGAGCCTCCCTAATCACATGGGACGTATCATAATTTAATCACGGCAGTATACGCAACTGCTGGCAAAATTTCTCTCCCTCAAATGATCGAGAGTAAAAAATGCCGACCAATAGAATAGATTATGTAAAAATGGGTCACCAAGAGAGGGTGCTCTAAACAATTATCATCCGATAAAAGTTAGAACTTTATGGAAAATCCAAATTTAGTCAAAAGCAAGACAATCGGGCCACATGTGATTGGATGATCGCGCGGTTGGGGATGATTTGCGGGGCAGCTTTCATGCGAGACGAAAACTCGGTAGAGTATGAACGCAATTTTTTAAAGACACTCGATCACAACTCCGTTGAGTAAGGATGCAATTCTTTTAGACACTTGACTAAAATTTCATAGAGTGCGGTCGCAAATTCTTGGAAATTTTCGGAATTAATTCCGTGGAGTACAGACGCAAAGTTTAACCATTCGACTAATACTCATTAAGGTCCACGATAGACACAAACATACAGGATATTTTAATAACACTATGATATGTATAATATAACTAACAGCAAAAAGCAATAAAACGCGAGATGACGACGTATGACGACCTTTCTCGCTGAAAGCGAGGCACAGCATCTCCACCACCATGCGAAACGGCGTCGTCGTTCGACTGGTCGATGGATCAGGCCCGCCGGTTGAACTGCGGTTTTTACATAGCTGGACCTCAAGGTCACTGAAGGCCCGTCACCACGGTAGTATTTAGGAACGGGTTTTCGCATCTTTCTCAGTCGAGCCGCTAAAGTCGCTTCATCTGTGGCACTGCTTGATACGTCTTGGAAGTTAGCAGGACCAATTCACCCAATCACAAAACTGCATATCTCATAATTTGCCGCTTTTTTGCCGTTCTTGAGATGTGAAAACAAACAATTTGCTGCGGGTCATTTTCTCAAAAAAATCCAGGTTCATGGTAACTTGCATTGGAAGTTAGCAGAACCACATATCTAAATCCGCTAATAATGTAAGTATACACACCAAACAGTACTCCCAATTTGTCGCTTTTTATTTATAAACGATTAGTGAAGAAATCATATTCATATCTCCATTTTTTCAAAAGATATTTACAAAAGACAAAAAATAACACCTACGTTCCTATGGCGAGCGCCGTCAAAGCAGAAACGAAATGCTCCTTGTAAGCAATCGCACGTAACAATTCATACCCTACACCATAATTTACACAAAACGCGTACTAAAACTAATCAGTAATCAAAAAAATTTTCGCGGACGGGTTTGTTTAAATTATACGGGTTCGAATCCCAAAAATGCCCCTCTGTCGAACGCTCTGCGCAAGAAAAAGAGATGTTCCTTCCCAATCCCATCGCTTAAAAATATTCATACCCTACCCCATAATTTACACAACACGCATATTAAAAAAATCTGTAATAAGAAATTTTGCCGCGGACCGGTTAGTTTCCAATACCCAGGTTCGAACTCCAGAAATATACGTCTTGGAAGCTCCCTGCGCAAGGAAAAGACACCTTTCCTCCTAAACCAATGGCCGTAACAATTCATACTCTACGCCAAAATTTGCCCTTAACCTTTGTAAAATGTAATCAATAATTTAAAAAATTGTAATCCAAATATTTTTATTATTGACCTCCATAAATAAACTTAGTATCGAGAGCTAATTTCCAAATATAACTGAGTTTATCGAGGCAGCTCTACTGAGCGATATAAATCAAATGAATGTTCTTTGCTTTACAGAACATTGGTAATTTCCTAATGAACTTAGCATTTTTCAAATTCCAAACTTTTATCTCGCAGGCTTTTATTACAGAGAGGGAATCGTATAAAGGTCCTACTAAGGGGGTTCTTGTGTTTACGTTATAAATAATAACGATTCTATCTCCTTAACGGAATTAAATGTGTATTCCGTTGAAAATGTTTTCGAAACTTCTTTTGGATATCTTCGATCACTAAAAGTGATATTTGTAGAGGCCTCCAACACAGAGAAATGGAGATCTGAAGATAACACATTGTCAGCAATCGCTCTTTTGAATCCATTGTTGTATGCGGAGATTTTAACATTGATTTTCTGGTCGAATCTTGCGAGAAAGATAATTCAATTTAACTCATTCCTTTAGTTTAGATATTACAATAAATGGATCACACTAAATTCCATGAAAGCAATCGATCATACTATAATTAACCTTTAATTACCCGCGTTTCTTTCTGTAACGTAATTACTCGCGCGACGCGCTGAGTGCGCCAACAAAGGAAATATTATTTAACCAATAACAATAACAATATTTGCGATACGTTAATGTTATTTATTAAGAAAACTGATAATTTATTGCATTAAATAATATTTTGTGCTAATTATTTGGTATTGAAACGCTCTCCGTTTCTGTTAAATTATTTCTGCAACCGGTTTCCGAATTTATATAATTTTTGGGTGCCAGGAAAGGGTTGCGATTTTAAATTTCCCGCAAACACATCTAAAGGGAAATAATTATCCTACTAGCTCTGCCGATTGGGTTCTTACGAAAATAATCGTCGCCGGTACTTACTTTCTTCCTAGCAAACGATCATTCGATCCGCTCTCCATACGGAAGAAGCGAGGAATCTGAAATTTGTTTCTGGAAAGAAATTATTAAACTGTGGATTGTACAAGATGCTAAAGAAATGATAATTAGCTTTTCTTTTTCAGAATGAGAACGTTATAAGTTTATTTATCGATTAATCCTTTTTAACATGAAATGTCACCCCTGTCATGACCGATCGTAAAAATTGCCTGTAGTGCTATAATTCTTACTATTTTAAATATCCATTCACTCTGGGACGATGAGGCCAGGAAGAATCCACCGCTCCGACCAATCTTCTCTTTTGTATCTTGTTCTCGGTTCGCTGCCGGATCGATGCCCTCCTCAACTTATTGTTTCACATACTACTCCCAGTGCCAGAATTATTCAAAGTTCCAAATAGAATTACGCACACAAAATATAAGTCCTCACTGCTCAACTATTTCCCGCAAAATTCCACCAAGTCCCGCATCTATCATTTACAATAACCTCTCAGTACGATGTGCACGGTACGCGGTCTAAAGCTCATCTCTCCAATATTACAAAAAGTTCAACCCATCCATAACTTTCATACCTTCTTGTCTCTTGTTTTACAAAACAATCTCCAGTTTCACTCTACGTCATACCCCATTACTAGTTTACCACCAATCCTTCATGCCCTTCTATCACAATCTTCTGTCCGTTATTGTGCTGGTCAGCTAAAAAGCCGAACTAACGGGACAACTTTTGAAAAATGTCACTGTCGGATGAGAACATACATTTATACTCGATTTAGGGTAGTTTCGTTTCGTTTTATGTTGGCAAAAGTTGTTGCCAACCGTCACACAAATACCCTGTATATATTACTATCAAGCGGTAGGGACATTTTGTAAAATTTAAGTTTGCAATGAAACAATGACTACTTCCGTAGATTTCGCCAACATTCAAAGCCATACAAGTGAAGTTGTGTTAGTTTACGAGTGTTGCTAAAGATTTGCATTTTGCGTTTTGGTGCTCTTCGTTCTTTGCGTTTTATCGTTCAATTTATTTATTTAGTAGTACTAGGCGTTTTTGAGTTTTATTTATTATTTTCCAACTGTTTTCTTTAGTAATAAAAATAAAGTTAATTGAAATAGTTATTGTAGTTCATTATTTTTGTTGTTAAGTGTCCCTTTAGTATTTCTTGTTTTAGATTAATTATATTTATTATTATTATTATTTTTTCTGAATTCATTTTAATTATAACTGGAAAATAATGGATAGCCCAACAACATCCGAGTCTATACTTAATTTTGAACCTTTGAAGATAACACGTATTCAAAGTCCTCTTCAAAAGGGAATTATCAATTTATTTTGTGGACTGTGGAAGGAAGCAGTGGAAGAAAAGGTCCATGTTACCCACTCTTGTTTAATAACGCGAGTGGCAAAATTATTACAGGTAAGATTGATTTTTCTTTTCTTTTCTACATCTTATCTTTTAAAACTTACAAGTGTAATTTTCTTAATTAAAATTGTGATGAGTATAGTTGTTAATTATCTTTACCATTACTCATGTATTAATCGTAATAAATCTAATTTTCTTTTTTTCAAGATGTTGTGTGTTTACAGGTGGGTGTAAAGTCAGTTGATAGTATTATCAACAAATATAAAAAACAAGAAGCTCTGACCACACCCAAAAAGACCCGTAAAAGATCCCGTCTAATCACAGATATTGACAATTTCACTAAGGATGCAATTGCCAATAAATTTTATTGTAGTTTGAATTCAGGTAATCAATTAGACTTTTTAATTAGTTTGTTAGTATACAGTTTTATTAATATAAACAATGATCATTTTGTGTTGTTTTATGTATTATTTAACAAGTACCAAGGATTATATTTTATGTAGGTTGTGGTATTTCTATAAGAAACCTGTACACAGAGATTGTGGGAGATGAAACGTTAAATTTTGAAGGCTCTCAGACCTCCCTAAGGCGAATAGTGAAGAACATGGGTTTTACTTAGGGAAAGGGAGACAAGTATGCCCATGTGAGAGAGAATGAAATTATAATTTTTAAAAGAGAGTGCTTCCTGAGGAATTACTATAGAAATACAAACTCCAACACACCAAAGGCAGTAATTCATTATTATTATTATTATTATTATTATTATTATTATTATTATTATTATTATTATTATTATTATTATTATTATTAATAGGGAGTGCATATCTATGATTTTGCATATTTTTGTCTATTGCTTCAGGGCATAGCTAAATGAAATTCCTTGACATGTGGTTAGAATTGGATGCTATGTAGATTAATATGTTAGTGCAATTTGGCAAATTTTTCCTGTTGATGCATATTCATATAATAATAAGAGAATATTTTTATGCTCCTATATTTATTTTGTTTAAAGAGAGACTTATCTCTAAACCATTCCTTGTTGTCATAGAATCTATTTATTTGGGAGCAGTCATTGATTAGAAAAAGCTTGTCACACTTTGTGTTTTTTCTTTTCTATAGACAATAAAATACTTGTGCAAATGTAGGATATTTCTTGATATATTTTTATACCAAGCAGAAAAAATGAAACAAGACAAACAATGTCCTTAATGAAGGTGCATAATTACTTCAATTATTTCTCCTGAGAAGTGAGCTAGGTTATATTATGTTTGCACAAAAATACATCTTTTCATTCCAAGTATCACATGAAATGAAATATTGTTATTTTTAATTGCATATTTCAGAATTTTTAGGTCATAGATGCATATTTCAAGATTTTTAGGACATAAAAATCATCTCTCTAATTATTATAATTCTTAGTTTTCACACATATACTTGTCTTGTATGTCTAAATGTATTTGTAAATAGTCTTGTCAACATTGTTTCAGTTTTTTGTAGCTTATTTGTAACCTTATTTGATTAGTAGCATTTGTAACATTACTTGTAATACTGGTTTTGGGCAAGTAGCACCGCATCTCTCTCTAAATTCCACATGCATTTTGAATTTCCTTGGCACAATACTCTAATTTTAATGTTGAAAATAACCGTTGTCTTACCTTGAATTTTTTCACAGCAAGAAAGTGTATTTAACTGGCAATAAATAAACAATATATTAATCTTGTACTGCTTGGCTGCCTATTGGAAATTATTTGGCATGAATTTGTAATGGAAACTGAAGTATAATATACTTTTGATTTGAATTATTTAACAAGCAATGAGAGGGTTTACTGTGTAATAACTGCATGTTCAGGGAGAAGCTTATAGTAATGTAGTCACAATAAGAGAGTAGATTCAATATTATTGTGCAACTATATATTTAATGTGCCATTTATATTGATTGTGTACATTCCTGTTTAAATAAACATCTTTAAAAAAATCAAAAAGTCATATTTATTACCATTTATCCCAATCTTATGAATCACACCCTATGGAAATGGTGAAAAAATGCGTAAAGAGAGAGACTGTCTCTGGTAACAATGGATAAGTTATTGAAGACTTACTTATACTAATGATGATTTTCATTATTTTTTTAACTTATTTTTAAAAGCTAATGAATAATTGAACAAATAAATCAAATGACTGCATTTGCATTGATATTGACATAACTGGACTGTTAGGAACAATTCATTAGATCACTTAAAAACTACCATGTATATCACGTTAATTAACTTCAATAATTGTGGTATTTATTTGCGTTCAATAAAACTCATTACTACCCGTTCAAAACGTGAAGGAACTGTTGACACACATCTCAAAAGCATTAATAACATAGAAGTATGACCGCAGATAACTTTTGAGGTTGTATTTTTCATTTGCACTTGACACTTTTTAACACTTCTTAAGCTTGCAATAGTTGATAATTCTTACTTAACTTAATAATTATTCACAGAGTTAATATTCGTTTATAGACGAACATCTCTTTTTAATTCTACCGAAAAACGAATCATGTATTATTGAACAGTGGACAAGACTCGAGACCGCGCGAGGATTGTGAATGACAACAAACAAAACAAAAGCGAGAGACTTGATCAGAGTTATAGTTTCATAAGTTGGCTATTCCGACAGGAAATCTTTCAAGCTGCCATATTGCGAATTCAGTGCGGCCTAATACACGGCCTGGAGTATACTTGCCGCGCTATGTTTATTTACTTCCGCTTCCCTGGTTGCTAAGGAACGCCTTGCCTGCATGACTATGCCCTCAACATTTACACTTTTTACGAAGAATTTAATAAATTCTTGTCCCCAATTCCCATCAAAATATTGTGTGACAGTATGGTATGTCACAGTATATATGAAATTTAAAATTTGAAATGTACTGTATGCCTCCAATTAGCCGGTGTGGTACATATTGAAGATGATGATGAAAATAAAAATAATAGTAATACATTTCAAGGAAAAATGTTTTCTAAACTACACACACACACAGATATATATATATATATATATATATATATATATATATATATATATATATATATATATATATATATATACACACAAGCTGTGTTCAAAAAGAAACGGGAATTTTAATTTTTTAGAAACACTGTAATTTATTCGTCAACAGCAATGTTGTCACCTTCAAAGTAGTCACCAGTAGATAATATACACTTAAGCCAGCGCTTCTTCCAATCGCCGAAACACTTCTGGAACTCCATCTGTGGGATAGCATTTAACTCTTTCAGCGATGCGCTTTTAATCTCATCTATGCTTGCAAAACGACGGCCCTTTAAGGTTCTTTTTATTTTTGGGAAAAGGAAATAGTCGCACGGGGCCAAATCTGACGAATATGGAGGCTGGGGCATCATAACAGTGTTGTTTCTTGCCAAAAATTCACGAACAAGCAATGATGTGTGCGCAGGTGCATTATCGTGATGCAAAAGCCATGAATTGTTTCGCCACAAATTCGGGCGTTTTTTTCGGATTGCTTCCCGCAAACGGCGTTGAACTTGAAGGTAGTATTCCTTATTAATTGTCTGACCTTTTGCCAAGAATTCATAGAGCACTATGCCATGAAAATCGAAAAAAACTGTAAGCATAACCTTCACATTCGACCGCACCTGCCGAGCTTTTTTCGGTCTTGGCGATCCAGGATGCCTCCACTGGGACGACTGAACCTTAGTTTCCACGTCATATCCGTACACCCATGTTTCGTCACCTGTTATGACACGTTTTAGTACTTCTGCATCATTACTGATTTCATTTAGCGACTCCTGAGAAACTTCCATTCGCCGCTGTTTTTGTTCGAAATTCAACACCTTTGGCACAAATTTTGCTGTCACATGTTTCATACCCAAAACATCCGCAATTATTTCATGTCATGAGCCAATTGATATGCCAATATCTTCAGCAACTTTTCTTACTGTAATTCGGCGATCGTTCATAATTATTTCTTGCACTTTTTGCACATTTTCAGCTGTTGTTGATGTGCTGGGGCGTCCAGAACGCTCGTCGTCTTCCACGTCTTCACGGCCATCTTGGAACCGTTTGTACCACTCATAAACCCTTATTTTGCTCATAGCAGACTCACCAAAAACAGTTTTCAACATTTCTAGAACTTTGTTACTTTTATTCCGTTCTTATAGCAAAATTTAATGCAAATCCTCTGATCCATTTTTTCAACTAATTAAAAATCGCCACTACTAGGCAAATACATGTAACCTTCTTCGCAACTGACGAAAGACTAATCATCCAACAGTGGAACTAGTGTACAGATTCACTCCAGATATGTTTACCAACACAACAAAAAAACAATCTCGCGAACCAGACTATTACCACACTCGCAATAACAAAATTCCCGTTTCTTTCTGAACACCCCTTGTATATTCTAACGCCACCACTCGCGTAGCGGTCGTTCGAAAGAATGCTCTTTCGAGCTTTGAATATCTCGGGGGGGGGGGCAGGATCTTTAGGGTATGAGAAAGACACACCCAGACACAGAATTAGGTAAAACAGTTATGTATTCTTAAATATTGTACAAATTACCCCTTTTGCACTGTCTTCAAAATTAGAGAACAAAAAAAATTACTCAATTGCTGGCTGCACGTCTGAACGCATGCAAGCCACCGACGGTGGACGACAAATAAAGACCACAAATTAATTATCTTGGATACAGCTTTGAACTGAAATGTACTACCGGCGTACGAGGATATGAAACATTTCACCGTTACTCAATTTCAAGGTGAACATGCAAATTTTAGTATTTTTGTATCTGGTGCCAACAATACCTTTCTTGTTCCTGTCTCCCACCTCAGTTTTCTGCTAATTTTGAAACTCAGCCGTGCCGCCACTCGCGTTCCTGCAACGCGGTCCGCTTCGATGCCCCTCCGAAGGCCACTCGGTCTCCTTCGCGCCTGCCATCAGATCCTGGAACCAATTTTCTCGCACCTGCCACCAGATCCACGGTCCAGCCTTTTTCGCCCGCCTTCTTGCGACACGAGTACGCGTATTGCTCAGTCTCTCCGCGTGTGCTAGTTAGCGTATCGCCCCACTAATGCTTTACGAAGTTCTCACAGTTCCGCAACCACAGCCACTATTCTGATCCGTTCTAACTTTCACAGTTCTTACTGCAATCTCCTTACACCACGTAGCCTCGCTACTTTAGCATTTCCCACTTCCTAGCACTTCCAAAAACTACCGTTTCTCCCTCAACTATTCCACTACCGACTCGACTGCTCACCTCGGCATCTCACACAAGAAGGCTCGACCTCTCACCTCGACGTCTCACTCAAGAAGGGTCAACCTCTCGCCTCGGCGTCTCACTCAAGAAGGGCCCGTTTCATAGCTGCTCCGCCGTTTAAATGTTGCAGTGACGTCACGGTACAACCCTACCGCGCTGCGCATAGTCTGAAAGTGCACCGCCGCCGCGCTTCAGGCCGCAACTAACAGGTAGCGCCTTTTTCTATCAGTCACCGTCGTTCTATTACATCCCCGCTCTCCACATATCCGCCGACGCTGCGTGGGCGTTGTGGGGTTTGTGGCAATGCCCCAAACGTCACATTGGCCCCCTTCTCCCCCTTCAAGATTTTTCTTTGGAAAAATCTTACGCCGGTCGCAAGTTATAAAAATTAGAATTCCCTATGCACTCTCCGTTGCTGTCTAGATACCGTCGTATGTTATAATTGAAGGGCGGCGAAATGAATAGGCAAAAAATACTAGACGGTCGCCAGTTGCTGAAGGCAGCACAAATTAAAGATTTAACAATTATTCTCGCTGGTAAGCGAGGTGACCATGCATTCGCCTAAGGAGAAATTGATCGGAGCTAACACAGAGAACTCCTAAACATCGGGTTTAAGAAGATCGTCGTCACATTCGGAATTATTCGAAAGGACGCACCAGGTTTTTAAACTAACAGGATCTTTAACTTTACAGGATCTCGGAAATGGAGATATGACAATCCAAAATTACCAAAAACACAATTTATTACGAACAAAAATTTACAAACAATGGTCCCTTTCTGGCAGAAAGAAGCTTAGCAATATTGCGAAAAGGACAATGCAGAACTACAAAATTCACAAAATTGACAGGCAAATTGCCTCTATACAAAAACCTGTGACAAAAAAATAACAACAGGAAAGACGCTTCAATTTGCGCGTCTTAACCAATGCAGAATTACAATATTTCTGGTTTTCCTCGAAAATGCCCACTTTAGGGCGAGGAAACCGAATACACGATACAAATTTGACAAGGATGGCTACCTAGTCATCCTTCAATACAAAAAGAACATTATGACATACAAAATTTGTAAACAAGACCATACCCTTGAATTAGTGTGAGTGCGTAGCTACAAATTACATGAAATTGGTTCGTTTTACTGTTACCAATTTTTCAACAAATTCAACCATGAAGCATGAGTATTCCAGAAAAAGGTCAGGCGGTCGTGGCCCAGATGGACGCCGTTGGCCTCTCCACGTCGGCGCCTTGGTGCCAGACTCCAATCTGCCTCTTGCCCGAGCGACGAAGAAATCGCTCACGGGGCGAAAAACGAACTCAGCAACAATGGGCCACAGCCTTTTGCTGTACGGGCCCAGCTGTAGTCTCGAACAAGGCTCCCGAAAGACAAAACGGCCAAGCGCCGAATCGTTTATAAATGGAGCACGATAACTGGAACATTAACAACAACAATATAGTGAACAGTAGTAAGACTGGACCTCCTCAACATTTGGAGACCAGCATACACTCCAGCTGCGATACAAAAATAACAACAAATGGAACACACTTGCTTCATAACAATAATAGAAAATCATAAATCATAATATCAAGTTTACAAGATCCAATTTCATGTTATAAATTACCTCTCACGCATAAAAGACTAAGCTAAGCACTCACACATATGTACAATTAAAACTCTAACGACTCAACCAGAGCCGGGCCTTTCGCAACTAACAAGTCATTTACTTATAACAGGCGGTAGCACAAAAACTGATGCACTGGGAGTTTTTTAAGTGCTAAAATGGCTTAGCAGAATACTTGTGGCAAAGAAAGATAAAAGAGCACGAATGCAACAGCCAAAATTACAATGATTAAAATTTAAGGCGAAAAGGCACTGTGCGAGCGTTGCGCACGTCTTTTATACTGTCTCGAAAAGGGGTGTGCACTCGGTAGTATGGGGGGGGGGGGGGGGGCGGGGAAATATCGATATACAGCGCTTGGTGTAAAAACTTAGACCAAAGCGCTCACATCTAAGCGCCTGCAAGTTATGCAATCTGTAAGGCATCTACACGGAGGTGGCGGCATCTACCAGTGATGCAGGGATTCACACCAATAATTTTTTGTTTTGCTATAAAAACTCTAATATTAGAGCTAGAAAAGCAAACAAGGTGTCCATTCAACCCTAAATTTACTCTAAATTTCAGATTTTGTTAGTAGAGACCGCCAAAATCAATAGTTTTCTTAAAATTAACAAATACCTGTTTTGAAAACAATAAAATATTTTGCACAAAATGCTAATTTTTTCTCACAGACTATCCAAAAAATTAGCCCTTGCTAACAAATTTTCAGGTTTTTGGAATCTTCTCATGGTCATGAGATCACACACAGATTTTTAAGAATTACCAATTTTGAAATATTCAATGTCAAAAAATTACCCTTGTTAAAGCATACTTAATCTAATTACATAAGAACAACTTATAACCTGAGAGATCTTCTCAGTTGACTTCTCGGGTGATTGTTGGCTTCTTGATGGCACAAAAACACAAAGTTGATGGCTCCTTAAATTTCAAATTTAACATTTTTCATGATTTAAAACAAAGGGAAGGGAGTGGGGCAATTAGAACTTCAGATTCGGATTGAGCGCGTCAAAATACATAAAGAATCGTACACTAAAAACAGTCACTAGGTCGATAAGGTAGGGTTTTTCAGACCCGAGGCAAACTAAGCAATCACTAGTAACGGCTTATCAACAATGGACAATTAAACAATTAGCTATGGAGAAAGGGGAGACTATCATTGAAAGGTAGACAGCGGTAGGTAGAAAAACAGTCATCCAAACATAAATAAAATTAACGAAAATATTCTCTTGGGTCTGTAAGACCCAACCTTACCAATGAAGGGTTAAGTCTATTTTTACGTCAATTCACTGATTTACGCAATAAAAAAAATGTTTATTTAATACGTTGCAAAATACAATTAAAATCTTAAGTTGCTTTTGCAAACATTTTGGAAATTAGTGAAACCTAAAGCATAAAAAAAGTTAACTTTTTCGAAAAATGAATTAGAATTGCATTTTTTATTTAAGAAGCACTTTTCAGGAAATGCATAGAAGTCGTCATTTAAAGCGTACAGTGTATTTTATGAAACGTTCCGGCCCTATGTTACTCTCATACTTTAATAAAGCAAACGAAAATATATTTTGATTGAATCGAAAATAGACATATTTGTTAATTTATTGGGTTGTTCACAAATAATAACTGTCACAGGCGTGTGCCCAACGAAAATTACTTAAGTTAACTTACATTAACTTGAGCTTACTTAAGTTAACTGTAAAGGAATCGACACTGAAGAATTGCTGCTCGAAACAATGTGAAACGAGACTCGTCAGACCAGGCAACGCATTTCCAGTCATGGAGAGTACCATGTTGGTGTTGACGGGCCCAGGCGAGGCGTAAATTTTTATGTCGTGCAGTCATCAAGGGTACACGAGTGGGGCTTCAGCTCCGAAACCCCATATCGATAATGTCTCGAATGGTTCGCACGCTGACTCTTGTTGATGGACCAATATTGAAATCTGCAGAAATTTCCGAAAGAGTTGCATTTATGTCATGTGAAATGATTGGCCTCAGTCGTCGGTCCCATTCTTACACGATCTTTTTGCGGCCGCAGCGATGCCCGAGGTTTGAGATTTTACCGGATTCCCGATATTCACGGTACACTCGCGAAATAGTCGTACGGGAAAAATCCAAATTTCATCGCGACCTCGGAGATGCTATGCCCTATCTCTCTTACGCCGAGTATAACACCACGTTCAAACTCACTTAAATCGTGATAACCTGCCATTGTAGTAGCAGTAACCGATCTAACAACTGTGCCCGACATTTTGGTGGGCAGGGCTGTATCAGTTTTTTTTTTTTTTTTTTTTTTTTGTTTCTTTCGGCTCTTCAGTATATGTCATGGATTTTTCATGAAAATCACTCATCACACAGAAATTAGTGGATCATACGATTCGCTTTTTTAAATGTATATTCTATATTTTTTTAATTATAGGATTATAATCACGTGAACAACATCGTTTTTGAAATTCACACCAAGTGTCCAAGTTGCTTTTATCCAATCATCACTTCGGAAATACATCACTGTTCTGAAAGCAAATGTCACTTGTGTATTGTAAGAATAATATCAAATAAGCATCATTTCAACCTGACAAGGATCTGAGATAATTTCATTGCAAAAAGAACATTTTTTGCGATAAACTTTAGTTTACGTTTATCCGCACGTGACATTACAAAATTCAGACAATAGTTTTTATTAATTTGATTGTAAATCATGTAGAATTATGTACTGGACTAAAAAAGTTGGGCCGATTTTGTTTTGTTCTCGTTTAATGTACCAATGATCACTTTTTCAGGTACTACGTGGACACAAGAAATGGTGTGGCTTCTCATGAATGATTTTGATTATGACGGAGCAAAAGCAAAACCTTTGATGCATCGGTCTCCCTACCTAGAGTAAGTAGACCGTATTATCCGATGCACAACCCAATCGATGCATCTAATTCATATTTTAAAAAGCTTACAAAATTCCATAGATTCGCTCGCTTCTTGAGTGAGACTAAAAAACAACAGTTCCTGGGAGGAATGGACACCGTAGATTATGCATCTAATCTCCCATCTCCACGATGCATTAAAAGCCACTTGCCGAAAGATCTTCTGCCAGATCAATTATGGACGAAGAAACCCAAGGTAAAATCAAATAAAAATGTTTCCAAACACGAGAAGCAATATGAAAATTCAATGGACAAAAAGTTCTCGTATTTCGCAATATATTTTCTCGTAAAAGTAAGTATAGAAAATGTTATGTTCTGTTTAAAAACTCCATCTCAAGAGCATTACGGAAATAAACATTTCCAGTTTCCCTGATCAAATCATGTTTCTCTTTAATTGTTTGTCGATTTTTCATTTCGACAGTTTGTGAACTGTTGTGTTTACGCAATGAAAGTCCAACAAGACTTAACAATGTTTTATTCACTCTCAAATTACAATTTTCGCCCTGTAATATTTCCCTGTGCCCGAGGCGGGGACCGGGAGCGGTAGCTCAGTGCATCAACTGATGTCACTGCTGCGCCTCTGACCGGGAGGTCCTAGGTCCGAGTCCTGACGGCGACAGGATTTTCGACATTAGCTTTTCAGCTAGGCGAATGACGGAAGCAGTTGACGCGCCCGGAAACACGAAAAAAATCAATCAATCGACACTGGGCATAAACAATCGCGGTCGCTCTCGGCCACGGCGTTGCGTCGTCTTGCTGCGGGGTCGGGGGATGCCCTGGGCACTACACGCAGCCGGTCGTGGCGCTGAGTAGACTGTGACATCTAGTGCAACGCGTGCGCCGCCGTCACTCCAAGGTCGACTACGAAGCGCGCAGCGAGCGGGAGCGGCGAAGGTAACGGAGAGCAGCGCAAAAGCGCTGAAATATAGGTCAACGTCCCGAGACCGGGGAAAACTTTAAAAAGGGTACGTTGGTAGGGTGAGATAAAATAGTGCGCGGAGCTGGCAGAGAAACTAAAACATTCTGCCATTTTAAGTAACTTGATAATAGCATTTTTATAAAAATTGTGTTTCTTTTATGTTATTCTCAGTAACGATAAATTATTTGAGAGTATTATGTAAATGTTCTCAAGTTGATGTTAAATTTGTTTTGAGACTAAATGTCGCAAATCTGAGCCAGGTGTCAACTGGCAGGTTAAAATGAAATTGGAGTAAATTTCAGGTGTAAACTGACCAACGGGAATTCTCAGGTTAACTATGCGAAATAAATGAATGATGATTTCATGCATTAAAAGAGAAAGGTACCATTGATTCTTGTGGTTCTGTGTATTTTTTCTGTGTAGTCAGTGTAACCATTTTAAAGGGTTTCAGAATATTGAACCCAGTTTAATTGATTTATGTGTACTTGTTTGGATTTCCTCTCGACAATCAAAAAGATCCCACTGCCCTGAGGTATCACAAAGCTCGCAAGAGCATGATATCTGCGAATTCCCGACAGGCGCCTAGGAATAGCTGGGCGGAAATGTTCGTCAGAATATATACTGAAACATGCCCGACGTTGACTGGTACCAATTTGAAACAAGCCCCGTCTTTCTATTTAAAAGCAGCCCCACTTGGAGGGACGTTTTGAAACATAATTATTACTGATAAATGTAATTTGGGCGCCAGGAAACGGTTACACTTGAAACCTGATGATTCCTACGTAATTTAAATATCTCTCCTCCCAAAATTATGATGTGCTAGCTCAGTTAATTGGGGTTCGAGGTTCATAATTGTTGTTACTTACTCTGCAACCAATTATTCAATCTGCCATCCATACGGAGTGGTGAGGAATCTGAAAATCTTATTAAAATGCTGGATTGCACGTAACGAACAATGATAATCAGCTTTCTTTCAACTTAACAATTGGAATTTATTATATTGATAATCAAAATGAATTCACCTTTGGTCATGACCAGTTTTCTCTATATTAGAATAGTTATAAAACCTTGTTATTCATTCGTGGGTCTTCGCGCGCTCGTCATTTCTTCGTTCGACGGCGCCCCGTAGAACCTTCTCCATCGACACAGCCGAATCTAGCTTCTGGATAAAGTCCTCACCTAATGTCCGTGTCTGGTTCCAAATTCTCCCGGCGATACTACTCGTATTATAATCCGTGAATTCGCTCACTAACATCTCGGGTGGACGCCAAGATACGTATTTTTCTTCTTACAAGAACGCTCTATCCTAATATAAGAAACGATAGTTAACTTTATACAACTGTCAATCACAGTCCTTCCTCGATCTAGCAAAATATATCAAGATCCGACCAGCTCATCACCGCGTTGCTCTAGCGAATCAATGTTATTCTAAACACTCGGGAATTATCCGAATTTTATATCTTTTTCTTTTGTCTCTCAAAACAATGCTTATCCCGCCTCTGCTCTGTCATTTCAACCTAACGAAAATGATCCTTAACGGCATTAAGGATCATTTTCGTAATATACCGTGTGGCCCACCTAAAATGTTCCCTTCAATTTTCTCCTGAACCGTTGCAGATACTGAGATGCGGTTTTTACTAAAACTACTATATGCAAGGGGCACATATGGTCATGCATAATATTATTCTATTGCATTTTTTTATTGCAGAGATATTGACCCAACTTCGATTTTTTAAATGGAAACCTATAGAGTTTTTTAGCTCATCATAACAAGCGTGAAGAGACGAGCTCATAAATATGCATATCGTCATATGTTACATAACAAAATTTTCGAGAAATTAAGTTTTAAAGACGCACGTCGACTGCTGATTTCCGTAATCTGAACGAGAAATTCCGGGTGATATGCGGCAAGGCCGTTCCCTTCCGTTGCGTCGACCATGCGATAAATGTAGTGATTCAATGTGCAAAGGGGCTCACGAAAACCCGCGATTTGCTCTTTAAAACTACACCCTCTCAGTCCTGGAGACAATGTGTTCACCCATAGCCAAGTTCTGAGCAAATCTGTACGCCACAAGGTACTATTTTTTAATTAATGAAATACTACAAGATTTGAGAAAATATTTGAATTATTAACTGTAGAGAAAGCAAGGGAAGATTGGAGAGTGAACATGTTCTGAATTAATAAATGTGTGTGCTATCAGAAACTAAACGTTTACTCTTTGAAAGACTGAAAACCTCAGCCGGTAGAAAAATATCGTGTAAATAAAAGTAAGAAATACTTTAAAATACAGAAACAAAAGGTAAGTTAACAACTCTAGAAATAGCTTGATTTATAACATGTACTCAATATGTGCACCATCAACGGATATACAAATTTGAAGACGCTTGTAAAGAGACCTTCGAACAGAATTCAAAGTTCCACGTGAAATGGTATGACAAGACGCGTGATCTTGTAGTATTTCATTAATTAAAAAATAGTAGCTTGTGGCGTACAGATTTGCTCAGAATGGGTATGGGTGAATACATTGTCTCCAGAACTGAGAGGGTGTAGTTTTAAAGAGCAAATCGCGGGTTTTCGTGAGCTCCTTTGCACATTGCATCACTACATTTACCGCATGGTCGACGCAACGGAAGGGAACGGCCTTGCCGCATATCACCCGGAATTTCTTGTTCAGATTACGGAAATCAGCAGTCGACGTGCGTCTTTAAAACTTAATTTCTCGAAAATTTTGTTATGTAACATATGGCGATATGCATATTCATGAGCTCGTCTCTTCACACTTGTTATGATGAGCTAAAAAAATCTATAGGATTCCATTTAAAAAATCGAAGTTGGGTCAATATCTCTGCAATAAAAAATGCAATAGAATAATATTATGCATGACCATATGTGCCCTATATATATGTTAAATCATATATAATGTGATTTAACAATAATTAATTGACGTTCGTTTCAGTCAACCAAACGTTCTAGCCGCCCACGTAACTTTCGCTTCACAAGAAAGCGGGATTGTGAAGAACACATGCCGCTGTGGTCAGCAGCAGCGCGACCTGTTTTCCACTGACCGTAACACCACGCAGAGTGAGATAGATACGCACGCTGGATCACTCCTGGAAGGGTGTGTGACGCATTTCTTCCCCTATAGTGAAAGGTAGTCACATAAATTCACCTAACAGTTGACCAGAGCTTCTTCTTGTTCGAGTCGACGGTGGAAATGTGTGCTTTTTAATGGCGAAACGCTGTATGAGTAATGGTCGTAAGAGACATTTTGAATAGTACATGGAGTAGTAATTTGCGTTAGCTGAGAGCACAAGAAGCTGTGTGAAGTCCGCTATTGTGCACTAAACTGAAATTTAGTAGAAAACGTTAAGAGATTAGCTGAAACATCGTAATTTGAACAGTATTTCGAGGTTGAATAAAGAGCCGACGCATTTGAGTAATATAATTTGCTTATTACGGTTTACTTACGGCAGTAAGAACTTTTTCATCGTAAGAGTGGTGGTGGAACGAATGGGTGCCGTGAGCAACACCAGAAATCTACAAACGCCACAAATTAACCGCAACGTGCAAGGATTACGCCCGCAGGGCGTTCACCGTCATGAGCTGGCAAGAAACAAGTAGACGCGGGTGGACGAGCGCATCTTTGGAAGAAGATGGGAGAAAGAAGAAGAAGAAGGAAGACCAATTGAATACCAATTGATAGACAATTTTAGAAGCTATTTGGAACACGAGTCAAGTAATCCACATAAGTCCACTAACATTTGTTATACATTTTTATTGTAAGGTCGGTGGCACCAGATTGATTAAGAAATTGCGCGAAGTAATATTTTCTTTTGCATAATCAGAACAAAATATCAAGAATTTGACTACGAAAGAACTAATTAATGTAATTATAGATAGTTATAAATATTTTGGTGAAGAGATAGACCATATACAACATTGTTTATAGGTTCTTTGTGTTAGTCAATCAAAGTCAGTGTTTTGAAGAATTGCGACACTTTAAAAGCGAATTTAAACAAAAGGGGAGAGCATCAAATTACTTCGAAGATAGATTTATAATAAATAATGAAAGTTGGCTAAATGAAACTGTAAAATTAACAATGTCAAAACGTAAGCAGGGGCCGCCATCGAAAGATGATCACAGTCAGCGGCGTTGGACCAAAGGACTGGAGCAGCAAATACCAAATAACGCATTGATGTACGCTGCAAAAATGAATCTCGAAACTGCTTAATCTCGAAAAACAATGCGGTAGCAGTTTTGAAATAAATAAATCTCCGAACTGAGTATCGAAGGTTTATAAACCTCTTACCAGTCCCAAGCAAGAACAACAAAAACAACTATGTTCGGTTGAAGAGCTCTACGTATTTGTAGAAGCTAATTTAACACGAATGCACTACGATTTAATTAGTTTTGCAAGCAAAAATATGTACCCGTGATATTCATTGTTGCAGAAAAGCGAAAGTCCAGCGTTATTCCAAGCCAAATTCTAATATGGTAACTGAGACAGGGACTGAAATAAATATGCAGAATTTGTTAGACCACACAATATTAAGACTCTGAAAGTACATAAACGTTATTAATTTAACACTCTACCTTCAGAAAATACAGTACTTTCAATTTTTAGAAAGTTCCAATTCAATAAAGAAAGGTACCAAAACTGGAAACATATATTCTGACGCGTTTTCATGTTTAAAAATGAAACGCGTAAGTCCGCAAACATAATTAACAAACTTCCCACCAGGTGACTGTGTGTTCAAATATCATTGTAGAAGATATATTCCGACCTTTGTTTTCTAAGGCACGTGCCTGAAGCGAGGCATTTTAATACGTCTCGTCCGTCTTAGTTTTGACGTCAAGTGAAAGGACTCCTTGCACCTCCGGCGTCGATGACGTCCCTTCCTGCTCTCGGATTAGTCTGTCACCACAGAAATACCGACCCTGATTGCTCATCGAATTTCATTATTTTTACTTTTAAAATTTTATATTTATTCATTAATGGTTATTTCTTTTATTATTTTGTATCTTTAATTTCAAATGCGTATTAAAACTAACATTTTTTAAAATAAATTATATTTAGTGTGATTATAATAACAATTAAGTTCGGAGCATTTCCTTATGCCAATAAAGATTGCCACTGTCCGGAAAGTTTTGTACTAAAAATGAAAGAAAATGTAATCGCAGTACAAAGATGACTTCCTACGTGAAAATATGTTTATATCATATTATATTTGTAAATTTATCATCTATAATGTATTTAAATTGCATGGGAAATCAGTTCCCATCGATGTTAACGACAAAGTATTTTTGGTCAACGTTTACTCTGTGCGACGGAGCGTGCAGCGAAGGTCAGATTCGCGGCGCCACGGACTGTGGTTCGCGACGACGGTCAAGGTAACAAAATAAAATGTTGTAACTGGATGGAGAAGCGTGTTGTGAGTCGGTAGGCCGACGACCGCTAGCATCTTATGTTTGAGAAGCGGTCGAACCTGAATGAACTAGTGAATGAGATGTAAATCGAGGGAAATCGTGCGAAAGTAGTTACAGCTTTATTGAGAAATTGAAATAGGACTGAAAACAGAACAGTACTCCTAAAATTAACAGATAGATAGATAGAGATAGAGAGATAGAGAGAGAGATAGAGAAAGAGAGAGATAGAGAAAGAGAGAGATAGAGAAAGAGAGAGATAGAGAAAGAGAGAGATAGAGAAAGAGAGAGATAGAGAAAGAGAGAGATAGAGAAAGAGAGAGATAGAGAAAGAGAGAGATAGAGAAAGAGAGACGAGAAAGAGAGACGAGAAAGAGAGACGAGAAAGAGAGATAGAGAAAGAGAGATAGAGAAAGAAAGATAGAGAAAGAGAGATAGAGAAAGAGAGATAGAGAAAGAGAAATAGAGAAAGAGAGATAGAGAAAGAGAGATAGAGAAAGAGAGATAGAGAAAGAGAGATAGAGAAAGAGAGATAGAGAAAGAGAGATAGAGAAAGAGAGATAGAGAAAGAGAGATAGAGAAAGAGAGATAGAGAAAGAGAGATAGAGAAAGAGAGATAGAGAAAGAGAGAGAGAGAAAGAGAGATAGAGAAAGAGAGATAGAGAAAGAGAGATAGATAGAGATAGAGATAGAGATAGAGATGGAGAGATGGAGATAGAGAGATGGAGATAGAGAGATAGAGATAGAGATAGAGAGATGGAGAGATGGAGAGATGGAATTATATATATATATATATATATATATATATATATATATATATATATATATATATATATATATATATATATATATATATATGAGAGAAGAGAGGAAGAGAGAGAGAGAGAGATATATATATATAGAGAGAGAGAGAGAGAGAGAGAGAGAGAACTTGCTGCCTTGAGAACTTTATAGTATACTTGTACAGTTTGTTTTAAAATATTTACCTGACATTGTATGAGTGTAATTCGTAATCATTTGATGAAACGACCATTCATTTCGGTACTGTCTTATGTTACGTAATTAAAATCTTCCGTTCAAATTTATATGAAGTTATTTAGCACAATATTAACATTTGCGTGTTTGTTAATTTAATTCTGAAGTGTAAAGCAAACTAATTGCAGATCATAGCGAGGTATTTGCAGTGCACGGAGTCAACTGAGTAAAGAATTTTTTTAAAATACTTGAAGCATACTTGAAGAATGAAAGCAAAAGGCAAAGCTTATGAGTTGTTCGTTAACCAAAATTATTCTAGCGTATTCTTTATATGTGTCTTGCATTCACAGTTGATTTCAGAATATACAAGCGAAGTTAAATTTATTTATGGGTACTCTCTCACACCTGGAAGGTCCTGCTGCCCTGAGGTAAACCCAAAGCTTTTATTGAGCATTCGTCTACGACCCCTCCCCCCCTCATTAGGCGCCTGGTAGTTTTATTAGGCAGGAGTGGCGTGAGAATATACACATATTTCCGTAGGTCTACCTGGCTGCTGTAGTTTTCTATATTCCGAGAGATTCTCAAAATTCTTCTCGACTGTTGTTCACCTTCATTCCGGACCTTTCCACTGTTCATCCGCTTGCGACACTAATGGCGTCTGGCCAATCCTTAATACTAAGGATTCGGCGCGAAGCCGAACATACTGCCTCTAGCGAGGTCCGTTTGCAATTCGGTACAATAGATTATGCACTTTCTTCCCGATACGCTTACTTGGAAGTCAGAAGCTGTTTAGCGACATTAGTAAGATCCGAATAAAATCGAGGATAATCGAAGTTGGACGTTAAGAGAGTCTGTTTTGCAGTGTTAGTACGCGCACCCTACAACCTCACCTGCAAGGGAGAAGAACCTAATTTTTAACGACTCTATCACTGCACTCGATAAGTGAGAATATTACCTGAGTGTTGTTTACACGCCAGTGTTTTCTGGGGCATACAAAGAGAAATGTTTTATTATTATAATTCCGACTTTTTGTTCAACTGGTTGCAACTTTAAGTTTAAATACATAATGGAAATAGATTTTATTTTTAATGCACAATCATCATCATCATTCATATTTCAAACACAATATCTTTGGAAAATATTATGCAAGAAATATTTTAAATTTGTGACTCTTTTTGTACTTTTCATTTGTGTCATTAAAAGAAAATCTCAAAAGTTTTGTAATTTCAGATCATATACGTCGCCCGTGAGCCAAAAGATGTCGCAGTGTCTTTCTTTTATCATGATCAACTTCTTAGCTCATACACAGGGGACAAAGATTTCTTTTTTGAGTGCTTTTACGAAGATGTAGGTAAGTGAATATTCAAATGGTATGTTCTTATTTTCTTGAATTCTGTTACATTTCTTTCTTAACCATATACTGGTGACTAACTTAATCATCCGTTAAAGTATTCAGTCGTAGTCGGTCATTTCCTTTTATCCCTTCGGCCAGGTTTTCGGCGCCGTTAGATCCCCGAACTACCCAGACGCTCACCAATCCATGAACTCTCGGTGTCTCGAGCTGCTTGAGGGAGCGCACTTAAGCAATTTAGCTACCGACGCACGCCGGTAAATTCTAAATTCATAGATAACACATTCTGAAGTGTTTCTAAGCACTCACAACTCATTACCATAACTACCTTAACATTTTAAAACTGTACTAAATGTTCGTGACTTGAACAATAAGCAGATTGCTAATGAATTGGGAGAACCGGCGACTCACCACTGTGTACGCTTGTAGCGAAGCTTAAACTTTTCGCTGAAACAATGAAATTTTATTAAAATTTTATTATATCCTTAAATAAAATACATTTATTGCAAAGTAAGCCAAAACAAAGACACCAAAAAAGAAAACGTAAACAATTTTAATAAATTGCTATCAAAATACTCGTTTCTATACCACTTAACACTACTTATTATTTAGCTATTACTAAGAAACCTAATATTCACTAAACATCATTTACCAACTTGAAATGTAATAGCTGTAGGCTCTTAATACATTTCTATTGGTAACATTTTCACTGAGAATAACTGGCGCAGAATTTTAATTTTAATTCTATTTCATTTTCGCCAAAAACAGTAAAAACTGTATTAACGAATTGGGGAGAAATTTTAACTATGAACGTTTTCTGGAGCTCCAGAATCACTTCTCGAGCAGTCTTTTATACAAGTTGAAAAATAACCATTAAAGTTACCATTAAAGTACCATTAAAGCGAGGTTAGCAACATTTGAAAATAGAAATTTCCGCTCTGGAGTAACAGAAATTTACGTGAATCGGGATATGAACTACAGATTTGATTAATGAACAAGTGTTGTATTGGATTTTATTAGCCCATCCATGAAGTGACATGAAATTACGTTAATTCGAAGATATCGAAATGACGTTAGTTTTTCGAAGGATCTATTCGAATGTATCGACGGCACTAACAACATATTATTACAGATTTCTTTTTAATGTAGCTAAAAAAATAGCAAACTACACCGCCACTAATCCAATTACGAGTAACAAAGGGAGAGGACAATAAAATATGCGCATAATGAAGCTACATATATCACCAGAAGTAAAACCACCTCAGCATTTGCCCAATGAATCAAAAGAAACTAAACGAAAAATTTGGTTATGAGGATCTTGACTCAATATTTGTTGAAATTCTTGACTTTTCGAAAAGTGCATTTTTTGGGAGTGTTCCTACAACTTCAATATTAAAGAGAGAAATCTGTTACTGATCTCTTACTATAAACATACGTACACGAGAAAGTAAAACTATCCACTGAAAACTGTCTCGTAACCTGACGTTACCAAGACTAAACTAATTTGATGATTCGGCGTGGATTGAAGAAATTCAGATCTCCGCTCGCAGTGTTAGTTTAAGGTCACTATGTTCACCATGTTTGCATCTATCTCTAAACGTGCCATGCGTGCAACCTGCCGATGAAACGATGAAATTTGTTATCCACCTGTAACGCAACCGTTTTCTACCTAACATGCACAGATCTGCTTCTGGGCCCGAAAACCTGATGTTCACATGTTCTCGTAGGTACCAACATGTTAATATTTTATGTATTTGCACTCCATCTAAATGTACCAAACTTTTCAATGTACTTATGTACATTGTACTCACGAAGCATTTTCCGTTACCGACCTTAAGAAAGGTTTGAACAATGTTAGCTAGAAAACGGTTGCGTTACTGTTGCGTTCCATTTTTTTCTGTGATTTCTTGTGGCTCTCTGAACTATTCTTCACGGAAAATTTATAAATACATTAAATATAACATGAGTTTCTAGAAAGTAAATTTAATTATGTCATTGCAGTAATTTTTTATTTTGTGTCGCTTATTAACACATAATGACAATCAGTTGCAAGGTCATTTAGTACGAAGCATGGAGACATGAGAAGTTTTGAACTGGACGAATTTGAACGCGGATTGCGATTACGAAAAAAATATTCGCAACAAAGTATTTCATTCATCAAACATCATTATCATTATCGTCATTCATTTTTCCGAAAGCAACTTTCCGAAAATTATGTCATTCCGTATTCGCGTATTATTGTCATTCTGGTGTCAAAATTTTGTCGCACATTTTTCGAAACTAATTTACTCATCGGAACTTATCATTTGTGTTCTATCACATTTCTGGAAATCAAAGCTCTCAGGCTAACGCCACACGAACGTCAAGTGACGGGCATGAAAGTGCGTCCGTCGAAATTCAGCAGGGATGCGTACGTGTCGTGGCACACCAGCGCTCTGCAGTCACGCCTATCACCAAAATGACCATCTTTTCTTTTTAGCTTCTCAGCATTTTCTTAGCTAACCAGCATCTCCCTACATCATTGGGGTACACATCAAATGTAGACCTAAGGACAGAATTAGGGGGAGGATGGAGAAATAAAAATCGCGCGTAGGCCTTGTGTAGGGTATTGGTCTGACATCCGCGTGGAAGAGAAATCACAGAACCACAGATCAGAGAAGCCTTGTGATGTCGATCCAGGCAGAGAACGCAAACTTGTTGGTGGTTAAGACACAAAGTTCGGAATCTATCGGGATTAAATCTAAGATCTTGTAGATTCTTATAACATTGCTGCCTATATAGCTAGGTCGGATTCACTCGCTGTCTGGAGGAGAATTCTAGCGACTCTGGTCGGTGATTTTCCGTGATTTCTCCGATCATTACCAGGCGAATGCCGGAGCCATACCCTAACAAACGGTCCATAGACCACGCGCGATCTTTGCTTTCTCTTTATGGTACTTGTTCAATCTCGCAATCAAATTTTCAGTCTCGCCGCCAAGGCGCAGCCCCTAACAGCTTTTTTCCCGCGCGGCCACCCACTATTAAGCGCTTACTTTCACCAACCTCACAAGTCGCTCTCTGTGCATACCGGCACGCTTCTACACTTCGGAAACTACTACAAAGGGGCAATAAAATCATTTGCAGCGTCTTCCGCGCAAACCGCCGTTCGCACGGGCCCACGCCCGCCCAGTACAATGACCGCCGCTTCTCGGCGTCGCCAGCTGGGGTCTAAGCCCTCATTAGCCAAGCGCTGGGCCACCCGGCACGTGGGGCCCTCACCCCATCGCTCGCTACCTGACAAGCAACCAGGAATATGTACAAACATTTCTGGGAATCGCTTCGGGCCTCTCTCGCAAAAATAAGCCCGTCAATGCATCTCGCCGACAAAGGCGCACTGCCGGTGCGCCGCCCCCGCTCTCTGGCCACCTGCATGCCAGATGCCTCAATTCCGGTAAAATCGCAAACACAAACGGACCGCCATCGCGGGCACCCCACGTGACACCGCCTCGAACGCGGGCACTCCAAACTTTCCCGCCTTACTATAGGCCCAAGTCACAGCCACGTGACTCTCCCCCCCACGGCCTCAATCGCATCCGCAATAATAAATACTGCGACTTCGCTCACACACAGAGAGACGACAGAGAACAGAGAGACAACAACCAAACGACAACCAGAACAAACAGACAACGGAGACAAGGTCGACTGTTCCTGCTTCGCCTATCAAGGCGATTAGTACGGCTACATCTAACCTGCCTCAAATTCGTGCCACTCGCGAGCCGCAGCCGCCACTTAGCCGAATTCACGGCAAACTCCACCACCAGCTCCGGTCATCTGAGTCCGCGCCCATGCCAGTTCGCACCACCGAACTGCCTGGAGCCTGCCTCAGCCCGGACAGCGACACACTCAGCCGAGTGATTTGGGTTGCTGCCTTCCTTGCTTCAAACTGTAAGTAAGCTGCCAAGTGTACTTCAAGAAAGAAGAGCAATCATTAACGTCATAAACTATCAATGGTCCTCCGGCTTTTTATAAATCAAATCAATTGTACTCAATTATCAAGCAATTAAATTTATTTATTCTACTTGCACATTATCTATCATTGCCCCAAAGGCAAACAACCCCCTGAAACCCGTTCTGATCCCCGTATGTAGTCGCACTCGCAGCACGGCAACTCCCAGGCTGCATCTGCTACAGTACTATCCTCGCTCCCTTACTGACACATAGTTACACTTACAGGCACTACACTACCACCCTTGTCGGGAAATCTGTCGAGATCTTAGAGGTTGTTCTGGCTAGGGCGGTGTCCCGCTGTTGGGTGGTACCTAGTTGGGGTAAACCGTGTCTGCCGACGGTAGGTTGGCGCCGGCTCATCTAGCGGGGGAAGATCACCGCCACTTCTCGAGGAAAACACGCGGCGGCGATGGTGTAACGGTAATGGTTAGCGTGTTGGGCTGTTATACCCAAGTTCGCGGGTTCAAACCCGATCGAAGCCGTGGATTTTTAAGGGCGAAAAAATCCTTCGTACGCCTTCCTTGGGAGGGTAAGTAAAGCCGGCTGTCCCATGTTAGTAGATTTACTGCATGCGAAAGATCCTCAAGCCTAAATGAAGTCTCTGAGCTAAATTCAAATTGCCTGTTTCTTCGCCCAAGTAATACATTATTTCTCCCCTAGTTTGTGAAAGAAGCGTATCGAAATTAGCGTGGTCAGACAGAAGAGCAGGCCTCATAGCCTGAGTCTTGCCACGTAATATAAGGCATTCATTCATTCCTTCATTCATGCACTTACGGGCCTATTGATCTTAGCAGTTGACGCGCCAGCCTTACTAATCAATCTGATAATATTGATTGTCATGTTGCCGTAACTATCCTTCCTGTAGCTTCCAGTGCGGTGCGGAAATTATACTAATTTTCATATCATTAAAGGACACAATATAACGATAATTAAATCTGTTTTGTATTTCAGTGGGATATTCGCCTTTCTGGGAACATATGTTGGAATTCTGGAAAATGAAAGACCAACCAAATATTTTATTCAATACTTACGAAGAAATGAAACAGGTAATACTGCCTACGAGCTTTCATTCTCATTGGGTTACAATAAACTATGGTTTCAGCAATATTTTTTATTTATTTCAATTCACAGGATTTGCCCTCCGTTATCCGACGAACTGCAAAGTTTTTGGGTAAAGAAATGAATGGCGAACAGTTGGCACGCCTTACTGAGCATCTAGACTTTAAACAGATGAAGAAAAACCCATCTGTGAACGTGGAACCAGCTTTGAGCAAGTTGCGAGAGAAAGGTCGCATTAAGGATGATCAGGCGTTTATCCGCAAGGGTGTAGTTGGGGAAGGCCGCCGCGAGATGTCGCCCGAGATGGCGGCACGATTTGACGAGCGCACGCGGCGGCTGTTCAACGAAGCTGTGGGAGGCTGCCCATGGAAGATTTAAAAGGAGGATCTCATTTTAGGATGATTATTTAAAATACATATTTGTAAACAAATAGGTGTCAGGAAAAGATGAAGAAAATTGTTTATTTTATAACTTATCATAACTATTTTTTTGTATCTAAAAATGCTTCCCATGTTGATGACTTATTTATTAAATGCAGTGATACAATCAATTCATCATTTAATTATTGTCTACATTTCCAGATTGTGTATCTGAATTAGTTTGTCACCTGTGTACTGACAACCGTTGTTATAGGCATTTTATGATTACCTATCATTTTTTCCAATTTAAATTTCCAAATTAGAAGTTTTTCGAAGGTCACTTTTCCTAAAGCGAAATTCTGATTATAATATTCCAGAATACTAAAAACTAATTAGTTTTCTCAACACTTTTCGTTCATATTAATTTTCATTTATAGGTAAAGTTACAGAGTGCAGTTATTGTGACCGATCACGTATTTACATACGTAAAATATTCCGCTTCCTACCCAAACCGAGATGAGAACTGACTATTGCAGTGACTGACATCGCAGGTCCCACGTTCAATAATGAAAAGATCAGAGTAGTAGGTTCGAATATCTGGATCGACCTAGACCGCCACCTGTATTTCCACCATATGGAAATACATGGGTGAGTTCGTCTAGCGCAATGATTTTTGCTCCTTCTGGCATCACCAATTTGCGTCACGGACCACGTGATCACAGCACGGGCACTTCGTTTGAAAAGCCAGACGCTGGCCACGACGTTGCATGCCAGTAGTGTTGAGAAACATTTTGAAAGTGGTACAAAATGACAATTTTCAATGGACACCAACCAAACATAACGCGATGAAAGTGTACAAGATGCAATATTTAAAAGAAATGCTTCATAAATCTGTTTCAATGTCTTGTAACAATGTAATAATTCTGGTATATGACCGCATTTAAAATTCTTGCTAATATTGTGACGCAAACTAGTGATTGAAGCTCATTGGCTGAAGTCTGATACTATCCGCAAGATTTACACCATACCGCCACCCAGTGGCGGCTCGTGGGTATTCGCACGTTCGCATGTGCACACCCAAACAATTGCGATGCAATTTTTAATAAACATTTCTTAACAAGAAGGGAATACAAGTCATCTCAGAGCGTTTCCTAAACATGGTATTTCAAAACACGCGCCGTTCGGAAGCTGCGATTGACAGTCCGCCGCCAATGCCCTTCGTGACCAGCCAGCTGGAGCACACTCGGCAAATGCGAACGAGCCGAGTGTGTCGTTGGAACCCGCGGGGCTGGAGGGGAAAGAGGGGGAACAATGGTCGCTTATGGGCGCTTGGAGCAGACTCCGAACAGTGCGGACAATTCTGCGCAGACGCAGTGGCGACCTCTGGAAGTGCCTTGACATGTCGTGAAGATGTAACACTCGGCTAGCACAAGTTTTTAAGAGAAGTGTGACATTGAACGAAGAAAGTGAGAGATATCTCTCCACTTAAATGAACTCTCATCCCCAACGCAAACATATTGCTGTGCAGTGCTGCATTCATAAGTATTGTGTTAATCGAATGTTATTTTAAAGCGAGTTGCAACTACAAATCCATTCCGAAGCACGTAAAAACCAAAATGTATTGTGTAAACGTATGTAGTAAGCTACTTTTTAATGCGTTTTGAAAAACCAAAGTTAGTGTCTTCGGTTTTCTGTGAAGTATGTTTGTACAACTGACAATGAATACTTTCGAAAATATTAAAATGACATCAAAGAAAATATCACAGAAAAAATTGCTGAAAAGAAACAGCATTTACTGAAGCGACACAGCCTTTGTGTTTTGCCAAACAGTGTAGACGACAAACAATCCAGATTTTTTGAGTATTGGGTATAGAAACTTGTACTTTTAACCTTAAATTTGTACAGCGGGTTTATGGAAAATATAGTAAAAGTGCAAGTAAAAAAGTTTCAAATTAATGTGTTTCTTGACAATCTTTGAAAAACAGCTCTGGAAATGACCAATCAAGCGGTAACACAAGTAGTAAATACTTCGGAGGGGTCCTTGTCGAGCGAAGTCGAAGCTGAAATAGTGAAAAGAAATGTGGCCAACCCTCATTGCTGATAAAAGAAATTATTTAACATGTTATCAAACTTCATAAGATGCCTTGTTTTTAATTGTCATTATTTATGTTAATATAATAATAATAATAATAATAATAATAATAATAATAATAATAATAATATATATGTATGCTTGTGATGTACGCTTTTTTTGTTTTTTTTTTGTTTTTTTTTTTTTGTTTTGTTTTTTACAAGGGTAGGTGGAAATCTTCAAAAGACACCATGCGGCCCGTACCACATGATAGTGTGAGATTTTTACCCACTAAAACCAACCTCCCTTCTCCTCCATCCTCCCCGCGGAACCGCCGTTAGGCATTACATCACGGGGAGTGGAATAGAGTGGCCTAGTCACCAGCCACTTCTCTTCGCCAAAATGTAGGAAGGATCAAACGAGGATCAATCGACTTCCCTTCTATCCCTTTCTATTCTCCTCAGCTCAGCTATTATGGTCTGCGCATATGCGCTCACCGCATCCCAGTTGGTTTCTGAAGCGAGCATGCTCCCAACCATTGCTTCGGGTGTCAGCGGGTCGATCCCGAGTATACTCATAACGTGCCGTCGCTGCACATGGTATCGCGGGCACTGGAAGAACACATGCTTCGACTTCGACAGCAGGTTCATATAGTGGACAGAACGGGGTATCCTCCAGCTTGAACCTGTGGAGATATGCCAGAAAACATCCATGTCCAGACAACAGCTGGGTCAAGAAGAAATTTACTTCGCCGTGTTTACGGTTGATCTACGGTGCAATGAAGGGAATCATGCGGTACGTCCATCTTCCTTTAATGGACTTGTCCCATCGATCCTGCCACTCGAGCAGTGTTGTCGAGCAGTCTGGGTTCTCCTCTTCTTTGTGATATCGCCTCTGTCTCTCCTGCGCCAGGATATCGACAGGAGGCATCCCCACGATGACGCACACTGCATCGTTTGATACAGTGCGGAATGCACAAGCTACCCGCAATGCTGATAACCTGTACACTGACGTCATCCCTCGGATGTACCTATTTATCGACGTGGAGTTGGCCCATTCTGGGGCTCTATAGAGCAAGACGGACCTCACAACCAAGACCAGAAGCTTCCGTTTCTCCTGACAGGGCCCTATGTTGGGCATTAGTCTCGACAGTGCTGCATTAATTACCGCAGCTTTATTGCTGGCGTACTTCAGGTGGTCAGTAAATGTCAGACGGGCGTCAATCATGAGACCAAGATATTTGATCGACGGCTGTGATGCAATACGGTGGTCTCCGACTTTGAGAGTGATGGTTTCTCTCTTTTACCTGCTAGTGACTAGGATAACCTCAGTCTTGTGCTCAGCTAACTGCAGCCCTGAGGACTTCAACCACTGACTAACAATAGCGATCGCTTCGTTGCAAATATACACAATTTCCTCAATATACTTCGCAACGGCGACGATTGCAATGTCGTCCGCGAAACCAATAATACTGGTGCCTTCTGGGAGGGGGAGCCGAAGAACCTAGTCATACATCACATTCCATAATGGATTCAATACCGACCCTTGCGGGACACCAGCCGTGATATTATGTACCTTCGGCCCATTATTTGTATAGTAAATCAGGGCTCTATTACTCAGATACTCGGCCACAATCTTCCACAAGTACGTTGGCACATTAAATCTGCGGAGAGCTTGGTGAATATTACTCCATCTGGCCGTGTTGAATGCATTTTTAATATCCAACGTAACGACAGCACGGTACTGTTTTGGGCCTCTCTTCCATCTAGTTCCTCCAATTGCTTGTCGGGCAGTGTTAATGACAAGCTGGCTGCGTCAACAGTCAAGCGGGCTCTGCGGAATCCATACTGATTTTCCGAAAGGCCTCCTCCCTCCTCCACAGCTTTCTCCAGTCTGGTACTAATAATTCTCTCCAGAACCTTGCCAGCTGTGTCAAGCATACACAATGGCCGGTATGATGATGGATCTTTGGGAGATTTATTCCCCTTAGGGAGGAGCACCAAGCGCTGTTTTTTCCATCTTTCTCGATACACCCCTTCCCTCAAGCAAGAATAATAAAGATTCCCAAAGATGTCGGTGTCAGCGAGTATCGCAGTCTTGAGGGCAATATTGGGAATGTTATCCGGTCCGGGAGCCTTTGTGTTGCCGATTCTGCTGATTGCGTGCAGAATTTCCTTCTAGCGTGACTGGAGGAATTATTTCTAGCTCAGATAATGCTATATTAACTGAGTCACCGGGGTGGCTCGGGAATAGGGCTGTCACAATTCTGAGCAGCATTTTGGGGCAAGTTGGAGAACGTAGGTGCCGCTGTCTTAACCTACACATGACCGTCTTGTACGGCCTACCCCATGGATCCTTTTCCACCTCGTCACACAGGCTTTTGGCGCATAAGCGTTTGCTTTTGCGGATTTCTATCTTCAACTGGCTTCGAGCGAGTTTGTATTGCTCTTGCAATTGAGGAAAGTTGTCTCTGCCACGAGCTCTCTGGTACTGTCTTCTGGCTCGAAGGCACCTCCGTCGTAATTGGGCGATTTCCTCATTCCACCAGTAAACTGGTGAACGTCGAGAGCTTGCACCCCGTCTAGACATAGCCGCATCACAGGCTTTGGTTACCCATTTCATCACCTGCCCAGCTTTGTCATCTGCGGTACCTGTTGGCACTATCGTCTCCAAACATTGTCGGAAAAGTTCTTCGTCGAACGTTTTTGCTTTCCACACAGCTGGCTGACATTTCGGCGCAAAATTATCCCTCCGCTGATTTTTCACCTCGTACAAAAGTGCCTGGTGATCACCATGGGTATAGTGTTCAATAACTCTCCAGGACACTCCCATTCTCAAAACATTATCTGACATGAACGTCAGATCCACAACAGATCCCACGCCCCCTCTGCGGAAGGTGTGTATGTCTCCTGTGTTGGCGAGTTCTACATTCAGAAGGGAGAGGGATGCCAGAACTGCTCGACCTCGCTCATTAGAGGACGAACTACCCCACTCAACCGCCCAGGCGTTGAAGTCTCCAGCTATCACCAAGGGGCTTCGTCCTCTTGCGTCGTACACTAAGCGGTCAAGGAAGTGCTCAAACTCGTCCATTGTCGCGTTTGGTGAGGCATAACAGCTGTAGATGTAAACGCCGTTGATTTTTACCCAGACAAATCCAGCTCCGGGTCTCGTCATAACTTGCTGGAATGTGTGTTTTCCACAGGCCCAGATTGCCGCCTGGTTGTGGAGGTCAGATACCCACGCTGTATCTTCACGGTTAGTATACTGCTCGCATACTTTTGCTAAATCAGCCTCCCATTCCCTAACCGACTGTGCCAGGATATCCTGGGCGACTGCGCAATGGTTGAGATTGAGTTGTATAATTCTCATTTTCTATCCGTTATTGCTTTCTGCGCTTTTTGGTACGATGGACACCTGCTGCACCCAGTAGCATGTCTGCCTTGTTTCCCCTTTTCTTCAAAAATCAAGCACTTTGCGTCATTTGTGCATGACTTAGCAAGGTGATCATCACCACCACAATTCATGCACAAGTTGGAGCGGTCATGTGCGTTTTTACACGCTTTTCTGAGGTGTCCAAAATCCAAACATCTGTAACACCTCAGGGGGACCTTCTTCTCACGCAGAGTGCAGTACACCCATCCTATTCGTATTTTACCGATGGCCAACAATTTGTTAGCCACCGCAACAGGAACGCTGACTATTGCTACCTGTGTTCCACCATAGGATGGTCTTAGGGATTTGACCACAGTAGCTGGGAGATCACTGGCTTCGGGAAGTTTGTCAACCAGAGCCCTATGCCCTTCCTCTTTAGTTGTGACCTCATCCAGGTCCTTCACCTGAATAGTCACGGTGTGAGTGAGAGCCTTCACATCAGCGTCCGATCCAAGCACCTTCTTTACAGAGGACTGAAAATCTGTTGTTTGTCCTCCGGCAGACCGCTTCAGTTGCAGAAGGAGATCGCCGCCAGCTGTCTTCCGGATGTGCGTGACATTCTCGCCGAGATCCTTAAGCTCAGGGTCAGTTTTCATTTTTTTAAGGATGTCCGCGTACGTCAGCGCGTCGTCCTTCTTCTTGATCATCAGGGCATCTGGTCTGGGTGGCCTTTTCCGCGTTTTAGAACGCTTACGCGTTCTATTACGAGTGACCACTTGCCACTCGGGCTCTTTTCGTGCCACTTCGGACTCTTCTCGTGGTACTTCCGGAGAGGGTATTTCTGCCCGGATTTTATCTGCGTTTTTCGCAGTCTCCTTCCTTACCTTGGGGACCTGGGAGTTCCGGTTTCGCGAAGGATCGCTTCTCGTTAAGAGTACTCCCGCAGCCACCTTCTCAGGGGACGTCTGAGTGCACTTTTCTTTCCCAGTAGGTTTGTTGCACTGAGGATCTGGTCTGGGTGATCCTCCTTTTTGCAGTGCTACCACCTCATTAAAGTGCGTCTGGATCGAAAACGCCAATTTCTTGATCTCACCATGAACATTATGGCGAGGCTTAACAAAATTGAGAAGTTCGGTTATTTTCTTATCAAGGCTACACAATGCTTGTTGTTTCGCAAGATCATCACTAGTAGCAAACGATACTCCAGCAGCCCAGTGGTCCACTGCTGAAGTACTGCGGTCGCTGGTTGACGACGTCTGGGAGCCCGCTTGCTCACTCCCAACAGACGCTGGTACTGGGGATCCGGGACCCTGCACCGTAAACTGAGATCCCTAAAGACCTTCCATATTGGTTTTTTGACTGAGGTGTCCTTCCCTGCTTGTTGGTCCGTGAGAGGTATTTAATTGCCTCTTGACCTCTATATCTAGAGATTCCTCCCCTGTACGCCACCTGGGGACATGTCGCTTAGGGGTTACAGGCTCCCCCGGCTTCACCCTTTACCCTGGGCCAGGGTTGTAACCAACCAGACCGTATCCCGATATACTTTCGGGGCTCTCCAGTACGGCGGTTACATGCCATTCCGACAGGAGACTTGTCAGAACCCCCTTCTCTCGTATGTTGGTCGACCCACACCGTCGGTGGGATTGGTTACCACAGCCTTGGCACGGGTTACTCGACTCGACAGGGTCCACCTCTTGAAGGTGAGAGCGGAGTAGGGATGGAGAGGTTAGGAGACTCTCTTCCGAGAGACTTGTAATCGCATCACATCTCCTTGGACCCCTTGTGATGTACGCATGTATGTATGGGTATGTGTGTATGTGTGTGTGTGTGTGTGTGTGTGTGTGTGTAAGGGAGAGAGAGAGGGAGAGGGTGGAAGGAAGAGAGAGAGAGAAGAGAGGCGTTGCACATCCTAATAGTATGACCACGAGCCGCCACTGCCGCCACCTGAATGATTAACAAGTGTTGAATGGCCTCATTCTATATGAGTCCACCATGGTGGAATAACATGGAGTTACTCCGGCGCACCGACTTTTGCTCGTTCTGCGCAACACCAGTTTGCGTCACGAACCACGTGACCACATTAAGGGCACTTCGTTTGAAAATCCTGACCAGACTGGCCTCCATATTGCTTGTAGAGCGAAAAGTGCTGAGAAATATTTTGAAGGTGGCACAAAGTGACAATTTTCAACGGAAGCCAAACAAAAATAGCACGAAGGTGTACAAAATGCAATATTTAAAAGAAATGCTCCATAAATCTTTTTCAATGTCTTCTGTCGTGGAATTCGTGGAATTGCGAGAAAGATATATATGAAATTTATAATGTGAAAGGTGCAATGCCTTACTCTCATGCTAGGTTTTCTTTTACAGCCTTTATTTATCCTGAATTAAATACCATAATTCACACTTAATTAAATGGTAAAGGGGGCTGATTCCGGATTTACGGTGCACCTTAGCTTAGGCTTCCTCGATTTATGTGACTTGACGTGATCCGATTCGCTTCCAATCGATGCGCAAGAATGTTATCGTTAACCACAGAGGAAGAATTTATATTATTTTGAAAAACATTTTAAAATAAATTATCTTAAAAGTGGGCATTCCCTTTAAAATAAATTCTCTTATTTAAAATTAATTTATTCGTGTATATGTGAAGAACATAAATAGCCCAAATAAGATTTAAAGATTATTAGCATAAAATGCTTTGGTAATTATGAGTTTGGCAGGTCAAGGCAGAGGCGCTGCAGTGACATCAGTTGATGCACTGAGCTGCCACTCCCGGTTTGATCGTGTAGAAAGTCTATTGTTGCTTCTTATAATTGAATATGAAATAACCAAAGAGTGCGTGAAATGAGTTGTGTGAGAAACGGAAGTGGAAAGAGAAAGTAAGAATGTAATTATTGATTTTTCGACCTACAATTTGTGTATTTCACTCAAGTTTAAAATGCTCTTTTGAGAGAATGAATTGCAAAGAGTAGTTATTTCTAAGCAAGAGACGAAAATATGTCAAAATAGGCTATCAAGATAACCGAGGTAAACAAAACAAAATCTTTAGCTCCGTGTGGAATCTTTTCATTGTTCTCTTGGTAAACAGCTTGGTACCGAGTTCTAAAATACAGGATTCTCTTCTCTTGAGTGTGTCAAGGATCTGAGTATTGTGTAAGAGGTTGTATACTCTTTCGTAAAAATCCTCTACCCTTTCTCATTTCTAGAAAAATATTTTCTGTAATATTAACAAAGTAGAGATACAGAATATTGCGTATAATACGATCACTCTGCTAATACATTACATAAAGTAATGAGGTGTTCTCTGTGTTGGTGGTATATAGAAAATCCACTTATAAGTTACTACTAAAAATATTGATTAACTGGTCCAAACATCATGTACAAGTTAAATTGTGTTATGTGTAATATATTACATGTAGGAATATTGCTAGGCGAGAGAAGATGAGAAAAATGAGGAGAGATAAGAGGGCTTTTGAAAAAGCTGTGAGATATGAAAAAACAAGTTTGAGGGAGGTCGTTTTTAGCTATGTTTTAGAAAAAAACAACAAATTCTATAGAAATTGAGTGCAGAAGTTGTAGTTTGCGTGATGCATGAGAGGAGCAACCGAGAAGATAAAAAGGAAAGATAAGTCACCTACACTTTTATATCATGGACAGAAACTAAAACGGTGTTCTTTGTCAATCAAAGGCTTGTAACAGGGTGGGTAATTTTTGTTGTAAATATTAATATGTACTGTTGTTAATTTTATTGTTTATATAAATGAGTAATATAAGTTTATTTGTTCAATACAGAAGCGTCTAATATTTTTTAATATAGTAATTTTAGGTGATTATACGATGAAATATTCGAATGAAATATTCGTATGAAATATTCTTACGCAATTCGTCCGATGTTTTTCGTATGAAAACATTCTAAAGGTCATGTCCTGAGAATGTCCTGTGTTTTATTGTGTTGATGTATCATAAAAACGTCGGGTATATCTTGAAACAAGCCCTTCTTCTCTACCAGCAAAATTCATAATTTTACGAATTATTAAGTTAGATTCATGACTCGTTTCATTTGAATGACACTCGTAATTATTTTCCAAATAATTTAGTTTGAGCGCCAGGAAATAATTACGTCTGTAACCCGGACGTTTCCTGTGTAATTTTAATATTTATCATCAAAATTATGTCGTGCTAGGTCAGTTAATTGCGTTCGAAATTAATAATTGTTGCTACTTACTCTGCAGTAAGTGCGCCGTAGAATAACACTGTATCTTATCGGTAACGGCACCCGAGCGCTCTTGGCGACGAACGTTGTTGCCAACTACTGCGTTGTTAACGCCTGGCGAGCGTCGGGCGTTGAAAGCTAGAAAACGCGGGTTATCATGACATCCGTTGTACCTTGGGCTGAAGTGTCTCTGCACACATGGCAATATCAACGCACTCGGAATGGGCTTGGATCCTTGGAAGGCGTGCTTCAGGAGCAGGTAATATTTTATTTCTTCTGATTTATGTTAGAATTTACTTAATTACCTGTTTTTCGTAGAAATGGACATACATGCTGAGATTATAATTCAATTTAGTTTCAAGAGCAACCCATAGAATGATTCTTCTGACATCCGAAAATAATCAAATATTTCTCCCTATCCTCTCGCACTGTCTTGAAGAGTGTAATAATCACCCTGAGAGAGCCTCTCACTATTAATTGCGTGCACCCAATATCTCCTGCACTTCATCCCTTTCCTTTACTTTTTCAGCTCTACATAATCTGTAATAGCGGTTTCGACGGCGTCCATGTTGGTAGCGAGTGGCGCCCAAGACGCGCGGTAAACAACGCTTGTTTGGGCAGGCATCGACGCACGTCGATGCAGCTGACATCATCAGTGTTACGTGCCGCGCGTCGAAGCAACGCTCGTATGTCTGCAGCTTTCTATCTACCTCTCCTTCTAACTGAAGCTCCGGTCTATAGCAGCTAAACACAGTTTAAGAAGAAGATTCGAATCGTTTGTGTCGCGAGTAATGGATATGCACTAACCATAAACGTACTACCCTGCTCCAGCGATCTCGATTAAATCAACAGCTATCTTTTAGATATTTCAAATGTTGCTTAAACGATCCGTCTGACGAGGACGGTGATTATAATTCAAAGAAGGAAAAAATATGAAATCAGCGTAAGATTCACGCTGGGATATAATGGGTTATAAATCATTTCTTAGAAAGGAACTAATATATTTTTGTATGCAATGATACATGTTGCACACAATTTTTACTTTATCGCACTAATGGCGTAAGACGAGAAAGTTATGTAATCGTGCGCCAGAAAACGACGAATTTTCGGCAGAAAAACTCTTATTGCCGGGCCTAACGAAAAAGTGGATCCTGTTGCTAAATATATAGAACATTACTTCCTCTAACACGTGGTGTAGCCAGAATTTATGTTTTGTGGGCCCTTCATACAGAAAAACCGATTGACGGTAAAACGTGTGTCTGTTCGTCTGTGATCAACGCTAGCTTCTAAATCGCTTAATCGATTTTCTCCGAAACTGATGTTCCCTGATCAATCTGAACGAACTCGAGACATTGGGGGTTAAAAGGGAAATTTATTTTCAGGGTACTTTAAACAAAGCCTCAAAACATTTTCAAAATTTTCTCAAAAATGGCACCAATTTTTTGATTAAACTTTGTCCTCGGATAGCGTAAGGAAATAGTGCAAGTATGATGTTCGTTGAAATTCCTGATTTTTCGAAAATACGTAAGTGCATTTTTTTGGGTCTTCTTGCTACAACTACAATATTGAAGATATATTTTTCTTAAAAAAAATTGTTCCTTAAAGACATCTTGAAATAAGATCACTTTAATAAAAAATATAACTATAAAAATAAAATATAACTCATTTAAGTACTACAATTAAAATAGAAATAGGATGGGAAAATACCATCTGTTTTATTATATCTAAAACATGAATGTTTTGAACATTATGTTTTTTGCTAATGTTTTCATCGAAATGCAAAACCTTTTGACGAGATATCGATGTTTGGGTAAAATTTGCCATCGTTAGATATGGCGGCGGCCGTGCATCGGTGCAGCGAATCACGCAGCAATTAGCGTGAATCCCACTGCCAAATACAATAGTTGTGTGTGATGTGCTCGAGCATGGTACAGTGCAAGAGAAATAATGTAATCTGTAGTTATTGGAGAAAACTAGTGTTTTCTGCACTGTGATTTAACTTTTGCACAAACAAATAACACATTTTTGTTCATCAACGATGCAAATGGTACTGTCTTTTGGTGCGGGCAAATTTGGACCCCTGTAGAATGGATGTAAAGCGATACTGCTACTTCGCACACTAGAAACATATTTATTACTAGAGATTGATAATTGAGGTACAAATTATGGTCGTAAAAAGTGAAAAAAAAAGTTTCTGAAAGTACATTCAAAAAGGTGCTGTTGAAACAACAAGTCGCGCTCGTCTCGCAAAATCGCTAGCCTTTCACCACTGAGGTTCGGGTTCGATTCCCGTCGAATCTCATGTGAAATGTGTTCCAACAAAACGAGTTTGGTTGCTTCACAAGGCCTAGAACAACCCCTATGAAGGGGTGGTCTAGAAAACCAACCAAATGTTATGGATCCTAAGACACCATTAAACTTCCAGGTATGTGTTCGAGAGTCTATTCTATGAATTCTCAAGATACGATTGCAGGCATATAAAGTTGAACCCAAATAAAGTCGGTACAGTAACAACGTTGCAATCGTAAAATTCGTCTTTGTTTTTCTCGTTTAAATAACAGGCACACAGCGGTTGCGTATCATAACTTCGCACTAATCGCTGGCAATACCAAAAATTTATCTTACAACCGTTGGCCATCTCATGGCGCAGAGCGAAGTCGCTCATCTTTCACCAAGGAGGTCCGGATTCGATTCCCGTCGAATGTCATGTGAAATGTGTTCCAACAAAACGAGTTTGACTGCTTCACAAGGGCTAGTCCAACCCCTGTGAAGTGTCCTAAACCCTATCCCATCCCTTATTCCTTCCCAATTCTGGCCACTGGGTAGTGACGCAGGAGCGCGTAGTAAGAGGCGCGTACGCGGAGAAGCTACCTGGTGGTCTCTTGACAACTGACTGCGACGTGACGTGACATGACTTAAAGGTAATGGAGGATTACTACCGCGCAAGTTAATGAAGGATTACTCCCCAGCGCAAAGCGCTCAACGCCCCTTAAGGGGTTTGGAGACGCTTTGCGTCAATTTGTAAGACGCAACAAATAAAAAAAAAAGTCAGTTACATGAACTCAGTTTCTAGATTATACATATCATTTTGCACTAAATTTTTCTTCTTTATTAAGTTCGTAAGAGGAGATTCATAGTAGTTTATCCTGCACTGTAGTAGATAGAAAACTGATAACAGTTGGCAGTCTTAACTAAACATATTTTTCCCGCGGATCGCGAAGTAGAACGCACTTTGCAGGCGAGTCAAACTGTGTCCGCAAAAGCACTTGATTGCGTGGAAATCTCATTGTTCTTGCGGGCACCAGCAACTGACTCCCCTTGCGCTCCCAACGTCACCAAATCCACAAGACTCGTCACAGTGCACTTTTGGCACCTTTCTGCAAGGGTAAACATTTTCCTTGGATCATATACAAGTGAATTTCTGCATACTTAAATGTCCTGATTTGCCTGCCTGGACAGCACTTTAAATCCAGCGGAAAAGGTTTGAACTGTTGCAGCAACACTGTTGAAATTGAAACTTGAATTTATGCTTTTTTATAATAAATGTTATATAATAATTTCAATATAAACATCGTTCATTTCTTCCCATTAAATGAAATTTTAAAATACTGTTCAAAAGGAGAAAACAATTCTACCCAGTCGATTGAAAATGCAGAAAAGGTTATAAAAAAGGCGCTGAATCATAAAAAAGAGGGAAAAGTAGCAAAATGTACTAATCTCACGAAAAGGTGCAAAAGGTGCAGACTATTGTGTTTACTTCGCTTCATTTCAACCCCCCAAACACATAAATTAAACTATTTGTAAGAAAACAACTATATTTTTGAAAAGGTGCCGCACTTTGAAATTCTTTCTCTACTCATTACCCGTGTTTCCATGTGCAACTGCACATCGCTGCACTATCAAAGTATTTATCTGTAGTAACAAGACGGGAGGATTCTCACCTGTTTATTTGTTCACACGCGGTTCATCTATTCTCCGCGTCATTCCCAGGCACTAGTTGGCAAGACGACTCCTGCAGAAAAATCGCGAAAATAGGACACAGCGTTATTTGCCGGTTATAAAAAGCTGCGCAGCGATTGCATGCGGTGGTCGCGTAGCTGTCGGCATGGCGGCGAGGCCGTTGGAAGGGGAGCGCGCGGAGAAGTTCTTGTCGCTGCACCAGCGAGGCAATGAGCCCCAGGGCCTCTTCGGCCCCACAGGTAGGGCCTTCCCTCGTTAGTCCCTCGTTAGTCCCGAAAGTGAAGTGCATGTTTTTTCCTCGGGAGATGGTGGTGGTTTCCCCCCACTGAATGGCAAGATCCGGCACCGACCTACCGCCGGCTAGCGGGGTTTCCCCATAACCAGAACTCTCCCACCAGCGGGGCACCGCCCCAACCGGGACAACCTCAATGCTCCCAACCGCTCTCCTGGAATATGTGTTAGTGTAGTGCATGTTAGTGTAAGGGGAGAGGATAGGAAAAGGAAGAGGAAGGAAAGATCGCGCGTGGCCCGTGGCCCGTTTGTTAGAGTAATGCTCCGGCATTCGCCTGGTGTTTTTCGGTGAAACCACGGAAAACTACCGATCAGAGCAGGCGGCCGCTAGAATTCTCGTCCAGACAGAGTCAGAATTCGACCTAGCTGGAAAGCTAGTGTCGAAAATCCTGCCACCGTCAGGACTCGAACCTAGGACCTCCCGGTCAAAGGCGCTGCAGTGACATCAGTTGATGTACTGAGCTACTGCTCCCGGCTTTGGGTAGTGTAACGTAGTGGTTTGTTCCTGCCTAGCAACATGAGACGTTGTTGGGGAGCATAAAAATAAATAACCAAAATTCTTTGAGAGGTCGTGGTAAAGAGACCTGCTTGGCAGATCCACGAGGCTGACTGTGAATAGTTTCTGAGTTATGTACCGGAGCACAAATAATAACAGTTTTTTGTTATTTGATTGTTCTGAAAACATGTAATTTCTGGGAAAGAGTTGACTGGTGGTCAGCTGACCCATGACTGACCTTGGCAGTGCTAACGATTGCGACGCTACACTAGTCTCCAGAAGCCCCTAGCACCTTCTTGTGAGACTTGTTCAGGGCTACCATAGCTAGGGTAGTTTGCCATTGCGTTCCCTAGAGCCGCCAATTTTGACGTTTGATTTGAACCGGGTTTTGACCGGGTTTGAACTCGCGAATTTGGGATCCGTATCCCGGCAAAATAACCACTATACCATCAAGGCCGATAAGAGTTAAGTGAAGGCAAAAGTATCGATGATTTTAAAACATCGATTCTTTCGAAATCCATAAAAAATTTTAAAAAATGTTCATGATATGTATCCAGTGATATGCATCATGATATGCATTTCCAGTATCAAGGGATGTAGTTCACGGGATTGGCCAATTATCAATAATGAAACAATTAGTTGGCCAACGTTTTTTTAAATTTTTATTTATAATAATTAAATAATTCCGAAACGGTGGCAAACTAATTTTTTCATTGTTCATAATTGACCAATCCCGTGAACTAACATTCTTTATTTCATCAATGGTCGTGAATTCTACAATTGTTAATTTCCAGTATATATTTTATTTGTAGACTGATTTATAGATTTTATTTGTAAACTGACTCAACAGCCATTGACAAATGTCACTGTTGTCGATCCCCAGGCGGCACGAAACCATTTGCTATTCTCAACCTTTCTCCAGTGTTGTTACCTTTTATTAATTATTTTGTACAAGGTAATAGCGTTAAACGGCAATCTGAACCTTGAATACTTAGAACATTCATTAGAACATTAAGATGACTGTCAAATGTGAGGCAGAATATACTTTAAACTCAGTTATGTATCACATTAGAACCGGAACATATTACTTCGAATTTTTCATCGTACTTAAAAAATCGATATTTTAAACATCAATTTTGTCGCTGTTTTCACCGACATCGAAAACCTTTTGGTGATGTATAGAAGTATCGATTATTTGCTAAAACTTGTCATATTTACCCACAGGCTGTGTGCTGCCTATGCGATTCGCCGACAGTGCACAAGAAATCAAAAAGTTCGAAGTGAGGGAAGATGATGTGTGGATAATCACTCCACCCCAAAGCGGTAAGTGAATCTCTATGGTCGACATTACTTCGAGGGAGTTGAATCCGTAACGCGTCACCAGAGTTGCCCTAATGATGCGCCGTAGGCGTTTAGAAGGTAGCCACGGTGTTTGGCAACGCTTCCCTCTCTTAGTGAAAACTTGATGAATTTGCAAACGATCCTACTACTACTATTTAAGTACCGTAACTCGAATGCCATTACTGAACTCCACCGACACCCTTCCATGCCGTCTAGTCATATTCTGTGAATGTTATAAAAAATCAGCTCTTTAAAAAAGAGCATGTACATTTTTTTGAAAAAAAAGAGCAGTTTTTGGGTAATTTAGGCTTGAAACTTACGCAATTTCTAAAAAATTATTTTCTCATAAAGCGCTCCAATTTTTTTTCCACGGATAGAAGAAGGGGTGCTTAAAATAATGACGCAAGTGCAATTTATGGTGAACTCTCCGTATTTCCGAACATTACAAATGATTTTTCCCTTCAACAAAATCTGTTCTAAAAAATCAGCTTATTAAAAAAGAGCATGAACATTTATTTGAAGAAAACTATTAGTTTTTGCGAAGTTTCTGCTTGAAATTAATTAAAAATGTACAGGTGTCTCACCAACTACGAGACACGAGAAAACCCCTTGGAGAAAAGGAACGGATCCAAAGGATATGAAAAATAATTAATTTAATTCTAATTATAATTTGCTATTGAAAATACCAATATTAATTATATTTTTACTCTATTCTACAATTTGTATTATCGGTGTATTGATATACATTCTTAAAAGCAATCGGCAAAACTTAATTGAAATTTGCACAACAATGCGACAATGAACATCTGAGAAGATCTTTTTGAACGACGAGATGGTAACGGAGTTAAAATAAAGCGGTTTTATTTACAGTCGGGCTTGTATTATACTTTACAAGTTAGCCTTTTAGAAATGATTTAAAACCTATTTAACCCTCTGATGCAGACGTGAGGCCTTCGAGGCCCGGTGGTATTTTTAATTTGCAATAGTTGATGATGCAGTACCATCTGTCGTTATTCCTTTTGGTATTCTTCTATTGTAATGTAACGAACGATTTGTGTTTTCGGTGAATTCGAGTTATTTGAAACCGAGTTATGGTTCACTTTTCTTAAATATGCTTTCATCACAGAAGTGGGACTTCGGAAGTCCGGCGGTGATGTACACCCCTACACGTGCCGTTCATGGGAGCGCAACGGGAGCCGATTGTTGGAAATTTGAGAGGCGGATGTATTGATAACAAATATGATGTAAAATCAGATAATACATTGTTCCAATTCTGTCTGAGAGTGGTTTACAATCTAAAATAGTGAGTGAGCATTTAGCCTACGTTGCTCGTGGCATTTGTGTTTTGAAGCGATGATTTTACAAGAAGAAATCGAGAATATTTTAAGTGAATCAGAAACGAGTGATGTTGGTGAATTTAGTTCAAATGACGATGGTGATCCCAATTGGGAGCCTTGCTCATCTTCAAGATCCCTTAGACAAGATGAAGAGTCCAGTGATTCATTTTTTTATTTATATATTTATTATTCAATTGACATGGTTCAGTATTAATACTTTTTCACATGTTTTTGGACTGGCTTAGAGCTAATTTAATCTAAAACTAAATCTAATCTGTATACTACACAGATGTAGGATGCTCATTGAGCACCTACGCCCAGCTTACATCGGAAAAAAGTTGCAAGATGGCATGTACCGGATGTCTATTACGGATTCGGGTCGCGAAATTGTTGTAAGTGGCTAGGTTGTAATGGGCTATTTGATTTACGGAGAATATATTTGAATAGAAGTTGTTCGATAGATGAGCAATGAGGTGCTTGATGGATGGTAGATGTAGTTCTCTATGGAGTTAATCATTAGAAATGAACCATGGGGCGTGAGTGGCTAATATTAAATATTTGTTTTGCATTATTTGCATTTGATTGATGTTTGTCGGTGAAGCGTTCGTCCAAATGGGGCAGGCGTACAGCAATAGAGGTCTGATTATTGTTTTGTATAGGGTTACGGCATTGTTTAATGAGAGACTGATTTTCTGATTTAGTAGTGGTTTTAGCTGTATTAATTTAATTTTGGCTTGTTGAATTTTCGTTGGTATGTGGAATTTCCGAGTTAATCTTGTATCAAAGTTGAGTCCTAAATATTTAACACTTTGGTTGTATGGGGTCCAGGGGATTACGTAGTTATTAATTTGCAGTTGAATTTTATTGCAAGTGTGTTTTAATGAATGGTTGGACATGAATATGGCAGTATCGTCAGAAAATTGTGCGATATGTGTGTAGGGAGAGGTAGGTATATCGAATGTATAAAGGTTGAAAAGGGTGGGTGAAAGGGGGGATCCTTGGGGATCCTGTTTTTATTTTGCGAGGGTTGGAAACGTGGTTCTCTGCTGTTACTGTAAATGAGTCTGTTATAAAATGTTTAATGATTTGTAGTAGGTAACTTGGGGTTTCGATGGTTTTTAACTTATATATTAGGCCTGGGTGCCAAACTCTGTCTGTGAAATATCTAGGAAGGTGTGTTATGTGTTCTAGAAGGCAGTATGGATGTGTTCGGATATTCGAAGTAGCTGGAGTGAGGTGGATAATTTATTGATGAAGCCAAATTGGTGTTTCGGTATGGTCTGGGTTATGTTTAGATGTTTATTGAATCTTTTTAGTATTATTTTTTCTAGAATCTTGGATAGAGATGGGAGGAGACTGATTGGTCTGTAGCTTTCGGTATGGTTATGATTTTTATGGGGCTTGGGTACGGGGATTATGTTGGAATTTTTCCATATTATTTGATAGTATTCTGTTCTGAGAATTGAATAGTATATATTATTAATGTAGGCTAATGTAGGGTTAGCCAAGTTTTTTAATATAATATGACTTATTTTATTGTGCCCAGGAGCTTTTTTAAGAGGAAGGTTTTTGATTAGTTTTTACTTCCATTTGGAGAACTGTATTTTATTCTATGGGGAATATTATAATTGGGTGCTGATGCTATTTGTGATATATCCATGTGAGCAGAGTGTGTGGGAGTGCTGTTAGGAGTGAACGATTGCTCAAAGTAATTAGCCAAGGCTTCTGCTTTCTCTATTGGTGAAAAGTTTTTACCTGATGGTGTATTTGAAGGTGGTATGGTTGTTTCCTTTTCAGGATACTTTTGGTGAACTGCCAAAGCGAATTGTTTGATGTGCTCAATGATTGTATTAGTGTATTATAAGTTGAGTGGTTAAAATCTATTATTGCTCTTTTAGTTATTGTAGTTAGTAAGTTCAGTTTTTTTAAAAATTGGAGGCGATTTTGTTATACTCCAAAGTCTTCTAGTTTCGTTTTTAGTTTTGATTAAGTTTAGAATGGACTTGGGTAGTTTTGCGTTGGATGTTTTTGTAATGTAGGGAGGCTTGTTGTCTTGCAGGGATTTGACTGTGTTATTGATTATATTATTTAAGTATGAGATTGCTTGTTCAATTTCCTGGGGTATTTAATATATTAAATTGAGGTGTTTTATTAGTAATTATACTTTTAAACGTTTTCCAATTAATGCGTGTGTTTAATGTGTGGGTGGGGTTGTAAAGGGAGAAATTTGTTGGGTTGAAATGATGACACGAAGATGATCTGAATCCAATTTAAATATTGGAGGACTATGAAATTTGACTTGTGTGTTGCTGATTGCAATATCCAATATATCTGGGAATTTGTTCTGGTCGTGGGGGTAGTGTGTTGGTTCAGGGGGAGAGATTACTTGCAATTTTAAATCTGCTATTATTTTAGACAATTGTAGGCGTGCAGTGTTAGTTGTGCAGCATCAGTGAAAGTTTTTGGCATTGAGGTCCCCAACAAGTATTGTAAGATTGTTTCGTTGGAATAGTGATCCAAAATTGGTGCTGTGAATTTTGATTTTAGGAGGTTTGTCGGCTACTATGAGAGTTGTTATTCTATTGTCTATTGGGAATTTAATGGCTATTGTTTCGATTCCAGGGGTATGGGGTAGGCTAGTTTGAATATATGGTACTGATTTTTCTATTAGAATTATAACATACCCTCCATTTGAGTATATTCTGCCTGATCTGTGATTATTATATCCAGGTAATTTGAATGTTTCGTTTGGTTTTAAATGTGTTTCGGTAATGCATGCTAATTTGAAGTCTTTGGCTGTTAGGAAGTACGATAATTCAGTTTTATTATTTTTGATGCCGTTGGCATTCCAATTTAGTAGATTTAGTTTGTTAGTGTGTTGTAGAACCATTATATTAAAGTACGATGACATTGAGGTGTGTATGTTACTGATCATTGCTGGGATGATTGAGTTGATAATGTTTACGATATGAGTTGTAATGGAATTTATTAGAGAGTGTATGAATGGATGATTATTATTATTGTTATTACTGGGGTTTCTATCGTTTGGTACTGTTGGGTTTTTGTTGAGTTGATAAGGTGGATTAGAGTTGGAGGTTGCTGTTGGCTCGAAAGAGAAATTGGGGATGTTGTCTGTACGTGGAAGGTTTGCGAAATTTATTTATTTATTTATTTATTTTACGTCGAAATTGTCGGAATGTAAGCGAGGTGGGGTGTTATTGTTGTATCTGGTTCTGGGGTTGGTTGTGAATTTTTGGGTGGGGATTTAAAAACATTTTTAAATACTATTGAGAATTTTTTATTAGCGGAATCTTTGTAGGTGTGAAAATTTCTTTTAGTAGTTATCAGACGTTTAATTGTTTTTGTAAAGTCAATTATTGTTTTGAACTTTAGTTTTGTTTGATTATTTATTATATTCGAGGTTAACTGATTAGAAATATTGTTTTTTATTTCTCTATTAAACTCGGATAAGTTCGTTATATTATTCACATAAATTGGTGGAATCTTGACATTTTCATCTTGTATTGGGGTGGAGTTCATATAATTAAATCTGGAGTCAGGGTCTTTCAGTTTTTCTAAGGGAGCATATCTATTACTAACTGGCACTAAATACACACTATTAGCACTGATGAAAATGAACATCCTCCTAAAAAATCAGTCATCAGAGTCATTGAATGTTCTCTCACCGCTATTTGCTGACCTGTACACAGTTTCTTTGTTTTCGCTCACTGCTTTTGTTACGCCTTGGGCTGCATCGCTGGCAGTTTGCTGAGTACTGACCTTAGTAGCCCCGCTTGGCATTAGTTCCTGAATTTCGGGGATTCAAGTTTCCTGGGCTCCCGCTTGCGGCGGATGTTGATTGAGAATAGCGTATTGGAGACCAATGTAGTCTTGTTGAGCAGCCCTGCTTTGATGTTCACCATGGGGTGGCGGTGTTGTGATGAATGTGGTGTCCATGGCGCAGTCTGTATTATACAGAGCGGCCATGGCCCCGGCTATGATCTGCCCTAGGCCAGGGCTGCTGGATATAGGTTCACTTTCAATGATTGATGAATTTAGTGCTGCAATTGGTAGCACTAATAATTGTCACTCCAGATGATAAAGGTACGTTGTGCACATTAACTTAAACAAGCCTTAACGGCAGGCACTTCACTGTTCGGAACAGAGCTGGGCGCGATGTGGACTCCGCGACGGCTCGAAGCGAACTGACAGTGATGCATGTTCATCTGGATGTGATTCCAACAGACCTGAATCTGATTTCAACGAGGAGCCGCGTATTTAATCTTCAAGTTTGCATTTCATGATATCCAGAAATGGATTTCAATGGCACGGAAGCGCGCCAGCATCTAGTAGATGTCGTGTACAGACTTTCCTCCGCGTTCCTCCTAGGATCGTAAAGAGCATTGCGAATAATAGAGCACTAAAATTTTTCCATTTGCTGATTTCTAAAGAAATGAAAGAGGACATTGTGCGATGCACAAACCGTGAAGCTGCACACGTAGCAGCTGCCAGGACTAAAACATAGGTAAACGTAACTTTGGAAGAGTTCAACGCTTTTCTTGTTATTATTTTATGTGCAGGAGTAAACAAATTGTAGGACACTTCTGCTAGAGAATTAGTCCTAAATCCTAGAAGCGATCCATTTTTTCGAGCATGTTTGAATGTGACAAGATTTTAGGATGATTTATGAGCTTTGATGACCCTAAAAATCGGGAACAATAATTGGAAATAGACAAATTTACAATATTTAGTTACTATTTAGTTGCATTAGGTCACTGTTCACAAAAATACTCAATCACTCTACAACCCTGACGAGTGTGCGACAGTTGACGAGCAACTCATTAGCTTCCGTAGACATTGTAGATTTGTAATGTACATGCCTAATAAACCCACTAAATACGGGATAAATACTCTTTTGGTTATGTGACTAAGCAAATACGCTCTGAACAGCTCCATTTCCACAGGTAAATTGCCAAATCAAACAGTAGCCAACAATCATGCTACCAATACAGTGAAAACTCTTTTCGAAAATTTGGTGAGAAGAGGAGGATACAACATTTCGTCAGATAATTTCTTCACGAGTATTCCTCTATCACAGAATTTTCTCCAAACTAAAATATGTCGTTGGTTGGTGCTATGAGTGAAAGAAAACAGAAATTTCCGTTGAAATGGGAGATTCAACAAAATGGCAAGAAGTTTACAGTTCATCGTTTGGTCACAATGGACACTTGACCTTGGTTTCATACAAAGCTAAAAGGAACAATATCGTCTATTTGTTCAGTGCACTAAGATAAAACGGTAGATACAGACGAAAGAAAGAAAACCGAAATAATTTCTCATTACAATAAGACTAAAATTGGCGTTGATAAGATGGATAAGTTAGGAGACGATTATACTTGTAGAAGGCAAACTCGGCGATGGCGTAGGAGATTGTTTTACAGCATGATGGATGTTGCAGCGCTAAATGCATACACTATTTATTATAAGACTAATTTCCAAAAATTTAACGCACTTTTTCTTTTCTTTATAGGTGTATGTGCTAAAATTGACAGAAAATCCAAAACATAGTGATAAATATCAACGTAATGTTTGCAAAACACACAGTTGCGCAGCCACAATGTATCTTAATTGTAAATAAAATTGTAGAATATTGGAACAGTAAAGTACAAGTAAATGGGTAACTCTATATTACTCTGAAATAAAAGTGAAAAAACATTGATAATTCATTGAAAATATATACATTCGAGTAAACATATGTGCCGAGCCTCGGTGGCCCAACTTCTGTAAACCAGAATCAGCAACTTTCAGCGCAACAATTAAGTCTGCAAAAATTGTCGGAAGTGAATCAATGTGGAAATGCTTGGATGCAAGTACCTCAGCAGATTCTACAATTACCACCTCAACAGCAACAATCCGAGGCAATGCAACAAGCATTATTTCTGCTAAGCGCTTATCAACTTAACCGAGGCTCTACAGACGGGAACCCAGAAGTTACTCAAGGTAAAACTGCCAACGTTGCTTCTATAAGCAAAACAGTGGACTGCCCATGTAGACTCCCAGTGAGTGGACATTGAGTAAATTGTCAACATCGGCACTATCTTCTGAGAAAAATCAACCTAAAAGCAATCCCAATACCATTCAGTATAATGTGCCTACTCATTCACAATTCGATCTCATCTGCAAAGGTGAAGCGGAGACACAAAATGATGTGCATAACAACATAAAGATCCTTCCTTTCTATGTTTACCTCAATCAAAATGACTAATTTAAATTAATTGAAAATTTAAAACACCTAGAAATCTCTGAGTGCCTTACAAAACCAAATGGAGAATATATAAACTTCACGCGAATATCTTACTTTCGGAACACCTTGTGAAACAGGAAACATATAGTTTCATACTGTCACTCTCACGTGTATTTTTAAACTTAGTTTAGGTCGCCACTCAGGGAGATCAGGATACCTCTTACGATACTGTGAAAGAACTGCGATATCAACAAAGAATACACACACGCATTCATGAACAAGAAATTTGAATTTAATAATCTTAAAGAAGAAACTCATGAAAATTTAAAAGCATTATTTCTCCTGAAGTTTTCTTTTACCAGGATTATAATTGACAAATTTCTTAAGATAAATTACAAAATGGCGATTCGAAACGGAAGAACAGTTATCTTTGCAGATGATACAAACATTCTTTGCAATAAATAAACCGAAAATAGTAAAATATCTGATGTTTCAAATTGGTTTCGTAATAACAACTTAATAAGAAATGAAAAGAAAACGGTTTTAATGCAGTTTTCCATTTCAAATAAACAAATTTGTGCTCCATTGAAAATGAACGGTGTACCAATGACTAATGTTAATGTAACTGAATTTTTAGGTCTCTGAATTCAGTCTAACCTCAAATGGAACGTCCACTTAAATGAATTGGACACAAAATTAAGTTCATTGTGCTACGCGTTCAGAATTATTTCAAATTCAGTCAGCCTTCATACTGTTCGTTGTGTATATTTCTCGATTGTTCATTCCCGTCTGAGATATGGCATAATATTCTGGGGAAATATATCTTATAGCTCCCAGACATTTAGATTACAAAAAAGGATTGTACGAATAATAACCACATCCTACTCACGTGATTCTTATAAGCATATTTTTATTAATCTATGAATTTTACCGTTTCCTTGTCTGTTGATTTACGAAACAAGTGATTTTTTAAAAAAAATGACTTGCTTAAGGGCAAGAATATATTTTCAGAAAACGCCGATGTCTATAACTATAACACTCGACGTAGTAAACATATTCATCATGTGACAGTATCAACAGGTCATTACAAAAAACTTCACATACAATATATGTAATCTGAACGAAACATTCCGGGTGATATGCGGCGAGGCCGTTCCTTTCCGTTGCGTCGACCCTGCGGTAAATGTAGTGATTCAATGTGCAAAGGAGCTCACGCAAACCCGCGATTTGCTCTTTAAAACTACACCCTCTCAGTTCTGGAGACAATGTATTCACCCATACCCATTCTGAGCCAATCTGTACGCCACAAGGTACTATTTTTTAATTAATGAAATACTACAAAATTAGTGAAAATATTTGAATTATTAACCGTAGAGAAAGCAAGGGAAGATTGCAGAGTGAGCATGTTCTGAATTAATAAATGCGTGTGCTGTCAGAAACAAAACGTTTACTCTTTGAAAGACTGAAAACCTCAGCCGGTACAAAAATATCGTGTAAATAAAAGTAAGAAATACTTTAAAATACAGAAACAAAAGGTAAGTTAACAACTCTAGAAATAGCTTGATTTATAACATGTACTCAATATGTGCACCATCAACGGATATACAAATTTGAAGACACTTGTAAAGAGACCTTCGAACAGAATTCAGAGTTCCACGTGAAATGGCATGACAAGACGCGTGATCTTGTAGTATTTCATTAATTAAAAAATAGTACCTTGTGGCGTACAGATTTGCTCAGAACATGGCTATGGGTGAATACATTGTCTCCAGGACTGAGAGAGTGTAGTCTTAACATTGCGTCACTCGCGCGGCCATTCGTAACACCAGTACTCGCGCGTTGGACTCAGTCCAACACAACTATTAACGAGTTCATTTTTGTCATTAACATTATTTTTTACATTTTTCTTATATATCTGTGCTTATATTATAATTGAATATACCATGGAAAGATACGTAAATAATTAGTTGCAAACCATTTTTAAGATTTTATTATATTTCCGGTACTCGCGCGGCCATTCGTAGCAGGAGCACTCGCGCGTTGGAGTACGTCCAAAGCCCGCATTATTTAGTTATAACATTTATGTATTTGCACACTAACGAAGAAAAATGCATAAACACGACATTTAAAATATTAAACGTTCTCATATTACAGAAAAAATATCATTTTTATCAATTATACAAAAACACCGTTCTATACGCCAGTACCCGCATGTTGGATTCTATTGAACAGGCACTAAGATTTTACTTCATGTTATGGCGACACTACGGTTAATAGAGATAAGAAATTTATCGACATCCTTCCCAGATATTATTCGTGGAATAGAAGCATTGCTTTTGTACGTGGAAGGCTAACATTCCTTTCTTAACAAGAAAAGAAACGTCTGTACGCGTAGGCTTCCGCGGCTCGAGTCGATAACTTCTTTGCTGTCCGGGTGACGCCGCGTAGTGGGCTGAGAGGCCTCTCAGCCCACTACGCGGCGTCACCCGGACAGCAAAGAAGTTAAAGAAACGTCTGTTTGACTCTATCCAACAGCGCGAGTGACGGAGTGTTAAAGAGCAAATCGCGGATTTTCGTGAGCTGCTTTTCACATTGCATCACTACATTTACCGCAGGGTCGACGCAACGGAAGGGAACGGCCTCGCCGCGTATCATCCGAAATTTTTCGTTCAGATTACGGAAATCAGCAGTAGACGTGCGTCTTTAAAACTTAATTTCTCGAAAATTTTGTTATGTAACATATGGCGATATGCATATTTATGTGAGCTCGTCTCTTCACGCTTGCTATGATGAGCTAAAAAAATCTATAGGGTTCCATTTAAAAAATCGAAGTTGAATAAATATCTCTGCAATAAAAAATGCATTAGAATAATATTATGCATAACAATATGTCCCCCTTGCATATAGTAGTTGTAGTGAAAACCGCATCTCAGAAAACCGCATCTCAACCATTTGGACTGTATAAATATGAACATGTAGCAAAATTATACCGCAGCGTCTGGGTCAATGACTCCCATCTCGTCCACTTTCCCTGATCCGTTGAACCAGTGCTGAGATGGTCCCTTGTTTGCTTGTGGATATAAATGTAACTTCATTATCTGTGCACGACTTCTAGAAGTCAGTGGCAAATATAGTTATTCAAATTATAGTTCACCATGATGTCGTTGCAGGAAGTATTATTCCTTGATGAAAGACATGAGGGATAAGAACTTTATTGCTGAGATATCCTTGAAAATAAATTTTATTACATTGGAGCGAATATTTTGTTAACAATCCTTGCAAAAAACGCTCATTTTCTTTCTCTATTCAAAATTCAAGTAGTATATGGCTTAAGATAAGGATCACATAATTTTGAAAACGTGCACGGAATTCATTTATTCTCATAGCACGTTACATACAGTTTTTGACGTAAAATAAATAAAATATAAATAAAACTCATTCTAAAAATACGAACGCATAGGTCTTACTCTTGTTTATCAGTGTGGGTGGGCTTACTACCCAATTTGCATTTTTTTGCGCAATCCTGGAGGAGTTATCGGTGAAGGATGCACCTAGATACTAAACATTTCTCACTTGCCTAACGAAAGGAAATCTTATATCTTAGTTCGCCTTGGATAACGATTCTTGGGTCCACCTCAATCTCTTCTTTTAAACTGGTAGGCCATCAGACCAATCTCCTTTTGTCATTCTTGAAGATCTGGAAAGAAATAACCATACACATACAGAATGAACCATATTGCATTCATTTTGACCTCTTATGGAAATGTTGGTGTTATGGTTCACCTGGCAATGCGGGGGCATTAATACCTCACAGGGAACGTTTTCTAAACAATGCATCATAACCAATTTCATTTAGAATTTTCTTGCATAATGACTAGATTGTATGTTACTTTATGATAAATTCTGAATAATCAAAACCATGAAGTATGGCCAAAAGCTATCGAAATTGGTGTTACATACCGGGAGCAAAAACGGTAACGGCGGTTCCAGCTCCACGTTCCTGAGGCAAATGACGGCTTCTAGACCACGTTACGTATTTACCGGCTCCTCCACCAATCCTAATCTGCCCCTGGGAACGCCCTTCACTGCATTTTACTCCCATCTAACGGCGGTTCCATACTAAGTTCACAGTGGGAAATGGGCCATATAACAAACCGGTCCATATTGCACCGAACCCGGTGTCCCAAACCTACCTATGCTTACCTGGGCTCGTGTGGCCGGCTAGCTCAGAAAGCATGTAGATTAAAGAAGTATGAATGGTAGACGGATTTAGCTACGTGATGAATAAAAAAAATTATTTAGAACACAAATGAACTTTAATGAAAGACTTAAATTTTTAGCATACAAAAATCAAGGTCTGAGCAATTACTTCTTCTATTTTTACGCTATAAAGCTAATACATTGAATTGAACTTAATATTGTAAGGAAGTCGCCAATGCGCGGCGAGCACTTCCTGGAGGCTGACTATACCCCCTGGATAAAAGTTTCTTTCATAAACAAGCGTTGCGCCTGAAGGGCGTACTGAAGATTTTGCCGCAGCTCGACAAATCAAAACACAGTCACCGTTTGCAGGCAGGTCCGCTGGGATGGGCAACCTCCACAGGTCGCCGAACCTCACACCAGGCGGCGTGTCTCGTGGGTGCAGAGGAAGCCCTTGACTCCCGCGTCGGCGGCGGCGGTTGCGGTGGCGCAATGTGACCACGGCGACGGCGGCAGCGGCGACGGCGGTGATGCAGTGATGGTGACGATGATGGTGACGACAGCTCAAGACTCAGGCGTCCGACAGCGCGATAATAATCGTCACGTAAATTATGACGTGCGACGTGGGCGTGATCGGCAGAGATCAAAAGAGAATATACTCGACAAATGAGCAACCGGAGGAACTACTCGTCCTCAATTTAAAGTAGAGGGACACTGCCCTTCTCCCGCTCCACTGCTCTGCGAGCTGAGCGCACGTCAGCGCTCACCTCTCCTACCGTTCTGATCCGCCTACTGGGATCTCTCCCACCGTTCTGATGTGCCTGCTCGGCGCATGCCAGCGCTTACAAGCCTTTTCTCCCCCCCCCAGTTTCCCAAATGTTCTAGAAGTTTCCAGAAATTTTACTAAAACGTGCTTCTATTGGCGAAAAGTTCCTACGTCTTACTTAAATTTTATCCAATAAGCTCTTGCGTCTCGCCGGTGTGTCGAGCGGAATTTTCCATAATGCGCTCTCACTCGCACACTTTTTGTAAATAAACGCAGGTGGTCTCTCCCGGAGTTTCCAAACTGCGCAGCCCCCTTTCCCAGCTAGATCCCCAGGCATAAACCCGCGTCGGCGTTGGCGAAAACAAACACAGTTCCCCCCCGTTTGCCTGCCCCGAGATGTCGCGGCGGCAGCTATGCGGAACAAATTAGCCGCCCGACGGCTCAGAAAAGACGCAAAAGGCGCCAGCACGTGATTACGCAACATTTTGTTTACGATTATCCGGGGTACAATATTCGGTATCGTTACAATATTGCCCTCAGACGTGTATATACTGTACATAATGTATGATACAATATATTAATAAAAAACTTACTTCCTTGGCGTTTAGTTCTGTAATGGGCCAGTGATTGTTAATTGTAAAGAACATTAACAACTTCCATATTATAGGGACCACATGGACCCAAGAGATGGTGTGGTTGCTTGTTAATGGCTTGGATTATGATAAAAGCAAAGAAACGTCGCTTTTCAAGAGATGTCCTTTTCTCGAGTAAGTTGTCGAAACATTTTCATATATGGTGCAGGTTATGGAGTATATATTACAATATTGTGTCTTAGGTTTTCTCGGTACCTACCAGAAACAATTGTAAAAAACCTTGAAATGGATACGCTGGAATTTACTGCCAATGATGCCTCGCCGCGCTGTATTAAGAGTCATTTGCACAAGCACTTGCTTCCCGAACAGCTGTGGACGAAGAAGCCTAAGGTAATGTGACTTTTCGTCGAAATAACTTTACTTATGGAATGTTGTTCTTGATATTGTGGGTCTGAAAACTTGTCCATTTGTTCTTCCCCGACATGGATAGTACTATATACTCCAACTTAAACATGGCTGTACTTCAAGGTCACAAGCTGGAATAATAGGGGGGGGGGCAATGTTATACAATCGAGAGCTCCAATATCAAAAATGTAAGTCCTAACGAAGTTCCCAATTGGATGATAGTATTGCCATCTCCTTCCAGCTCGTGACCTTGAAGTGCAGCTATGTTTATTTAGGAGTATAGAGAATTTTCGAATTTGACACATGAGATGAACCCAACGCCACCAAGTTCTTGACTTTCATCCTCTCCGCCAAAGACTGACACAGTTATTTATTTAAAAAGACATATATCAAAGATATCCATTCTTTATTAAATTCAACTTCACAATGTGACAAAATTATTAAATTTCTAAGTGCTGCAAAACTAGAAATATATATATATATATATATATATATATATATATATATATATATATATATATTCTTTTCTTGTAATAAATGAAATACAATTCACATGCTTCTTATATTAAACGTGCCTATTTGTGAATGTTTCAAATTGTTAAAAGACAAGATCATGAAATATTATTACATAATTAAATGTGTATATTTTCATACAATGTAAAATTGTAAAACAGTTTTTGATCGCTTCTAACCATGTATGTTGCAGAGCGATTTAAAATAATTTAAATAAATAAAAGACTAACACAACTTTCTCGGTGTGTTACTTGTATCGTTCTTTGGGTGAGCGGTCATGGAATCTAATTATAACGGGAAATGTCAAATCATTTAATTTTGCCGGTTATTTAGCGAAGTTGTTTTTACTTCATGTCACATGCTTGACGTGGCAAACTGATCATTTCCCGCCTTTTGAATATCCTCCCCTCCTTAGCCGGTTGTGAACCTAAGAACTCTGGTTTTGAATGTTAATCAATTTTAACATTGAACTGTTTAACGAAAGAATCAAAATTAATGACATAAGTATTAAAGTTGATTATACGAAAGAATTATTATTACCATACGTTGAGTATTGTTTCGAAATATCTGAACTTTGAAACGAATAAAAAGAATTGGTGCTATTTATTTTTAATATAAATTACGGTCTGTAACCACATACTTATATATTTATCGCTTAAGTTTGCTAATCTGAAATAAAATAAACCAATTGAATATAAAATGAAAATGAATTCCATATACTTACAATTTCATTTTTTAGATAATTTTTGTAGCGCGGGAACCCAAGGATGTTGCTGTATCTTCTTTTCATCAGTATGAACTGGTGAGAGGTTACAATGGAGATAGAGAATTTTATTTTCAGTGTTTTTATGAAGATATGGGTAAGATAATGCTAGTCTAATTTTCTTTTTTAAATGATAACACTTTAACTTCGCACGCTGCGATCGGAATCATGACCTAGACACTTGAAAGAGAATAGGAACTCTTTGTTTTATTTCTTATTCTAAGTGTAAATATGCCTCAATACTTTCACAAAAACATTTTTTTTCATAGAAAGATTTAAAAGTTGTTCAGTCGAGATTACTAGTTAAATTAAAGTATCGTTGAGGTACATGTATAATTACATTGAATTAACACAATGGTAACATACCTTCTAGTGTTCTACATCTGATAATCCTTAACTCAAACTCAATTCACGTAAGGGTTCTACATTTTTTCTGAAATAAATGTATTATAATATCACAAGAGTATTGGAAATTGTGAATTAAAGTGACTTAACAAAAATTTCCTATACACGCAAGGTATATAGTATAACTACAGTATAATATACGTTAATAAACTCAAATAAAACGATTAAATTAACAATTAAACGAAACAGTTGGATATTGTAATTTTAACATTACAAAAAGTCTTATCATCCTCCTGGAACACGCGATTTAAAGAAACCTGGAGGATGGTGGTTCAATTATGACTTCGGATTCACCGCGTCCACATACTTAGGCATGTGTCAAGTCTTTGGGTCTGGCAACAAAAAAATAAAATGGTTTATCTCGATTAAAAGAACTGGAGAGGGTGGCGCAATTCTGGTTTCAGAATCGGATTCAGCGCGTCGACACAGATAAACATGTGTCAAGTCTTTGGATCTGACAACTGTATTTTATTTCGTGTGCCTGTGTAATTTATTGCTAATAGACAGCTGGTATTGGGTCAAGATTGAATCAATGGTTTCTTACAACTGGGCACTCAGCACATGAGTCAAATAGCAGTTTGTTCCCAAGGACACTCGAAGTAAAAATTCTATTTAAAAACCAAGACTAAAGATAAATTAAATTCAATATTTTAAATAATTTATTTACTAGAATTCACAATTATTGTTTTATTTCGACAATAATTATTTGAATTTTTAAAATAAGTTTATTTTAAAAATTTCGTTGCGCCCTTAATCCTATTTATCGACGCAATGGGTCTCTTCGCCCCTGGTCGAGCGTTGAGCGAGGAGTAATCCTCCATTAATATCTGTCCATCCAGAGGACGCTGTATTTTTATGTCTCGTTTTGTCTCGTGTAGTCAGTTGTCAAAGAGGACCGCCAGGTAGCATTTCCGCGTACGCGCCTCTTACTTCAAGCGCCCCTGCGTCACTACCCAGCGGCCAGAATTGAAAAAGAATTAGGAAAGGAATAGGATTTAGGGCACTTCACAGGGGTTGGACTAGCCCTTGTGAAGCCGCCAAACTCGTTTTGTTGGAACAAATTTCACATGAGATTTGACGGGAATCGAACCCGAACATCAGTGGTGAAAGGCTAGCGACTTCGCTATGTATCACGAGCGAGCCCTAGTTTCAGGTACAGAGAGCCACACAAAATTTTATGCGCATATAGCATCTCCATTACCTTCTCTAACAGTAACAGTATAGCTCCTTCTTTATTATTATCCTAATGTATCATTAAAATTAAAAAAAAAATGCTTACAACATGGGATTAAATATAAATTTATCTCTTGTAGAAATAATATTGCCTGTCCTTATGTTTCTAAAATTTGTCTTACAATACATATATGTTTTCAGTACAATTTACTCCTTTGTGGGAACATATACTTGAATTCTGGAAGATGAAGGATGATCCAAATATACTTTTCAACACTTATGAGGAGATGAAACAGGTAATATAATATATTAAATTAAGACAATTAAAATGAGTTAGAGGTAAAAGAAGCTGTAATCATTCCGCTATTTTCCTTGAAAAATCTCGCTAAAAATATTTTGAATTAACGGTGCTTCTATAATTTATACATTTTTATTAAAGTAGAGGGCCTATATTTCAAATACTCCATTTTACAGTAATTGAAATTAGTTCCAAGTCACTATTTTCCTACATCTTCAGAAAACTTGAATTGAACACAGGACACTTGAGAGAAATATTTTTAAAAAATCGTGACTAGTCAAGTTACCATATGCAACACAATTTGTCGTATTATCTGTAACAAAACAATAAACTAATAAAATTATACTAATTATATTGTAATTTATTAAGTATATCTAAAGTTTCAGCCATCTCTTGCAAAACTCACATCACCAAACTGTTTGAATTACTGCTAAAACTTTACATCTAAGTCTCTTTCAACAAAATGTGTGTTCACAAATGCATTACACCGGGAAATACATCTGTTATGTAAAAATTTAACCACGCCCTAAAAGTTAAAAAATACATAGTATGAGTAATTTTTGAAAATTATTACTTTTATTCTTTCTTTGACGTACTTCATTACTTCTTTCTTCTAGAGATAAACAAGTTACATGTAAAGTACATTTCTTTGAATGCTAATGATCTGAATCGATGCCCACTAGGATTTACCAGCGGTCATCCATCGAACTGCGAAATTCCTGGGAAAAAACATCTCTGAAGAACAGGTGACTCGCCTCGCAGAACATCTGGACATTAAAAGAATGAAGGAAAACCCTTCGACGAACTTCATTGATCTGCTGAGGCAGGTGCGCATCAGCGAGGAGCAACCGTTTATTCGGAAGGGCGTCGTTGGAGAAGGGCGCCGCTTGATGTCGCCAGAAATGGCAGCGCGATTTGACAAGCGCACTCGCAGTGTGTTCGAGGACACCGGTGGCTGTCCTTGGGTCATATGAAACAATCCTATACTTCGGTTTTTATAACGTGGCGCGTCAAGGTCTGTCTTCAAGATGGAATATGGCACGGCTTTTCGCATCTTTCTCGATCATGCCGCTAGATGTCGGTTGATCTGCAGTACCGCTTGATACGGTCGCAACCATGTAACATCTAGCGGCACGACCGAGGAAAATTAGAAAAGATGTGTCATATTCCATCGCGAAGATACGCCTCGACGCGCCACGTTATTAAAACCGAAGTATAATCCACAAGTTAAACATAATATATTTCAATGTGATTTTAAACACTCTTGATACTTCTAAGGGGACATTAGAATATCTGTAAAAATTATATTTCATTTTTTAATTTTATTAATGTTTTTTTATTTCTATTGAATATGTTTTGTATTTTATTATGTTACGTAAATATAATATTCTATATTACATATATTATATATTATTATTTACTTTAAAAAACCGTCTGTTACTTTTTTTTTTCCTTTTACTTTTTTTCCCCAGCACGCAGTACAACCGAACTCAATTTGGGAGTAGGTTGACAATTGTTTAAAATCTAACGATTGTATACTACATTGTTAAGATGAGGAAAGCGTTCATGCAGTAGTCTATACATTATTTCAGTCATACTTTTAACGTAAAAGTAAGTTTATATATATACATATCAAATAATACCAATAATTGGCAGTAGAGGCGTCGAGTGAAGACAAAGCCTGCCGATGTTCTATGCGCGTAATGGTGTCTTTTCTCAGAATAGGGTGCGAAGGGAGGCAACTTCTGAATCTGTCTACCCAGAGATGCGCGAGGCAATTCAGGAAGAAGGAAACGAGCGTGATTATGGGGATTGGTGTGAAATGAAACGCTCGAAATGAGAATACATGTCGTACCAACATAATTAAATGTATATTCATATTTCCGATTGAAAAATATTTCGTGAAATTGTAAGACTCATTTGCATTGTATTGTGAGTGAAATGTATTAACCATTAATTGGTATCGCTTTTCAGCATCTTTAATCGGTAAATGCGGTCTGTGATTCGGTTCACACTTAATTTCTCTCATTCAACGTATTATTTGGCAACATTGAACTTACCTACTAGTTTAAAAATTAACATTGGTTTTATCAAGGTTTATGATGATGTAAAATTTCAAGTTCGAACCCCGGTGATGGAAGGGTTTTCGACAAGGATTTACGACACACATGCTAGGGAACCGGATTAAAGCTTTTGCCTTCGTGCGTGCAAGAACCAGATAAGGGTTTTCCTTCTCGCAGGGAGTACTAGGTTTAAGGTTGGTAAAGTGCATTGTGTAGTTGTGATGGGCGATAGAGGTGCAAATAAGACGTTAATTTGGTAAGTTAAGAATTTATTAATTTCTTTTATTTTCAAACGTTCCGCACCGGAGAAGAAATTATTTGAAGATTCTAATAAAAATTACTGGTAAGTTACACGTTAATTACTTTTTATTTTCAAGCGATCCATACATTCCTTCAGAGAAAGTATTTGTCACGGAATTTAATCTTCACTTTGGTCATACAAAATTTCAAACGTGAAAACATGCGACAAGCTTGCTATAGATACCAAGAATGCATGTGACGGAGATACAAAAGCAAGAAAAAGAAATGAATTGAAAGAAATGAAAGAAATGAATGAAATGAAAATGAAAGAAATGAAATGAAAGAAAAGAAATAAAAGAAAAGAAGGAAACTGCCATTTTTTCTTTCCTTAAAGATGTTGCTTCATCAATGGATCAAAATGAAGAACCCATTGAGATATTTTTAGATCTTTCGAAAGCTTTTGACGTTATTAACCATAACATCTTTCTCTCAAAATTACCTTCTTATGGAATTCGTGGTATTACCCTAGATTGGATAACCTCGTACCTTAAAAATCGATCTCAAAGAGTAGAAATACCGTACTGGCACGAAAGGACATTACTTACTTATCTCTCCAATTCTTTGCCGATTGAACATGGGGTCCCACAGGGTTCTATCTTACGTCCTATCCTCATTCTGTTGTACGTAAACGATATGCCCTCATCTATTAAAAACGGAAGAACAGTTCTGTTTGCCGATGACACAAATGTTCTTTGCAAAAAAGAAACAATAAATAGTACAATTTCAGAAGTTTCAAATTGGTTTTGTAATAACAAATTAATAGTTAACGAAGGGAAAACGGTCTCAATGCAATTTTGCGTTTCAAATCGGCAATCGTATGCTCCATTGAAAATTAACAATATGCAATTAGCTGATGTTAAGGTAACAAAATTTCTAGGTCTCTCAATTCAATCAAACCTCAAATGGAATGCACATATAACAGAGTTAAACACTAAATTAAGCTCATTATGTTATGCTTTCAGAATTCTTCTTATTCTGTCAGTCATCATGCAGCTCGTTGCGTGTATTTTGCAAATGCACATTCCCGCCAGAGAAATGGCATAATATTCTGGGGAAGCTCATCCTTTAGTTCCCAGACATTTAGATTGCAAAAGAAAATTATCCGAATAATGAAAAAATCCCATCCACGTGATCCGTGCAAGCCTCTTTTCATTGAGCTTGGAATCTTATCATTGCCTTGCCTATTTATTTATGAGTCTGTAGTATTTGTCAAAACTGACTTACTTAACGGTGGGAACATATTTTCATGTAATACTGATATTTATAGTTACAATACTCGACGTAGAAATCATGTTCATCAAGTGTCAGTATCAACAGCTCACTACAAGAAATCCACATACAATACATGTACGCTACTTTACAATGCATTGCCAGATGAAATTAACCAATTAAAATTGGTACACAAATTTAAATTAAAAGTAAAATCGTTTCTGCTGCAAAACTGTTTCTATACAATTAGAGACTATACTGATCGCCAAAAAGAAACATAATGTTTACTTTAACAAAAACAAGATATAGTATAATGAATTAGTTTACATTTGCATTGTATAATTTTAAAAAAAGACTCAATATGCCTGTAACAAATAATGTACTTCCGGGTCAATGACCCCCCATGTCGATCAGGTTTTTGTCCAGTTTCCCTGATCCATTGAGCAAATGCTGAGATGGCCCCTTGATTTACTTCTGGACGTAAATGTAGCTTCACTATGCACACGTTTTGTTGAACTTTCCTTTGCTTGTAGTGGTAGTAGAGCTTAGGACGAGTTTCTATTTTGTTAACAATACAGAAAAATCAAGTCTGTTCGTTTCTTTACCGTTAAAAATAAGTATTCTATAATTTGGCAACGAAAATATCTAGTTTTTGAAATGTTAATCTCTAGCCATTTTAAATTTGTTATTATTATTATTATTATAAATCTTTCAACTATTAATAGTTAAATTGTTGGGAAGGGATTCTGAAACTCAAGAAAGCGTGCGCAGATGATTTTCTCCCCCATACGTCACACACAGTTTTTGACTGTTTTTGACTAAATAAATAAATAAATTTACGAAAAACCGAAGCAGCTGAAACTATGATGGAAAATGATTTTCTAGCTGTGAAAAATGACTCAAATACACGGAAAATAGCGTTTGATACGCAGCAGGCATTCCCAATTCCTCATTTCCATGCTATGTGTTTTTCAACTCCAGGCAACTGTGGACTTACATCCTTGGAGTGCATGATGCAAATGGAGGTTCAATGCACGTCTGGGCAGAGGACTTAGCTACTAGGGGATCTCAAGAAATAGCATCACATGTTTGATCTCTTATTTTCAATACTGTTATGTATGGAAAAACAGCGACTTAACAATAACAAGATATTTTTTACAGTTACGCTGTCGTTACAAAATGTTGCACCAAAATCCAAAAGAGAGAGAAACCAATATAACATAGCCGAGTCACCAGATGTTCCGAAGAAGTCCAAGTCCAATAGCCGAAGTCGCACAATTAATCAGAAGGAATCGCCTTGTACACTGCCGGGTCACAATCACTATACTCAACACTATCAACTCCCAAATGACACTCGGTACACTGTTCTGCCGCTATCCCGGCGGCTGCCCGTTATATCTTCCTGCGCGCTGAAGACTCGCCTCCTCGTAGAGGCTTCGCGCGCCGGCCGTTCCGTCCCCATTGGCCAGCTCCTTCTTTGCTCGGCTGCCCAGTTTACGCTCGTCGACGTCACAGCGCGCCGCCTCTGCGGCGCGCTTTTTGGTGTGGCGGACACCGCCGCAACAAATACGACTCTGAAATTCTAGCAGGCAAAAAAAAAAAAAAAATAAATAATAGGCTGGCCAGAACAAGAATAAGAATATTATTTCTTTGTGGTACTACTTAATGCATGACATGATCTACGTTTGTTTGATGAAGTGCAGCATAAATTCTCTCTCCCATGACATAACTTTCTTTACGACAGAGATTTTGGGATTATTGAGAAGAGAAAGAGGTTCACGCCAGTAGTTTACTCTTCAGAGCGTGGGTAAAGATTGTTAAAGAAGTGGAACGAAACAAACATTTTCTTGTAACAAAAATGGAGAGAGAGATGTTCTTTTCCCTCACTTCTATTTTCTCTTCCCTAATCTTACGCAAAACGTGTATTAAAGGAAACTCAGTGCAAGTTCAGAAAGCTTCGAAAATTGAAATAAGGAAAGATAACCCAGGTTTCGTTTTCTTTGCTTACTCGAACACTGATTTAGCTGACTGGCAAGAAGTCAACGTCTTCAAGCGAGGTAAAAGGAATACTAAAAGTTATCTGCCTTTCTCTCAGCTAAGACAGGAAGCTCTCAGTTGCATAAACGCAAGATTTGAGAAAGTTCGTATATTCCATGTGAGTTTTGGGAGTACAATGGAAGCATCCAAAGTGTAACACCGTGCCCTAAAAATCTAAGATTTCAAAAGCATCAGCATTACAATAAAGATACAGAAGAATAAAGTGAAGTACAGGAATCTGATAATGAAGAAAATCATGATTAATGAAACGAGTTAAACCAGTGTTGGGCTGCCGAATTTATCTCTCCTGTTGGGCTGTCAACGTAGCCGTTTGCCTACTCTCTCTCTCTTCTCTGTCTCTCTCTTTTATCTAACTATCCTCTCTCTATCTGATCCTTGCTGCCAAATAAATATAGGCGCCTAGCTAACAACACATATCTTTGCACCTGTTGGACTTCAACCTTGCCCGTCTGCTAGCCAATTACTTACTCTGATTCCACTACTGGCGTGAATCTGTGGTTGCTTCTATACAGAAGCGACAGCATGATACCTGTGTGCGTGCGTGTCAGCATCTATCTACTAAATTATAACGCATTGTTTCAGAATTTTTACTGACAACACAACTATGTTTGTCTTCATTTATTTTAATCTCCAAAATTATTTCTCCCTCTTCCCTTCCAAACACATTGAATAGCTAATATATGACTTATGTTCGGAATAACACACGCTTTTAGACAACACAGATTTATTACACAGAAAGAACTCACGGTACAATTCCAAAGCCAAAAGAATGTACCGTATTACAATAGCCAAAGTTAAATTCCAAAATGCCAGGAGATGTACAAATACAAAGCAGGGTCTAACCGTAACACAACACAGAATTTCCTAATAACTTGCCGGGCCAACTATAACACTATCCAATACAAATCTCCTAGCTCTATTACACCAATATCACGACTCTCAGCGCTCTGCTGTCCGGGCGGGCGGCGCCCGTTCTTAAAGCGGGCGGCGCTGCAGATTCGCACTCCGTCCGCTGGCTCTCCGGCCAGCTCGTCGCTCGGGATAGGGCGGCGTTTTCCAGGCTCCGCTGCCTCTGCCGCCTCCCCTAACTGCCGCCGAGCGCTGCCCTCTAGGCGCGCACTTTGAAAAGTGTTCACAGCCGCGACAATGACCATCATCGTTACCCTCCGAAAACACATATTCATAAGCAAATACCCTTCACGTACCACAAAAATCAACAAATAAAACAAAAAAAGGAAACAACATATCATTCACACTGAAATTAAAATCGCAAATCTCATTCATACTGAATGCGCATTCTGTATACTCTTTATGAATTTACTTATATGCTAATTAACAGCATTTGATCCTCTACAGAATGCGTCACCGTTGTCCACCAAACAATCCATGCAATTCACTTCCCTTTTGCTGGATCGTTGCCGCGACAGACAGCGTAATTCACGTTCGTGGTCGATCTCCAGAGAATCGCACACTCCATCTGTGCAATCGCCACTACGTATCACTTTATTTATTTATTTATTTATTTATTTTACGTCAAAAAAACAGTTAGAAACTGCGTATGACGTGCTATGGGGAAAAGTGAATTGTGTGCACATTTTCAAAATTCTGTGATCCCTACACTAAGTCATATACTACTTAAATTTTGAATTTTTGAAAGGGAGAAAAAAAAACAAAAAACTCCCATGTAATAAAATCTATTTTCAAGGATAAACAAGCAATAAATTTTGAATTTTGAAAGGGAGAAAAAAAACAAAAAAACTCCCATGTAAAAAAAATCTATTTTCAAGGGTGAATAAGCAATAAATTTTGAATTTTGAAAGGGAGAAAAAAACAACAAAAAAAACTCCCATGTAATAAAATCTATTTTCAACATAAATAAGCAATAAATTTTGGCTCTTATTACTTCCTGCCGCGACAACATGGACACGATAATTTGAATAATTGTATTTCCCACTGAATTCTAGAAGACGTGCACAGAAAATGAAGTTACATTTATGTCCAGAAGCAAAACAAGGGGCCATCTCAGCATTTGCTCAATGGATCAGGGAAACTGGACGAAAAACCTGATCGAGATGGGGGTCATTGACCCGGAAGCTGTTGTACAATAGTTGTTACAGGTTGTTTATACTCATTTATACAGTCCAAATGGTAAATAATGCATTATGTATCATTGTTAAAATTAATGTTACTTTTCTTGTGATGCTCAGTATAGTCTCTAATTGTATAGAAACAGTTATGCAGCAGAAACGATTTCACTTGGGATTTAAACTTTTCTATTGAATTTAATCGTTTAATGTCATCTGGCAAAGTGTTGTAAAATAATGTACATGTATTGTATGTGAATTTTTTGTAATGAGCTGTTGATACTGTCACCTGATGAATATGATTTCTACGTCGAGTGTTATAGTAATAGACTTCGGCATTTTCTGAAAATATATTCCCGCCCTTGAGCAAGTCATTTTTTACAAAAACCACTGATTCGTAAATAAAAAGACACGGTAATGGTAGAATTCCTAGATTAATGAAGAGAGGCTTACATGAATCACGTGGGTGGGATTTGGTTATTATTCGTACAATTCGTTTTTGTAATCTAAAAGTCTGGGAGCTATAAGATGTATTTCCCCAGAATATTATGCCATATCTCAGGCGGGAATGAACATTCGCGAAGTATACACAACGAGCAGAATGAAGGCTGACTGAATTTGCAAGAATTCTGAACGCGTAGCATAATGAACTTAATTTTGTGTTCAATTCATTTAAATGGACGTTCCATTTAAGGTTTGACTGAATTGAGAGACCTAAAAATTTTGTTGCCTTAACATCAGTCAATGGTACACTGTTCATTTTCAATGGAGCACAGAATTGTTTATTTGATATGGAAAACTGCATTAAAACCGTTTTCTTTTCGTTTACTATTAATTTGTTATTTCGGAACCAATTTGAAACATCTGATATTGTACTATTTACGGTTTCTTTATTGCAAAGGATGTTCGTATCATCCGCAAAGAGAACCGTTCTTCCGTTTCGAATCGCCGAGGGCATATCGTTTACGTAAAGTAGGAACAGAATAGGGCCTAAAATCGATCCTTGAGGAACTCCACATGGAATGGGCAAAGAGTGGGAAAGGTGCGTACGTAATGTTCCATCATTCCAGTAAGGTATTTCAACTCTCTGAGATCGTTGTTTAAGGTACGAACATAACCAATCTAGAGCAATACCACGAATTCCATATGAAGGTAATTTGGAAAGTAAAATGTCATGATCAATGACGTCAAAAGCTTTTGAGAGATCTAAAAATAATCCAATAGGTGCCTCGTTTTGATCCAATGATGAGGCGACATCTTTAAGAAAAGAAAATATAGCTGTTTCTGTTGATTTTGATTTTCTAAATCCATGTTGGCAATCTGAAAGCGCGTCGTGTTTAGTGAGAAAGGTTTCCATTCGTACGTAAAAAAGTCTCTCTAATATTTTTGAAAAAACTGATAGAAGAGAAATGGGCCGATAATTTTGAATTTCATTTTTGTTGCCTTTTTTGAAAAGCGGCTTAATTTTAGCTGTTTTGAAAATATCTGGAAACGTTCCAGTGCATAAAGATGCATTAAATATGTGAGTTAACGGGTGTATAATGGCATACGCACAAGTCTTTAACAAAGAATCCGGGAATTCATCTAAACCGGACGAATATTTATTTTTTAGTTTACCGATTATTTTGAGAATTTCATAGGAAGAAGTTTCGGAAACGAACATTGTGTCTAAAATTTTGGGTGAACTGTCTGGTTTTGAATTTTGTGGCTGAAGACCCTTAGTGAGATCGGCAGCAATTCTCGAAAAGTATTGGTTAAAGAGATTAGCCACTGTTGCCGGATCGTTCACATTTATATCGTTATATTTTAAAACAACATTCTCTACGGGTTTTCTAGTTGATTTGGTAGTATTTTTTATTATATTCCACATTGCTTTTGTTTTATTATTTGAGTTCAAAATATCCTGATCGTTTTTCATGATTTTAGCCTGCCTTATGACTTTTCGTAACAATGTTTTGTATTTTTTAAAGTAGATAAGGAAATCTTGAGATACGTCATGACGTTTAGAAATAAAGTAGAGAGTACGTTTATTTTTACACGATGTTCTAATTCCTTTTGTGATCCAAGTATTACTTTTTCGTGAAATGTTTAATTTTCTCTTTTTAATAGGAAAGCATGCGTTAAAGAGAAATGAAAGCTTTGAGAAAAATAAATTATATTTTTCATTTGTGTCAATAGCGTTATAAACTGCCTCCCATGATTCTTTCAGCAAGTAGTCCGTAAATAACTTTATGTTAACTGTAGTAAATGCTCTGCACATGCGTGTTTTATTTATTGTGTCAGTATTCATGTTATTAGTAATTGTAAGAATTTGTGCATCGTGGTCACTGTAACCTAGATTATTCGTTATTATTTCATATCTAGTTGTGGTTTTGTTAATTATAATTTGATCTATTGCTGTTTGTGATTTGAGGGTATTCCGTGTAGGTACGTTCACTGTAATATCTAAATTAAAAGAATGAATTAAATTGAGAAACTGCTCTTTTTCGTGGGATTCGCTCAGAAAATCAATATTGAAATCTCCACATACAACAATGGATTTAAAAGAGAGATTACTAATTTTGTTCAGAGTTATCTCTAGATTTTCTACGAAATTGAAATAATCTAAAGCTTGCTTTGTTGGAGGTCTGTAGATGCAAAGTAAAATAATTTTGAGCGTAGTAAGATGTACAACTGTTATTTCAAAAACTTTTTCAACTGCATATAAATTGAATTCTGACAAGAAGGTAGAATCAATATTATTTCTTACATAAATACACGAACCTCCGTAAGCAGGGCCTTTATTTGATTCCCTTGCTCTACAATAAGATCCTGCAAGGTAAAAACTAGGAATTTGGAGTGTGTTTAGATCATTATGAGATAACCAATGTTCTGTAAAGCAAAGAACATCTATTTGACTGAGATCACACTCTAATGCTGCTTCGATAAATTCAATTTTATTTGAAAGAGATTGCACATTATGATGCATTATTTGAATCTTTTGAATGTACCTACACGAATGCTTTTCTGCTGCATTTGACTGTAATTGCTAATTATTTATCTCATTTTTACCTCGAGTGCGTGGTCGAAGGAAGTATCGTGTCCCAGCAGTGTTAGGAGGTGAGGAAGGAGGGGTTACAGATGTAGGGGAATGAATAATGGGAGAGGTAGTACAAGGATTAGGTTCAGGGGATAAGGTAATTGGGTCCAAAGGGGTTCCGGAGGATGGAAGAGAACTAGGAGATGTAGGTGGGGATGAATCTTGGATAGGATACTGCTGAGGTGTAAGGATGTGTTTGGCAAGTTCGCTACCGAGTGCATGTTTTCCGACAAGGTTCAAGTGAAGACCATGCCGGGTGAAGTGTTTTTCTGAGAGAAAGTTAAGCTCAAATAATTTAACATGTGTGCCTCTCAGATGCAGTTTTAATTTGTTGTTTGCGTGTCTAATTTCTTTGCACAGTGTTGGTTTGTTGTACCAGAAGGGCAGAGTCGAGATTACAATGTTCGTGTTTTGGGCGGCACGTTGTAGTTTGTCAACATGTTGCTCAGGTGTAAAGTGACCACCCAAATTGATGTCATTCTGCCCTCCTATGATGATGACTGTATCCCGTTTGGTGAGAGTTTTTGTGTGGGTGTCCAATTCACTGATCACGTCGGCAAACCTCCCGTTAGGTTTAAACACACACATGACAGAGAAATTGGATGGGAGTTTCCCACTGAGCAGGGAGGAGATTTGTCGCCCATGGCTATCTGCTAAAATTAGTACCTTTTTCGTGGGCTCAGTAGGAATGTCCTTGTTCACTTGTGGGCCAGGTTGCGCAACTCTACGTGTCTTTGTTTCTTTGCGCTTGCTAGCCTGTTTGCGTCGGTTTGTGGGTGGACGTGTCGATGATGGGAGGGGGTAGTGAGGATTGGGAAGGCATGGAAAATCATTGTCATAATCTAACACAGCAAATCTGTTTTGAGTCATGATTGGTTGTGATGATTGTGTTTTTGCTTTCGCGGATGGACGGTTGAAAGTTTCTGCGGTGTTGCCTATTGTTGTCCAACCGTCTGAGTTTTGAACGACCTCTTCGAGCCTTCGGATATGTTCATCTAAATTTTTGTTTACGTGTGTGAAGGCTTTCAGAAGGTCGGCTTTGAGAGTGTACAGAGTAGAAAGTGTATAGCGAATAGTAGCCATGTCACGAATGCGTATCAAATGCGTGGCAAATATGAGAATAAATAATTAGATGAGAAATCAGATTATGTGTCAAAAATGTTTCCTAAATTATCTATTTAATTTACGTGTATTAAATTATTTAATTTAAGTTACGTATTTATTTAAAAAATAAAAGAAATGTGATTCTAATTAGTATTTAAATGTTATTGGTTAATTGTGAGTAGAGTTGAGTGTGTTTCCGTTAATAGATCTAAGCTGCAAACTAATAAATACAATTAGATAACTATACTTTACCTCTTTTAAGGCCACAAAAATTCACCACTTTGATATTCTTTTGAAATCACAAGGTTCAAAATTTTCCGTTACTAATATATGCGAAACTTTAAATTTTGATGTTTTTCACAATTATCACAACACTTTCACTAGTTGTTTTACCCTTTACGCAAAACTAAATTTATTTGTACACCAAATATGTATTAAAAGTCTTTGAACTCGTTAAAATGCACGTTTGTCCGTTACGCTGTCTTTTAAACAAATAACTATTTACTTCTTTTCCACTGCTTCGGACAATATAAATCTCTTTCAGCGTTCCTGTAACAAGTAAACAAGTAAAGAAAACAATTTAAAAACAAAAGGTACCTGAAAGATGTAAGAAAGTAGTCAAAATTAGTAAAATATTGGAGCACAGTCCGAGCACGTCAGTCACGCAAGGAAGCAGTCCTACCAACTTGGCAACTACTAACTTGGCGGTACTAACCAACTTGGCAGTACTAACACTTGGCACCATCTTCAGCAGCCATACAATCCGCGAAACTTGCGTGATTCGTCACAACATAAACATCGCACATTTACACTCGACCCCTTATTACTGCCCATTATTTAAAATTCTATTGCGCGGATACTTCGCGTCATTATTTAAACAAAAAAATAATGAAAGTAATTGAACCTGAAATTGTTCCAAAATTCCATTCTATCGCGTTAAAAAAAGACTTTCATTGTTCTACATATCAAAATGTCCGCCATTCCAGTTTATGCCGCGATCTAGTACAAATTACGTCTTCGCATTGCTACCGTTCAATAAAACCCGCGTCATTATATTTTAGTTCATTACGCTTTAAATGTCCGCACACTATTATCACAACTCATTAAAAATGTCTTAAAATTTGTTAATAAAAAATATATTTAAAATTGTCACGACGGCTAGCGTGAACTCCGCGTCAGTCTAGCGCAATACTCCTTTTTTCTTTCTCTTTGTTGCCCAGCGTTTTTATATTCTTGGCTCGAACAAAAGCGCATCATCTTCTCGCTGCCGTGAATGATTCGACTATTTCTATTCGAATATTCGAAAGTATTTTTTATTTACGATTTTTTTACTGTATTATGTCCCGTTGCTGGTTCCACATTGTATCTTATAGTTTCCTAATTATTGTGTCACCGTCTAAATATTTTCTAACGCCTTATTTCATTAAATATCGTAATTTATACTTCGTCACCTTCTTGTGACGTCATCGCCCCGTGTCACTTGTTTTTCCATAATCTTTATATTAAAATGTTTAATGTTAAATATTTAATTCGCCCTCCCGGCGTCCCCCAAAATTAGAATCAGTTCCAAAATTTTCCCCAATATTCCCTTAGTACTTTTATCAAGTCTCAGCCTGATCCTTTCAGGCGTTCATTTTATATTTACAAAAAAAACGATATTTGTCTTTGACTTTTGCTTGCCAATAATGACGCCCATGCTTACTTCTTCATCGAGCGGAACTGTATGATTACGAATATTTCACAAATTAACTGAACCCCTGGCTCAATTTTGACGATTTTTGTTTCCAATGATTTTTAAAATTGCACTTTAATAATTGTTTATGTCCGGATTGCTTCTCTTTCGCGCATTTATTTAATTTAAAAGAATTGTTCGTGCTCGTTACTGCCGTCATCTCTTTCTTGCGTATACATTTTATTATCCTAATGAAAACAACTTTAATTACCGAATACCGTTGATTTGTTCACTAGTCGTAAATCATTACATTAAGCTTAATGAATTGGAACATATCAGGTTCTTGCACTCTAGTCACTGAATGATGCTAGTGTCAAAATGAATAAATATTGCTAAAAACAAACTAATGACGATTTGTATACATAATTCTGTAGTATTTTACCACCTATTAATAATACATTGTAATTCAAAATTTGGAAATCATTAATTTTCTTCTCTGAAAACTTTACACCTCTATATCTCACAACTTTAAATATGTAACATCAGGTTCTTGCACGCACCCATTGAATTTTTCACGATCCCCTAATAGCCTTGGTCCCGTCAGGAGCTGTTGTACCAATACAGACAGACTCAATAGTTGAAATATAACTTCATAGAAGAGTGAAACCTGTTTTCATAAGCAAATTTTCATTTAAATATTTTTAGCCGTATTGGAAAAAAATATCGCGTTTCTGGAATCGTGGAATTCTGAGTTCATTTTTTAAAAAAGTTTTAATTTTTCGAGAATCTTTATTAAAAGTCATTTAAAGCACTCGTACTCACAAATGCTACAACGTATTTAAAAACACACGTACTGTAAGTACGTATTTAAGACGTGAGACAATTCAATATTAAATTTGTGTAATAAATCTTATTTTCAATATTTTCAAATATTTCCCATATCTCACTCACTCAAATTTGCACGAAACTGATATCTTCGAAAATATTTTAAATTTTCAAATCAAACGCCGAAAATATTTCAAATTTGCGGAAATTCAGGGGGAACCGTGAAAATCAAACCCACGTAATCTTTATGAGTGTATTTCACCCTATTCTTACAACTAATTTAAAGACAAATCTTTGAAGCAATTTTTGAGAAAATGTTGATGCTGCAGGAGTTTTAAATAATGTGCCCTTAAAATTCAAAGAATTTATTTCAAACTCGCGGGGTCACAAATCAGTTGGAAAAATCGGAGAATATTCATTTCTGCAAAAAAACAACAACAAACAAACAAACAACAACGGATAGTTTAGGCGCTAGTTTTGTTCACATATGATGGACGGACAGACTGACCGACATACGGACAGGTCAGGCAGATAGCCAAACGCAATAATTTCAAAATAAAGAGATGTAACATTTTATCCGGGATTTTTTAAACAAGTATTTGCTATGAGAATCTATAAAATTAACATTTTGAGTCGTAAATTTTTAAGCATAGAATATTTTGAGTATGTCAAGTAATTGACTTTTCTAATACTCGGTTCTGGTCTATAATTTTCAAAAAACACAAATAATTTTTAATTTGTTGTCGTTTCGGCAGTGTTAGCATTACAATCTGAGCTTCGTTAAAGAGTTGTTGCTATCAAAAAGAAAAGAATATTCACAAAAGATATTCGAAGTTCTAAACTAGAGTAGAGCCACTGACTATAATTTTATGTCTACGCGTTTTCAACAAGTAATTTACAGGTAGTCTATAATACTATTTTTACGTGTAGACTACATAAGCAGTGTATGGAGCGATTTTTATAACTCTGCCTCTCAAGGCCCGTCTCCATGGTGGCATTATGGTACGATTTTTCGCGTGTTTCTCGCCCATGCCACTAGAGTCGCTTCATCTGCAGCACATCTTGCGGCAGGACTGAGAAAGACGGAAAATGTCTCGCCATATTCCATTTTGGAGATAATACCCACAGCTGCCACGTTACGAAAACCCAAGTATAGAGTAACGGGCATCTCACTCACGTGTTACTTTCACTAAATAAATGTTTTTTAAAAAGCTATTTTGCATTTGAATTTCAGATCATGTGCGAAAAATGCATTATTGTACGCAAAATTAATTTTAAACCATTAACAAATGAAACATCATTGTATTCCTCTTTCTCTGATTTATCCATTACAGGGGAAAAGCTTATTTTTTAATGTAGAATTTAGTTTTTACCATTGGAACTTAATGGGAAAAACAGTTACGTTCCAAATGAAAATGATTAAGTTTCTCCAAAACTAAAAATATTGTGAACAATATCTCTGCAGAGGTTCTAGATTTGAGTCTCGACGGTGGCAGGATATTCGACACTAGCTTTTCAGCTAGGTCGAATTCAGTCGCTGTCTGGAGGAGAATTCTACCGGCCGCCTGCTCTGATTGCTAGTTTTCCGTTGTTTCTCAGATCAACACCAAGCGAATGCCGGGGCAGTATACAAACCAACGGGCCACGGAGCGCGTGCGATCTTTCCTTCCTCCTCCATGTACTATCCTCTCCTCTTACACACACAGACACTTACACTACCATGCCGTATACTACCACATATACCGGGAGACCGGTCGGGAGCTTAGAGCTTGTCCCGGCTGGGGCGGTGCCCCACTGGTAGGAGAGTCCTGGTTAGGGGGAAACCCCACTAGCCGACGGTAGGTCGACGCTGGATCTCACCATCCCGCGGGGAAAGATCATCTTCATCCCCCAAGAAAAAAATGCACTACACTTACGGGACTAATGACCAAAGCAGTTGACGCGCCCGGAAACACAAAAAATCAATAATAATAATAATAATAATAATAATAATAATAATAATAATAATAGCAGTAGTAGTAGTAATAGTAATATCATCATGTTTTTCAAAATTCCACGCTCTTCTGGAGTTTGCAGGTATATCTCAAGGAGAGAACATCATCACATATGGTGAGATGGATGGCGAGAACTTCTTGCTCCCATGCACTCAGGTTCCGTTTCAATGACTAATGCGCCCCATACACGCTCAATATTATTGCGCAATATAGTTGATCGTGTGTAGTCGGAATTGAAAGGTTGTGCAATATATTGTGCTAAATTCAAATCCTTGAAAATATATTGTGCAAACGGGAAAAGGTTGTGCCGTGTGTAGGCAATATTGTGCAATATCCCATCAGTCAGTATCAACACGTGGTAGAGTACGCGTCGTCATGGCTGCCAAGGAAGCAGATAGACAATTCATTCTAGAATTTATTGAAGTTTATCGTGGCCTTCTGGCTCTGTGGGATGTAATGTGTAAAGATTATACTAATCGTGCAAAAAGGGGGAGCAGTATGAACTTCTATTAGAAAAATACCGCGAAAAATATCCGGAGGCTGATAAATCAGAAGTAGTGAAAAAATTAATTCATTGAGAACAAACTTCCGAAAAGAACTAAGCGGATTCGTGAGGCAGAGGAAAGTGGTGCAGGGGCGTAGGATGTGGAGCCTTTGCTATGGTATTTTGAAGAAATGAGGTTTCTTCAAACTCAAGAAAAACCTACTCCTTCAATCAGCACGATGGACGTATCTGAGGATGGTATTGCTACTGATGTGAATCTCAGCAACGAGGATTGTGACGATGCAAATAAAACCAGCTCCCACACAGTTAGTTGTTTATTTTATTAATTTTTTCTACAAGCTTATCGTACTACTCATTAATATTAACTTTTTTACTAGCTGGTGTACCCGGCGTTGCTCGGGTTTATAGTAAATTATTAGACAGGGAGTGGAATTCCATTTTTTCATACTCTGCGGTGGGGCCTACTATCTCTCCTGTTGTATCCCTTCTCCGCCCTGCTTCTCCCTGCCATGCTCTGCAAGGCCACGCTTCGTTAGCCTAGTCTTCTCTTCACCCCAATTTGAAAATTTCCGGCCTACCTCGCTCACTTTTTCACAAAAAATTATATTTTTCGTATTTGGGCTTCCAGCTCCTAAACTTGTTTCACTTTATAACTAAAAACAATAAACAATTCTAAACTACAGAATAAAATACTTGTAGACTCATGTACATTTTGTGTTTTTTTTTGTGGAGTTTCATATATTACTTCCAATACTGTCAATAAATTGTCACATTGTAAAACTTACTCTCTTTTATATTTTGTCTTCTCTTGTATTCTTCAACAAATATTTGAAATTGATCTGTCAAATCGTGACCTTGAAGGGACTGACTGTTTTAAGCGAAGTTTAACATGCCAGAGTTCTCGCACGGAGACGCTAGAAGATAGATATGGAATATGAATGTATATGTCAAAACGTAATTGACGAATCATAATCATAAAAGTAAATGAAAATATCAATATTGAACGTAATTGCCAGTATTAATGATCTTGAAATGTGAATAACAGAAACCAATTCATGCGTTGGGAGCAATTGCAATGCAAAAATATAGCACAGATTAGTCTGAATATATAAGTGATCATTGCTTAATTACGTACTACTCCACTAATCTTCTGCACATAATGAAGAAACAAATCAACTTGATGAAACTAAAACTTGTAAACATTTTACATTTTACCAATTTGAACATGAGAACTGTGTAAATAGTCAAATTGTGAGTGCTATTGAAAGGCAACCCTATTACGTAGAGAATTATTTACATTTGCATCCCTCCTTGCAGTATTATTTTCAATAGTGTGAGTGAGTACTTTAGCAAGTCGCACTTCTCTTAATAGCCGATTCAAAACGTTTATAGACTGCCCATCTATTCGCACTTGTATAGTCTGTTTGACAACTTGACACACGCATTGTTTCAAGAAATTCAATGTTTACAAATTTCTGTAAAAGGAGAGGTTGTTTAGAATGTATATGATATCTATATATAATACATTGTAGATTACTGAATATTCTGTACTATATATTATTGTACATTGCACTGTCTCAACCTACCTCAATTTCTGTACAAATTCAAACTCCAATGTTTTATAGCCACTTTGTACATACCACAGATTAAGGATAATGGATGTACCTTGTAATCTTTACCACTTTAGTTACTGATTTCTTCCAAATATTCCACCAATGTTCAGAACTAACCAATCACCACCGTTCATACAGGGACATTACATAACCATATTCAAAGTCCAATGAATCTCGTAATAATTGTGGACATTGATAAAACCTGCAGTAGATCTCAGACGTCATCCTCTGGTGGCGAACGGCTAAACTATTGACATTGATGCGCTCTTGAATCTGTGATGTAAAGCTATGCCAAAAATGTCGAGAAAAGTAATTATTTTGTAAATATATTACGGTTTATGGTTGTAAATCATAGCCTCAAGTACTCCAGACCTTTAAAGGAAGTTAGCACAAAAGTTTCATCGGCATTGGTTCAGTAGATTCAGAGATTACCGCGTTGAAAGAGAACGCACTTCTGTCTTTATATATTAGTATAGATTAACGTACGAGGAGAATCTTTATTGACCCAAAATAAAGAGTTTTTTTAAACACAGGTAATGAAGGTAAAATGAAATAATAAAACTGAATCATATAGGAAAAAAACCGTATGTTATTTTTTCGTATAAGTACGTGTGTATTAATGCTTTCATTATTATTGTTATATACACGATCATAATAAAAATATACATAATAATAAATAATAATATACATGATATATATATATATATATATATATATATATATATATATATATATATATATATATATATATATATATATATATATTCTAAATGCGTTTAAAAATCATGACGTACTGCAAAACCGGCCAACTGCTTATCTGCTAGATCCCGCCTCTGCTCCAGCTCCTACTGGCTACTAATTTCAGGATTAGTGTTATCAGGTTCTCGTCAGTAACTTGACTTTTGCTAATGGATTTGGCAGAAAATCAGCTTTCCCCAAACATTACTCGTTTTGGAGTTGGCCAGTTTTGCAGCTAGGCGACACATATAGCATTTTTAATTATTGGTCGGGGCAATTGCCCCTACAGTTTTCCATTGACATGAAACCTGGCCTTCATTGTTAAAGAAATGACTATAGGTATCTCTGACTACTTTAGCACTAGCTGTTGCGTTTCTGTAGGTACTGTTTGGCTGCAGTGGTGTCATCTCATTTGCGACATCCCTCCAGCATCCATTAATGACCACACCTGCCTGCAAATCCTCACTATCCACGTGATTCCTAGTAACATACTCTGGCGTTTGCATAAAACGTTGTGTAAATAACAACATGCCAAGGCAACTGTTCAAGCCTTTTCTGGAGACAGTGTAATTGGATTCTGTAGTACACCAAATCGGCTGACCAAAATCCCAAAGACATTTTCAATCACACGACGAGCTCGACTCAATCTATAATTGAAAATTCTTCTCCCTACATTTAATCCTGTTTGAGGGTAGGGTTTCATCAAATTTTCTGTCATCGCGAAGGCATCATGTCCCAAGAAAACGAATGGCAATTTTTGCTGACTATTCGGTAGTTGTGCAGGTGCAGGAATTCTCAGTGTGTTATCTGCAAGCGCTTGCCCAAACTTCGTGTAACTGATTACACCACCGTCTGATATTCGCCCATTTATTCCTATATCAACCATGATGAACTCGTAGTTCGCATTTGCCACTGCCATCATCACAATACTGAAGAATTTTTTATAGTTGTAGTACAGTGATCCAGAGTTATAGGGTTTCTTTATTGCGACATGTTTCCCATCTATTGAACCCAGACAATTTGGAAAATTCCACTGATCGTCGAAATCTTGTGTAACTTGTTTCCATTCTTGTTCTGTTGTTGGTACCTGCAACAAAGAACAACATCATTATACAGAGAAACAGAAATTTCAAGATTTTAGCGAATATTCGATGAAGAAGCTAGTGTTCTCATCCACAACAATTTAAAAAGCACATCTTTGAAACATCAACCAAACCCTGAATTTAACATTTTTCCATTATCATGTATGTATGTATGTATGTTATTAAATGTTGAAAATTCGTTTTTTCCAGGCGGGTCATGGAACTTCCAAAAATAAGAAGATAAAAGCTGGCGATCAGACTACTGAGTTGGTGCAATTGGCAACCAAGCGCCTTCAACAACCTCAAGACGATTGGGACAAAATAGGTGCTGCTTGGGCAGTCGAGCTCAAGAAAATGGATCCACAACAACAATTCTTTGCCAACAAGGTCTTCAATGATATTCTTTTTGAGAGACAAATGGGGACCTTACACCGTAATTCGATGAAAATTAACGCCTCACGTGTCTCTCTCCCGTACTCTGTTCAGTCCCTCTCGTCATTGGGCCATCTATATTCCGGAAAAAATTCAGAAGAACCCTCACCCCAAGATACAAGAGTCTATTTCACTACTTTTCGCTAAAACTTTTTTTGTTGCAACTATTTTGTTTCTTATGTCATTTTTTTTCGTTTTTTGCCAATGTACGCTAACATTTTGAATGACAAATAAATATTGATGAAGTTGAAAAAAGTACTTACCTTAATGTATTCTTTGAGGCAGTTGATCAGAGGAGTGCACGTTTCCAAAATAATGCGTCCTATTGACTGCGGCGAAACAGCGGTTAACAATTTCATGTCTTCAAACTTATTCCCAGTAGCCAGATATCGTAGGGTTATCGATAACCGTTGACTCGCAGGAATAGCATCACACATGATAGTGTCATTTTTCTCAATTTGAGGAGTAACCAAAGTGAGCAGTTCATCAAATAATTCTCCGTTCATCCTTAAAAAGTTGCGAACGTCATCTGGTTCAGTCACTCTCAGTTCTCTAAGTAATTCTTCGTTGGTGTACTTTTCCCTATCAATTAACCACTGTTTGGCCCATTTTCTACCTTTTTGCGAACTCTTCTTCTTTTTCGCACTGGCACACACAGCGATAATCACACAACACAAATCACTATAACTCAAGATGACTTCACTACAAGAAATTCTGGTGGGAACTTTTTGCACAATATATTGCCTTGAAGGTTGTACGTCTGTGCTCGCGATTGCGCAATATATTGCACAACCATCAATATTGCCTATATACGATACAATTTATTGCACAAATCAAAATATTGCTAAATAATATTGAGCGTGTATGGGCCTTCGTCAAAATATTGTGCAACCCACATTGTGCATTAATATTGAGCGTGTATGGTTCCCTTAAGAGAGCGAACCTTACGCACAAAATTGGTGGTTGCCAGCAATACGGCCTTCTACAACCCTTTGATTCTGAAGTGCTACTCATTTAGATGGAGTTTCTCTTCCACAATCCTCTAATCTTCAGCAACAAGCCACTTAGTTGAAATAATTACGGGTGCAATATCTAACTCTATTACTTTGTATACGTTTTTCAGATCAATGGAGAGTGGGTGGTATTTTCTTTTCTGAAATTGTTGACAGCAGATTATGATCTAATGGGACTGCGAAATCGATTACTATTGCCATACGAGTAGTATTGTCGAACACGACAATATCAGGCTTATTTGCTTCCGTTGTTTTATCTGTAACAATGGCAGTATCCCAAAAGATTTCTGTTCTCTCATTAGACAAAACTTGCTCTGGTAGATATTTGTAATAAGGCAAGCTTTCCTTTATCAGGACCGATCATTTGGCAAGAGCGTGGTGGATGATTTTGACATTATTATGTCGTTGTAAATAATCTGTTTGTGCCAACTGTTATGGTTCTTATATATCTATTTATTTATATATATCCTTACAACTCCTTTTTAACTTCTTCCTGATATCATACAAATAAACAAAACCGTTCGTAATAATCAATCGTTATCTTTCTAAATGTGGATTGCGAAGCACCATTCAACGATTTTTTAATGTCGTGATCATGCGAACTGATCCTGTACAGGAATTCGAAATAAAAATTATTACTGCTTCGGGAAGAGGTATAACATTTAATTACTCCGTATTTGCTAGGATATTAACATCTAAAATAATAACTCCATAAAATTTCTATTATGAAACCGAATAAATTTGGTTGGATTTATTTCTTATACTTTCAGATGTTGGCGAAATTTTCTTTGCGAGTCATAGCATCAACTATACATATAAAACAAAAAAAACAACAAATACCTATATAACACCCTATTATTAACATTTACAACGCATACTGCCTTCTACATTCATACAATTAAATTTTCTTAACATCCATACGAGTCAAAGTTTACCTATTTGATTAAAAAATTAAATAAATTATGAATAAATACATGCATGGCCATGTCTTTCCCAATATCTTAAAAATTAGAACATTCTTGGCCTTGTTATAAAATTTGAATGGTTGAAAATGAATAAAATATTTTTTTTTAAATTTCCCTTTCTCTTGCTCGGCAATTCTGCGATCACTGCAATAATAATAATACAGTTCACAACACGTCATCACACTTTAATACAGTACTACTTGAATATTATCATAATACTACTAATAAATATAGCAATAAATAATAATAATAATAATGCCTATTACAATAAACCTAACTTACTAAATTAATAAAGTTTACAAATGTCATTAGTTAATTTACTTTTAAAACTTTGAATACCAAGAGGAAAGGGTTCCAAGTCTGTCGCGGGCAACTTCTTCCAGTCCGTTATTGTTCTATTAGTAAAGTAAAATATTCTAACATCTGTTCTCTGTGACCTAAACTGGATTTTGTGCTTGTGACCCCCTCTACAAAAATACGGGGGTCTACCGAGCCGGATATAGATATCTTTCCAAGCTGGATTACCGGCATACGCTTTGTACAGGGCACAGAGTCTTGCCTTTACCCTCCTGATTTCTAGAGACTTCCATTTTACATTCTTTCTATTGCTTTGGAAAGTAAATTTATACGCTCTTCTCTGTATTCTATTCAAATGTTTCTTTTGTGAATTTCTATAAGGGTCCCATCAAACAGCCCCGTATTCCATTAATGGACAAACTAGAGATATATAGGCTAATTCTCTCGCTTTCGCAGTACTCTTTTTTAGTATTCGCATAGTAAAATGTAAGGACTCCTGGCTTTCCCTACGACACAGTTTACCTAATTTTCCCAACTCAATTTGCTATCAAAAATGATTCCCAAGTATTTACAATACAAGACTCTTGGAATATTTTCGTTGCCTAAACGATGGTGAGTTTCACTATATTTGCGACCCCTACAAAACGTGATTGCTTTGCTTAACAAACTACAGTAAAAACTGTCTAAGCCGGAGTCGATCGGGACACAAAAAAATTCCGGTTAAGGGAGGTTTTCTTTTAATGCAAGGTTGACCATTTTATGTCTGATATTGACGTTTCTGCCCTGAAAATTAATTTATTATAATTATCAAAATACATTAACATATAGAGTATTTATGGAATAAATCATCAATTAATGAAATTACTCTTAAATACTCTTCATTAGCAGCTTGTTATCTTAGTTGAAAAATACACACCTGGCTGTATTCGGTCTGTTTGCTGACTCTTTCAGCGCACAATGTGTCACAACACAGTACTGTGGGTTTCTGATACCGCGCATGGCCTTGAGCATATCTGGTCGTGGGATTATGCTTTTCAATGGAGAACAGGGATATGCGCGAATAGAAGCCATGCTCATACACCTTCCCACGCTCAGAGGGTCGGGAGAGAGGAAAGGCCTGCGCCTTGAGAGACAAGCGACCCTAAGGTCGAATTTTACGCTGACAGCTGAAGCCCATCTCTTTCAATGTCATGCTGCCATGACTAAATCGCGTGTCACGGGGATGGAGAATTTAAAACAAGCTTGATTCATTCATTTCATTATGAACATCTCGCACCTTTCTGAGAATAGCATTAAATTCACAGGTATTCCGTTTTATAAAGATTTTTTTCCTACAGGACATGAAAAACTGTTTCGTTTTCGCGTTGATGATGTTCCGTTTTATGCTGTGTAAAATGCTATTTAACTTCACGGACCAGAGAAATTTTCCGGTTTAGACAGGTTTCCGCCTTATACATGTTCAGGTTTAGATACATTTCACTGTATTTATTAACATGCTATTTTTTCCGCCCAAAAATGTAATCTATCTAGATCACGCTGCAAAATATCCTCCTCTTATTTGATTGAATAACTTGATATATTACAGTCATCTGCAAATTGCCGTACCTATGAATATAAATTGTCTGTCAGGTCATTCGCAAACGCGAGATACACGCGAGGTCCAATAACACGTCCTTGAGATATTCCTGAATTACCTTTGCAGGAGTTGCAAATTGTTGGCCAACTCGTTAAACTCAGTAAAAGCGTTTGCTTTTTTCCGATCATCTATTAGAAACATATTCTTGGTATCTCTAACGATAGGAATTTTTTCTTTATTTCCTCTTCTTCTGCGAACATGTTTGTAAACCCCGACCAATTATTTCCCTCCCTGTCGAGAATATGCTTTAAAAATGCATCCTGTGCAATTTTCTTTTCTTGCTCTAATTCTTTCGAATTACGAAAATGTATCTTATGATTTTCACTAAGATATCTATTATTGAAAACCTTTGTATTTTTTTTATTCATGCGTCGAATTTTCGCATTGTAACATTTGGATCTGAGTTACTTTTTAAGAATATGCACGGAACAAACGTTTGCAATGCATTATCGAGAATGGTCTTAAACGCGTTCCAAATTTCCTTCATGCCCCCATCCATTCTCAGAAAACGATCGTACTGTTCTCTCAGGTAGTGGTGAAGCCTCTATATATTATCCTTCTTGAACTGCCATATTTTTCTTTTGTTAGGAATTCGTTTCTGTGAAATACTTATGTCTAAATCAACTAACACCGCTTTGTGGTCGCTCATGCCATCGCATAAGAACGTCAACAACACCGAATCAGAATTCCCACAATTAATTAATTTATCCACTTTTTCGTGGTCAGGGCCCGCAATGAATTTATTTGTGTCGAAAATCTGCCATTTTTTCGCGCGTTACATAACTTTCTTTGTACTACGTATATTACTCCGTATACGAGAAAGTAAAAACTATTGATGACATCATAAAGTTTCATGAGTATATCTCCCACAATGAAGAAGTGGGTGAGTTCTATGCAGAATTACAATACTGGGTAGTGTGTGCCTAATTATTTATGTAAATAAATTGTTAAATTAAACAATGACTTATCATTTGATGTGCTTTTATACATTATAGTATAATACGTACTTATACGTATTTGCTCGCACGGGGTGTCTGTAAATCCTTGAAACATACGACATAAAATATATTTGATGATACCATACATCGCTCCCATACTTTTCAAGAACACGTGCTTTAACTATTTTTGGCAGTGGAAGAATCACACAGATAATTATTCAAAGGTAAATAGTCACTATTTCAAGGAAACTAAAACTTGTGGAACGATTCAAAATTAGAGGTGATATTTCGTTCATGTTTGGCATCAAGATGATGGCGGTATATTTAATTGAGGTCAATAGTACGGAAAGTAAATGGTCTGAAATATTTAAGAGAGTCGATTCAGAAGTCGAAATAGATATTAATAGTAAATATTATTAATGTTATCTGGCAATACAATAATATTGCTATAATAGTTATTTACGATATTAGTGTCGTAATACTCAATTGGTTACCAAACTCGGCCTAACGGCCTCGTTTGGCAATTTTATAATCTCGTATTGTAATCAGATGTTACGACACGAATATCGAACACCGTTTTATCCACTTTGTATAAATTTGTTAGATTTAAGATTAAAATTTTCATTTCGTATTCACATTTTTCCCTTTTAAGTGGCGACACTATTCTTAACAAGGAGAAAATGAAACGCGCATGGTATACACATTTCGACAACATGAGCGAATGCAGTTCAGACTCAGAAATAGAAATAGCAGCAAATCCTGCTATAGATTCTTTGTTACCATACAAATCAAAGAAGAAATATGAGCGTGAGTACTCAATTTTTAAGGATTGGTGTGAAAACAAAAACGTTCATTGCATATCAGAAAAAGGTTTAATGGCTTACTTTTCCGGCAAGTCAGAAAAGGAAAAACCGACTAGTCTTTGGACCCACTTTTCTATGCTGAAGAGTACTTTATTAGTTAAGGATAATATTGATATAAGTAAGTTTACCCAGTTGTTAGCATTTAAAAAAAGGAAAAGTGAAGGATATAAAACAAAGAAGTCAAAGATATTTTCAAAAGAAGACATACATAAATTTTAATAGAAGCTGACGATAATAATTATTTGTTGATGAAGGTGACCTTAATAATTGGTATATTTGGCGCTTGCCGTAGGGTTGAGTTAAATAATCTTAAAATAAGTGATATAGAGAGTGAGTATAAAATAAGTGAGATAGACAAACATGTATTTTAATTAATATACCAAACATCAAGACTTTAATTGCGAGAGAATTTGTAATTAGTGAAGGGAATATTAAAGAATTTAACTGTTTAGAAACATTTCGTAAATATTTTCGCCTTCGGCCTGAAAGTGTAAACTCGATCGTTTCTTTGTATTTTACAAACATGGAAAATGTACTTGCCAACCTGTTGGAATAAATACTTTTAAAGGCATTCCGAAGCTAATAGCAAAATTTCTTGGTTTGCAGAACCCCGAAAGATTTACAGGACATTGTTTTCTGCGATCGTCCGCTTCATTACTAGCAAATGCAGGTGCTGATATGGATATGCTGAAGAGGCACGGTGGATGGAAGTCGTCTTCTATTGCAGAAGGGTATGTGGAATCGTCAATAGAAAACAAGAAACAAATAGCTATGAAAATTATGGGGGAAAATGGTATTTCAAATACCAATATGAATTGTCAGGATTCAACATCATCAGGAATTACAATTTCGAATTGCAAGACATTTGTTGTTAATGTATATAATAAGTAATTCAAACATATTATTATTGTTATTTGAAAAATTGTTAACACATTTATTTTCATAATAAACTATTTGAATAATTATTGTTATTCTCAATAGTAGACCATGGAATAGTGCTCGTCTCGGAATACCCCTACTCGTATGCCATTACCGCACTAGTGTGGTAATGAAGTTCATTACCACACTAGAGCGGTAAAGTACTTCATTACGAAACTGATTATAATAGCATAATGTTTCACATTACCTAACCAAAGTGGATAAAAGTTATGTTATTAAATAGATACGTGAGTAAAGCACGGCAATGGCAATAGTAAACATGTTTTCTCTAACATGAGAATCAAAAAATAAAGATTATGATAATTATCATTCATGTTGTACATGCTAGCCGATTGAATTAAATAATTACAGATTGGAAAGATACTAAGGATTGTTACAAATGCCTTGCCCAACGTGGGGAAGATTCAATTAAATATTCATTGTAGTTACAGGATTAATACATATCATCGTCGGAGATTTGCGGTAGTCTATGTTCGCATAGACTACATAATGTGGCAGTAACAAAACTATCTTTAGAGTTACAGCTGGAGGAGACGAAAGAGATGAGATAACAGGAGATTTTGTGTAAGAACAGGACGTATCGCAATATCATTCTCGCTCCAATAAGGAGACTTTCTCCATTGCAACGTTACCTCTGGTAAAGACATACTCCTTATACATATGTCAATGTAGTTCAAGACTGCACATACGTACGGTTTTTAAAAGAATACGACTTTTCATTGTTTTCTGCTTTGACAATTATATCATTATTGGCGAATCACGGCCATAGATATCTTCCTTCCATGTCAGTAATTGGCTAATACTGATATAACTAATATTCATAATTGAGAAAAGAAAAACAAACCACATTTAATAAAACATACATCGGCAATTGAGTAGAATCAGTGCTGTCCGGTAATTCCTTACCCTTGCAAGTAGGGGTCCTCTACTTTTTTACCCTGCAGTTTACACTTCCAAACATATCTATGAAATTATCTAATGCAATATTTTTGTTTAACACTTAAAACTTTCTCTTCAGTGTTATTCTTACTTTTACGCCATAATTTGGAACATATTGAAAAAATATATTGTTGGCTTTCTCATTGGCGCAGTAAACCGAACAGCTCCCCCTCCGTCGGTTGAATCGGAGATAAAAGGAGTGTAGTAATTGCGACCTCATATTCTATCTCTTGAAGGCCAAGTTTTGCAAACCAGCGCTTTTTTCACACAATACCGCCGTTAAGACGGTGTGAGAAGGTGACGGAATTTGTGTTTTGCGTTCACTTTCGTTATATTGCAGTGTTCATCAATTAAAAGGTAAGCTTTTTGTGGTTGTATAGTTAATTTTTACTCATAATGTTACTATTACATGCAGTACGACAGGCTTTGAGTGCAACACATTTTATCGCAATATTGTTTTTGCTGCTACTGCTATTTCTCTCTGACATACTAATACCATGTGCAGACCAAAACTCACCGAACGCCTTATTAGTTATTGATTTTCAAGTTAATTTTCGAGGGTTTCAAATACGATTCAACTTTTCAGGCGATTGTTTGACAAAGTTTTTTAAAGAGTTCCTGTGAAACGGGGAGTAACATGAACATAGAAGATAAATAATACGAATAAAAGATACATCATTTAACAGATAACATATCATTTAGCAGATACGAGTAAAACATACATCAATCATTTGTTAAATTAAACAATCAATCATAATCACTGACAGCCACCTAGAGGCTCCTGGCCAGCGAACTAGCTTCCCATCCTGCCCCCACATCCGGGTTCCATTTCCATATGAAGCAAAAAATTAAACTGTCTTTGTCGGGTCCCACTTTATTTCGCTGGTCGATATGTGAAAGATTCGAGCAGGTGGAGAATCTCAAATAAATGGCGTAAGGGGTTGCGACCTTCTTCTTTACCTCAGATCTCCTGAGCCGTTGGTCGTCAGGCGTTAAACTCGGAGGTTTAAACCTCCAAGCTGGTGGATGGGGAGGCTCAACCCAAAAAATAAGTAAATACTAACAATATTTACTCATTCAATATAAATATTATATACATTGAACCCTCACTTTCAATGCTAGGCCGAATTCGTTTGATCTTTCAAATAATACTATTTAATATGAAAGTTAATTTTATTTAATTATTAATAATACTAACATAAATATCGCTAACACGCAATTTTTCAAAATAAATAAGATGTATGAATATGATGCAATATTTCACAAGAGATAAGGTAACTGATATATATGATGCAACTAGCGTACCTGTGCGAGAACTCTAGAATGTTAAAACCCACCCTCCGTATTTTTCCATTTCCATATTACGCCTGTAATATATCCTTTTCTACAAGTTCCTCTCATCCTCCGTCACTTGTTTTATATGTTTCCTTGTAATTGTTAACAACACAATACACACTTGTTAATACAAACTTTTCTAATTTAACGTTATTACCGAGCAGAGAGGTACACCCGTGTAATTCATTAGCAATAAATATATAGTAATTAGTTTAATTTGTCCTATAGTTGCAGATTCTACATGATCTGAACTGCTGGGGCAGAATTGAGAAGGGTCGAACCAGCAAAAATGTAATAGAATATTCAAGAAGATATCACCCCGTAGATTGCAATGCGAGGAACGTTTCTTTATGGCCACTGGGAACGAAAGTTTAGTATTTAAGGCTCTAAAACGCTTCCTTTAGGAGCTATTTAACGATGTAGCTACCCGAGTGTTGTGGGTTGCATTTGACACGAATATTTAGATGCGTTTTTATAAACAAATTCTTCATACTTTTAAAGTCAAAGTGAAATTCTTCACGTCTACGTGAAATTCTCTTTTGAAACCTCGTTTACAAAGATTGGTAGCCTGTGAGAGCCCCAAAAGGTATGTAAATTACTGAAGTAATGTAGGACGCGATATATCGTAAAAGATAACGTAAATTAGGTAAGGTAACATGTATGTAAATATGAAATATTTCATAATAGACAAGATAACAGAAAGTTAGTTCTATCCAATACCTATATAAACGAGAGTTTAACCACTACATCTTCAGTAAATGTTGGTGGGAATCTCCAAACAACATTGTTTTCAGGATACAATAACAGCGGTAAGTTCAAATAAATAATATGTATTACTGCTACATAATAAAAAAATATGTTACGAAATTTTAGTTTTGTAATTTCTACAACTTAAATTGCTTGAAAATTCTCTTTATACATTTTAAATAAACATGTACATATTGATAAAAATCCTTTTTTCCATTTATGCCTAAAATATTTCAAAAAATTCTTGAATTATACTATGTTGAAAACCATGTTCAACACTTATTACCATAAACTATTACTGTGGTGGATGTTGATGATTAGAGGCTGGACTTTTGGGTGCAAACATTTGCTCTTTTAAGTGCTAAAATAGGTGCTAAAATATTAAAAATAGGTGCATGTTTAGATGAAAAAAAAATTAGTGTAAATTAGGTTCAAATATATTACATTGCTTGATACCATAATGTGACAAATCCCCGTGGTCTGTTAAAGGGAAAATGTCCCCTGGTTTGGACGTCTGCAGGGGGCACGGAAGCATTCCGTAAGACGTAGGAGTCCGCGGGGAGCGAGGCAGGCAAGCGGGAGGTTCTTCTGTGGCCGGAAAGATAGTGCTTACGCTATTTGGCGCATCACAACATTCATTTTACTTTCTCGTATACGTACGTATATATGGAGAAATATACGTAGTATAGAGAAAGTGATATAATGCTACAGAAAGTAAATTTTCGAATTTCAACTGAATTGCATGTTTTGGAGCCCCCTGATAAAGTGATCCCCCCCCCCCAAAAAAAAGAAGTCTGTCTAACCATCTGCGAACAACACTAGCGCCTAAAGTATTCATAGAAATTTTTCGAAAGTGAATGTTCCCGGCCGATCTGATCTGTCCCAAAGCTTAGCGGGTTTGGACACGATTCTTTAAAGTTTTGGGACATGTTAGAAGAAGCCCTTCAGACATATTTTATATTTTGTCAAAATTGGCTCCAATCACGGCGCGCCGCCTCAGTTGACACTCCATGCGATTTGACTTAGCGATTTGACGGATCAGCTTTCCAAGTCGCTGCTTCCGCAGTCATACTTTGGCGGTCCCTTACTTCGCGACCTACGTCAGAGGGCTACACGCTCCGCGATATTTCTCGAAGGGACATTCGCTCCGAGATCAGTTTCTCAGCATCGCTCTCACTGCGATCCGATTCTACCTCTCGACTCGACCTCAGTCAGATTCTAAGTGCCCATCTCCCGTACGGCCAGTACGCGAAGAAGCTTCCTCTCCCCCTCTCCGTTTGGTTTGGGAAGTGTTATACGCGCACGTTTTCTTGAACATCGAAATACCTACCCCTACTCGTTTGCCACCATTAATTGAATTAAGAGTAATTGATAAAAACGAGTATTGTAAAACAAATCTAGACACCGAAAATGTTTGCTCCCGTGTAATAGAAAATATTTTGCATTGGTAAATGAACTAAAAATTTAATATCAAATTCATTTTCTGAAAATAACCACATTCCCCACTCTTCTTGCAACTACCGAAGCGAGGGCTCAAGAAATCGTGCGCGGATTATGCTCGGCGCTTTACAACATTTACCAATAACCATCTTTCTTTCAGCGAGTTTGGCAAACTGTCTCCTTATTGGCTGATCGAAATTGAGGCCATCCCCTCATTTCTTCTTCGCAGCCCTGGCCCCTCGCACGCAGCCCAGGCGTGTCTAATTTTCCCTTGGGAATGAACGCATTCCTAAGATGGCGCTGATTCTATTCTATAACCAATTTACAACATCTGTTGTCAGTCGGAGTAACGATTGTTGCTGCGCCTTTCAACAAATGATCAAAATCGCTGAGAAGCGCCACTCAGCATTCTGAGGCCTAATCCTTTTCTTACGCGTTTTAACTGTTAACAGTAGAAGTCCCGTGTACATAGTCGTTGACTACTCACAAGATTGACACGCTTTGTGCCCTACCCTCAGATGGCGCCACGCACCCCTCACCCTCGAAGAGACATAAATCCCTCTACTCTAGAACCTAGCCGCGCGAATTAAGTTTCCAGTGTCATAAATCTAGTTTTTTAAAAGTGTTTTATTACAATTAGTCGTATAGCAGTTGTATACTCGTTGCAATATGAACTACCATGTCTTTGACATCGACGAGCGTGATCAACGTCTGAAGGAACAATGCTGGTGAGAGCTACTGAGCTCTCACTTTAATACAATTTTACTTGTTATTCACTAGAAGTTCACAAACAAGATTTCCCTCCATATCGTTTCTACTAAACATCCTGGTACCCATTTGGTTACTATTAAGCAAGGGGATGTAACTCGCGTCTACTGGGCAATTTTATTTCGCCATCCTTGGCCCCCTACCTTTCGATTCGCAACGGGATCCTCGCAGAGCGTCTTTGTCTAGTTTTGTCCTTAGTTCCCGCACGTGCAACGCAAACATTTCTTATTCACCGACGTTTTTATATCAAATTTATTTAAAATGTGTTAAACATCACATGATTTTAATACTCTTGAAACCATTTTAAAGCAGGAAGATAAAATATTTTTTTAAAAGGTTACTTCATCTTTTTTCAGCGATATGCCCAAGGTGACCAGCATTCAACATGAAAATGAGGCTTTCAAGAAAGTGGCATCTGAGTGTAAACATATCTACCGTGAACCTTTCGCACTATACAGTTCATCTAAATGCGTACTACCAGACAAACACAAGCACTATCTAGACCGAATTCTGAACTTTGACGTCCGTGAAGATGACATTTGGGTGGTTACGTATCCTAAAAGCGGTGAGTATGACATTCAGTTCTCTGCTACATTTGGTAAAACATTTTACATTACGAGTACATCCCATTGCACAGGGTAAGGGACATATGGTTCATTTAATGTTGTGGAACACATTTAAATTTACTGTGCAGAAACAAACAGGGGCTCATCTCAGCACTTCTTTTTGGATAAATTGAAGCTTTATACAAACCTTGATCTAGATTGAGGTTCTACAATATTTTCAGAATAATCTAACAGAATAAACATTATTCTGTTAGATTAATGCTTATCTTTTAAACATTATTACATTTCATTACAAAAACCATACAAATATGAAAATAATTAATTATATTAGAATTCTCTTTAAATTTAAAAATATCGCATTTCGAAAACAAGATTATCGCATTTTATACCAATAGAAAAATTAATATTTAGCATTTGTGGGGATAACTTAAAGTGAGGGCTCTTTGAGACCATTTTGATGAATCTTAACCTGATGCTTTTTAGATCTTCCCTTTAAAACCATGTAATAATGGAAACTAATTTAATATTTCGCCATTGTCAACTTCAACAAATATAAATGTATAAGGAGTAACGTGTGTGCCGAATGGTGCAGTCGGTAAGTCATTTTGCCTCGCAAACGATGAGGTAGAAGATTTAATTTTTTTATTTTGTTTATAGTATTATTAGTAAGTAAATCCTATGTTTTCCGTTTCGAAATACTCTGGGGAAGGTTTTGGTCGAAAAAAAATCGTCTATTGTTCACTTTTTGCATAGTGACTTTGATGGTTAATCTTTGCTCAAAAATAGTTATTTATAATTTTAAAGGTCTCAAATTTTCTAAGAGTTTTAGTTTTCAAAAATATGAAGTATAAGTAATATAATAAAACAATAAAATATTTTTATAATGGAGTGGGATGGGAAACAATTGTATTTCTTGAGGTCGCTTTATAAGATGTTGATCATATAGCGATCTCTGTGTTTTTTAAACTGTAGAGGGAAGTGGGGAGAACCCGTAATGACAAGGGGACCTTCTATTCGAGATGATTCCCCTCTCAGCTCAGAGGTCAAGTACACCTGGTAGTCTAGGGCCTGGATGTTGGGCAAGCCTGTTGGGCAAGCCTGTTGGGCAAGCCTGTTGGGCAAGCCTGTTGGGCAAGCCTGTTGGGCAAGCCTGTTGGGCAAGCCTGTTGGGCAAGCCTGTTGGGCAAGCCTGTTGGGCAAGCCTGTTGGGCAAGCCTGTTGGGCAAGCCTGTTGGGCAAGCCTGTTGGGCAAGCCTGTTGGGCAAGCCTGTTGCCTGTGGGCCGGCTCGTTGGGCAGGCCTTTTATGATGGCCTGCTGGGCCGCCCTGTTGGGTAGGTCTGATCGGTATGTCTGTTGGTCAGGAATGTTGAGTAGGCCTGTTGTACAGGTCTCTTGGGCAGACCTGTTGAGAAGCCCTGTTGGGCACGCCCATTGGACAGGCCTGTTGGGTTGGTGTGATGAGTAGGACTGTTGGGCAGACCTGTTGGGCAGAACTGTTGAGCAGGCTTGTTGGCTAGGCGTATTGCATAGGTCTGTTGGACAGGCCAACTGGGTAGGCTTGTTGAGTAGACCTGTTGTACAGGACTGCTGAGCAGGCCTGTTGCGCAGGCCTGTTGGGCATGCCTGTTGGGCAAGCATGTTGGGCATGCCTGTTAGGCAGGCCTGTTGGGCAGGCCTGTTTGCTAGGCATGATTAGGCCTGTTGTACAGGTCTGTTTGGCAGACCTGTTGTTCAGGTCTGTTAGATAGGTCTGTTGGGCAGACCTGTTGGGCTCGCCTGTTCAGCAGACCTGTTGTAGATGGTCCTGGCTCGTTCTCAAAATATACACCATTCACTAAACAGTACCCTTCAGTCCATCATGACGACCGGGTAATATCAATTTTGGAGAAAATATTCATGGTTTAGACGATAGCGTTCACCACAGATAGTAGGTAGGACGGACAGACAGACGGGAGATAGACGGATGACGGACAGCCGAAAGGACAGTCAGATCCACAGACGACAGACATAAGAAGACTTACAGACAGACGGACAGACAGAGGGCGTGACGGGTAGAGAGGCAGACGGACAGACGTTCGGACGGACGGACAGACAAACGGACAGACGGACGGACGAACGGACAGACAAACGAACGAACGGACGGACAGACAGACTCCTGGACGCAAGACGGACAGACAGAGATGGACTGACAGATCCTCGGTGAAACTGTCGATCAGAACAGCCAGACGCCAGATCCTCGATACAGCGGCCGGATGCAACCTCGCTCAAGTCGAAAATCCCTCTACGGTCGCCAGTCGATCCTTGGGACCTCCCGGTGCGTGGCATTGAAGTACCATCTATGTTGCCCTGTGCCATCTTCGTCGGTATAGGCCAGACGGACAGACATATGGATAGTTTGATGGACAGATCGATACCCGGACGGAACGGCGGATAGGCAGACGGACAGGCTGACGGTCAGACAGGCATGCAGACAGGTAGACGGTCAAGCAGACAATCAAGAAGAGAGTCAGGCAGGCTGACCGGCAAACGCACAGGTAGACAAACAGGTAGGCGGACTGGAAGACGGGACTGGAAGACGGGACTGGAAGACGGGACTGGAAGACGGGACTGGAAGACGGGACTGGAAGACGGGACTGGAAGACGGGACTGGAAGACGGGACTGGAAGACGGGACTGGAAGACGGGACTGGAAGACGGGACTGGAAGACGGGAAGACTGGAAGACGGGGAAGACTGGAAGACGGGACTGGAAGGACTGGAAGACGGGACTGGAAGACTGGAAGACTGGAAGACGGGACTGGAAGACGGGACTGGAAGACGGGACTGGAAGACGGGACTGGAAGACGGGACTGGAAGACTGGAAGACGGGACTGGAAGACGGGACTGGAAGACGGGACTGGAAGACGGGACTGGAAGACGGGACTGGAAGACGGGACTGGAAGACGGGACTGGAAGACGGGGCTGGAAGACGGGGCTGGAAGACGGGGCTGGAAGACGGGGCTGGAAGACGGGGCTGGAAGACGGGGCTGGAAGACGGGGCTGGAAGACGGGGCTGGAAGACGGGGCTGGAAGACGGGACTGGAAGACGGGACTGGAAGACGGGACTGGAAGACGGGACTGGAAGACGGGACTGGAAGACGGGACTGGAAGACGGGACTGGAAGACGGGACTGGAAGACGGGACTGGAAGACGGGACTGGAAGACGGGACTGGAAGACGGGACTGGAAGACGGGGCTGGAAGACGGGGCTGGAAGACGGGGCTGGAAGACGGGGCTGGAAGACGGACTGGAAGACGGGACTGGAAGACGGGACTGGAAGACGGACTGGAAGACGGACTGGAAGACGGACTGGAAGACGGGGCTGGAAGACGGGACTGGAAGACGGGACTGGAAGACGGGACTGGAAGACGGGGCTGGAAGACGGGACTGGAAGACGGGACTGGAAGACGGGACTGGAAGACGGGACTGGAAGACGGGGCTGGAAGACGGGACTGGAAGACGGGACTGGAAGACGGGACTGGAAGACGGGACTGGAAGACGGGACTGGAAGACGGGACTGGAAGACGGGACTGGAAGACGGGACTGGAAGACGGGACTGGAAGACGGGACTGGAAGACGGGACTGGAAGACGGGACTGGAAGACGGGACTGGAAGACGGACTGGAAGACGGACTGGAAGACGGGGCTGGAAGACGGGGCTGGAAGACGGACTGGAAGACGGACTGGAAGACGAACTTGAAGACGAACTTGAAGACGAACTTGAAGACGAACTGATAGACGGAGAGGCAAAGGAACAGATAGACGGAGAGGCTGACGGACATGCTGACGGATTGGAAAACGGACAGACGGACGAACATTCGAACGGACATGCCGACAGACTGGCAGGCGGACCGGTGGATGGACTGCCAGATGGACAAGCAGATGGATAGGCTGCCGAACAGGTAGCCGGGAAGAGGCAGGGCAATGACGAACAGACAGTTTGGTGGATGGATGGAAGGCTAGACCGTCGGGCAAACGATCTGAAAAAGACCGGAAAAACAGACGGACGGATGGACAAACGAGCAGACAGAGGGACAGACAGACGGACATATTTCCTATACATATATTTTTATTAAAAGGAAATAAATTCATGATGTAAATTGTATATTACTGATATAAATAGTAGAATGCATTTGAGTTTTCGTGTATTTGTATTTATTGTAAGTAATATGAGTACAACTATATTGTTTCTAAATGATATTTAATTTAAGAACGTTTTATCTGGAATGGAGAGTACCCTTAGGAGAAAATAAGGTCTGACCCAGACTTTAAAAGGAACTCTTGGTCTAACAAATGTGTCTGTTACTATTCTTTGATCTACTGCTTTCTTTAAACTGGTTTAAGTTATGTCATCGTAAACATAATAAAACATTTAAACCATGTTTAGGTACCACGTGGACGCAGGAAATGGTGTGGCTTCTTTCGCATAATTTGGATTACGAAAAAGCCAAACAGGCAGACCTCTTCGATAGATCTCCTTTTCTTGAGTGAGTAAACTGTTTCACTCTGTAATAATGTATTTTCATCATTACAATCTATCTCTTACCATTATCATTTCACTGTATATCTATTAGTATCATTTTTAAGCTTTTCAAGCAATAAAATTCAAAAATACAATAGCATGATGATGGTACTTGATATTTTGCAAACTTACAGATATTTTCTTTATATAATGTATATGTAATAATTTAATAATTATTACTGATGATTTCAAACTTGGGATAATTAGTCACTGTTAGCGTGGTCGACGTCGTTCGTCGACGGTGCTCCAATCTCCAGCAGCCTGTCTTAATAGTGTGTCTAATGGGGATTCATAACCTTCTCCAGAAGCATTTTTCTAATGGTGAGTCCAATCGGAAGTCATACGACCCCTGTGGGCGCTAGGGCCAGTAAAGAGGCGTGTGTTTTGTCGACTTAATTTTTTTAACAAGCGTCACATTTTCATCAGCCTTGTTGATTGTTTCTGAATCCAAATTAATATGTGGTATATATTTTTCATTATTTTTTCATTAATAATATATAAAGTATTAAACAACTACATTACAAATATATCAAAAAATGTGTCAGTTTGAAGTAATGAGATGGTACCACTACTTTAGCACCATATTAAAATAAATTGCAAAAACGAAGATGGATTGATCGCACGGTACGGCAAAACTGTTCAACATGCCACAATACTTAATGTGGTGTAAAGCACCACTTATTTATACACATAGTACGAGATAGTAAAATTATCCCACCTTTGAACTTGAATCCACGGCCATCCAAATCGGAACCTCAGCAACACAAATCATCCTTATTTTTGCTTACAAAAATATAGCATCGAACGAATCCCATTACCCACTTCTGACCTCACAACCCTTCTCAACCTCCTACATCTTTCAACCTATCCAATAATAAATGCTACCTCATGGGGCTGCAGGTCTATCAAAACTATCGGTCTCGTAGTGGAAGATTTTATTAACACCATCAACTATTCAACTAAATAGTCCACAAGAACTCCAACTAACCACCCACAGAGCTTTCTTTGCGGTCTGGTCTTCCCAACTCCACATCTCCACTCCCTATCCAAAATACGCCCTCTACATCTCTTCCGGCCACAACAACCGACTGTCCCAACTCCCGATTGTCTTCACCTCTACGTTAACAGCAACAGGCCTCACAACCTCTACTTCTATCAGACTCTCCTCAACAAAATAACAACTATAATGGGGTTTTCTGGGAAATCTATTGAGTTTTCGAAAAAGTTAATTTGTAGGTATTTGAAGCACTTCTACTCACAAATGTAACTACTCACAAAATTGATAAAAATGCCCGTAATAACGGCGTGAGAGGTATTTCAAAAAAATTACATTTGTGTAATTGTTGAAAAAACAAAAGAATGAAAAATGAACTTAACGTCATATAAAACAGTGCAATTAGCACTATACATTAGAAAAATTTGAAGAAAGAATTTGGAGCCATTTTGAGAAAATGAAGTTTATGTGGTTCTAAAGATGCGGAATTTTGAGTTTATTTTTATAGAAAACTGTTGTGTTTCGAGAAAATTTATTTGATATTATTGAAAGCGAATGTACTCATAAATACAAGAACATGAAGCAATATCCTTTAATTTAATATTACCTTCGTGAGAGACACGTCCAAAACATTACATTTATGTAATTTTTGAAAAAAAAATGCGTACAGCAATATGGCGTTTATGTCATCGGATATGGTACATTTGGTACTAACTCTTCCAAAAATTTAAAGAAAAAATTTGGAGCCATGTTTGAGAAAATCTTGTTTCTGTATTTTTTTTTAAATTCCAAATATTTCACGCTTTATTGCGTGAAAACTACTAAGCTTTTCGAAAAAATATACATTACCTTTATTAAACAAGTATTTACGGATGACAAATTTAGTTTGAAGGAAAAATCTCTATCTTCAATTTTATAGTTGTGGGATGATGCCGGAAACAATTCAAACTTTTGCAATTTTCGAAACTTCAGAGACAACCGTGAAAATTGGATCGCATACATGCGACCTTCATAATCGCATTTTACTCTATTCCTACAAGAAATTTAAAGAAAAAACTTGGAGCCGTTTTCGAGAAAATTCTGAAAATGTCCAGGTAGCTACATGTAAAACACCTTAAACAATGCTTTTCTAAATATCAAAGCTTCAACTAGAGCCAGATCGACAGGGCTCTCCTCAATTTGGAAAAGATTGTAAACATGGTTTAGGCGCTAGCAGTGTTCCCAGACGGACAGACAGACAGACAGAGACACCGACAGAGAGAGATGGCGGGCAGGCAGGCAGACAGGCAGGCAGACACAGGCAGGCAGACAGAATGACGAACGGACAGACGTTTTGAAAATAACACTTATTCGGTATTAGGGGACCCCAAAACCTGTATTTCCGTAAAAATCTCGTAATCGATTTTCCGCAGCATTACATAAGTTTCTCTATACTACCTTTATTACTCCGTACATACGTATGTATACGAAAAAGTAAAAATAAAGGAAAACAATAGACAAATATTTTAAAAAATACAAAACAAAGAAAGAATTAATGTTCCCCATTACCTCTTTCCATCTCTAATCTTCTTTTTCCTTCCTCTCCATCCATCGTTAAACAAGTCAAATAAAATAACTCTTCATTAACCATACTGCTCCCCTTTCGTGGCTTTCTGCGGGAGAGTGGAGGTAAAACTAGAGACGAAACCAACCTAGATTTGTGCACCTGGAATGAAGAATCACTGTAGGAAACAGGGACTTCAAAAACTGAGAGCACCACAAGTGACCACTAACAATTGTGCTGCGCACACAGGAGACAATGACAACGCCAACCTGCGACGAAATTAATTCGATTGATTTATTGATTAGTGATTCCTCGGGCATCAACTGCTAAAGTCATTAGTATTAATGTACCGTTAGTGTAGTTCATGTTTTTGTCGCGGTCGCCTGCAGTGATCTTCCCCCGCTGAACGGCGAAATCTGGCGCCGACCTATCCGTCGGCATCCAGGGTGTTCCTTAACCAGGTATAACCCATTAGAGGGGCACCGACCCAGTCGGGACAAACACTAAACTCCCCACGGATCTCCAGGCAAGCGTGGCAATGTAGTGTAGGTGTAGTGTGGCAATAAGTGTGTTTGTGAGGGTTGAGGATAGGACAGGGAAGGGGCGGGAATTATCGCGCGCGTTGCTTGGCCTGTTTGTTAGATCATTGCTCCGCTATTCGCCTGATGGTAGAAACCACGAAAAACAACCAATCAGAGATATCCGTCGCTAAAGTTCTCCTCCATACAGCGACTGAATTCGACCTACCTATTTAGCTAGTGTTATATCCAAAACCACAAACCAAGTTCGTAAAAAAATTGTTTATTACAACACACTTTTACAATGCATTGTACCATGGACAAGCGCAAGTGCCATATAACCCTTAGATGTACCGTAGAGAATGCAAGTTTGCCTATTGCCAGAAGATGTCCAGAAAAACTTGCCGTATAGCCAAAAGTTCAGGAGAGAAGTCCGCAATCTTGCTTGTCGTCACTCACTGCACTTGCACTAGATATCACTACACTTCGCCTTACGCCGGGATTGCTTCAACTGATTCCGTCTGCCGGAGAGGGCTCATTTATACCCCCTCAGGGCTGAAGATTCGCCGGCCAGCCCGACCGTACGGCCGATGGCGCGTTGCAGCGCGCCGACCGGAGCGTGACGGCTCGCGCGCTCCCCGCCCGCTCCGCTCTCTCCTTGCCCCCTTCCTACTTTCCGGAGGCGATGACGTCCCGCCGCTCAGCTCCTGCGGCGGGTCTTTCAAAGGCGCGCGGGCGGCCATAGCAGCTGGTACCGAAAAACCTACCACCGTCGGGACTCAAACACTAGGACCTCCTTATCAGAGACTGCGGTGACATTAATTGATGCACTGAGCCACGTAAGCAGGGAAATAAACAGCATATATGCGGAGCATATATGCGGTTCAAATGATGTTGTGGTGTTCCAGGTTTTCAAGCTTTGAAATTCTAACAGAAAATCCTCCTGATTGGATTAATTTTCTGAATGAACAGTCGAGTCCTCGCTGCATCAAAACTCATTTACCCAAACATCTACTGCCTCATCAGATTTGGACAAAGAAACCAAAGGTAAGTAAAAATAATTTATGTGAGAGTTTAACAGCACTAATGTGTTCGTAATTAACATAATTTGATGGTAAGTTACTCATAACTAATTATAGTATGTAAATGTTAATTTTATTAATATGTTATATCGTTATTACGATGCAATACAAGGGTGAAAAATTCAATATGAAGCAAAGGGTAACTATTCTGTTGTCAATTTTCAACATATTTTATTCACTATCTGCATACATTTTGAAAAAAAGACAGAAAACTCATTGATACTATTAGAATCGTAAATTTCTTAATACTTTATTTCTGTCACTGTATAATTTTGTCATTTGATGGCTGCAATCCGTTGCATAATGAGACTCATTACAATATAAATTTCATTATGATACAGGTTCTTGACCAATCACAGAAAAGTTTACAAACCAAATATTGACAAATAATCATTGAAAATAGTTCGAGTTTGATTAGAATCGTTTCTTTCGATTGTGTACATTAAAATTGAATTTAAGTTTACATTATGTTTGTCAATTTTAATTTATTTTATTATCAATTTCACTTTGAACCTATTTGACTAGCGGAGTGGTAGTGACAGAGGGAACATTTGATTTATATTAAAAGCAGAACGCAAGTTATTTTGTGTTATATGTTGCTGCCGTGTGTTTGTTCTTAAAACAACCGGCCAATTCTTTAGTTTGAAATGTCTATTGAATCACTGGATGAGTTGGCATCTCCAGAAATAAGAGAAAAAGCGAAAATGGTGGCCTCTGAATTATTGCCATAACTTTTGTATTCTCTTGCAGGCGGACTGTTAAAGTAAAGCCACCTGCGGCAGATAGAGTAGCATGTCATCTGCCACGAAACGATTTAATGTAAAAGTTTAACTTACAAAAGTCGTAGAAATATTACCAAATGAAACTCGATGTAATGAGTATTAATACACTCGTGTGAAGTTTATGCTCATTCCTCGCTCGTATCGTAACATCACACTCGTGTGTTAATACCCATCTTTCATCATCGTTTCATAATGTACTATTATTCAACCACTAATGTCTTTTTTTGTCCCATTCCATTCTTCATATGCTTAAATCTACTCGTCATTTTCTAGGAAAACAGTACGCCTTGCTGATGTTTCTCATTTTAGAGAAGCCACGGTAAAAATTTTCTACAGTGACGGGTTTACAGTCATAGAAAATCCGTTTACCACCTATTACCACCATCGTGCCATTTTTATAAAGTGAAAATTCTTGTCACTTTGTCGGTCCTGAAATCACGACATGCGAATATAATGTATGTACTTGATATCCAGACATATTTGTATTTAAAACTAGCAGAATTACTTTGCATTCCCCAGGTGTTTTTCGCAGTTGTCTATGAGACAAGGAGAGGAATGAAATCTGACTATAAACTTCACTCTGGTTTGTCCTGCTCTCCGTCGCTCTGCTAAACCCAATCAGCTCTTTTCCACCGTCCTCGCCTTGTCCTGCTTCGCCTGGCGCCCGAACCCCATGTTTGCTATGATCAGCTTTGCTATCACCATCGTTGCTAACAATTGCTGGAAAGATGTGCTTTGTTGAACTCTCACGACAATCTTTCAGTAGCAATTTGGACCTGCAATTACATAAAACGGGATGACGTATTAGAGGTGAATGAAAATTATTTTTATGGAATCTCCGCACATGTAGGAATGATCGTTAGGGTCATGAACCACCGCTGCTTACGGATGAAAGGACAGAGCCCGTCCCTTTATACCCTCCTGAGGGGGTTAAAGCCGCAGGCCGGCAGCAGAGCGGCAGAGAAGTTTCTGCCAACCGGATCGCCAGACCTTGGCCGCCCGCTACCACGACCAGCACGTGGACAATCGAGATTCCTCTTTCGGGGACTGCCCCCGGCCGACAGGCTGCCACCCAGATCCGACACTGACCCGACACTGACCCGACACTGACCTGACACTGACCTGACGCTGACTGATGTGACGAAGACCGGCGCTACCTTGCGGCCGCTACCTGCCGGCCCAAGGGTACCAACATTATCCCTTTGACTGCGAAAGTTTCAGCCATGAGGCAGCGCTCACGCCAATGCTCGCCTCTCCAGGAAAGCCCTGAGAACGTCCTCTGTCCTCCGCCATCTCGATATCCACGGACAAGAAGTCGACGTTTATGATTATTTTCTTATATGCCAGCAGACGTGTATGTAGATAATTATTTATGGATACTAGTTCAGTACTGTTTGTTTACGGAGCTGAAACAAAATTTATAATGATAAACTTTCATACGAAATACATACTCTTATAATGATAAATAATTCCTGTCAGGTCATTCTGTTCTGTATGCTGCCATGGGCTTTTGGAGTACTTTAGGCCAGATCCACTTCCAACACAACAAATAGAGTCGACTCCGGTTAAAGTGAACTTCCAGCGACTAATATTTTTGGTTCATTTATGGAGGTTCACAGTATCCGATAATCTAAAAATTAAATAGGATTTATCCACAATTATCGATTTTATTAATATAGAGATGCAGCAAACTGGATTAACAGCACGAACTGAAAATTTCAATATCCTTATTTGTTCTTAAAAATGAATTATTTGTAATTGTTTGCTTCGTACATTTTTCATTGGTAATTTCTCTATATCCTTCTTTAGAGTTCGTGCTCTCTCCATTCTTGATTCTGTATTGTCCACGGTTTCTAAGTATCGTAATGCAGTCCTGACACCTATCAATGCCTCTTCTACTGTTAATCTCTATACAATGATATCCTTTCCGTAGTGATATGACACAAGCTAATGAAATTGATCGCTTTGATCCGCGGCCCGGGGGGTGTCACCAGACCAGGGGTGTGGTTGTCGTGTGCGTCCTATCGCCTACTACTGCACTTCACAGAAAATAAAAATATTTACACACATTCTCACTTAAATGTTTTTCAAAACCTCATTCATTCAATGTGCATTGTTTTCCCAATGGGGTTTACTAAATTGGAATTTGTTTTCCCATGAATGAAATTACAATTCTTCGTTTTCTTCCATGCGAGTGTTGAACTTTCCAGCAGTACTTTAATTACGATTTAAAGTTTAATGGAATACATTCAAATGGAAAACGTACTCGAAAATTGAAAATAGGCATTTATCTCACAATATGAACTTATTTCCAAAATAGGCAAAAATAGGTACCACACAAATCCATTATGTGAATAAACTGATAATGAAACAAATTACTCACTTATTCTCATAGCACGTCACAGTTTTTAACTGTTTGTGATGTAAAACAAATAAATTAATATATTGACAGCCTAAAAAAGGTAAAAAGAGTGAAATTCGCTCTCGAGTCCCCACGCACTTCTGTGAGGGACTCCGGCTTCTATTGGGCGAAATTTGGACAGGGCTGTTTTATATTTTACTTGGAAGTATCTATTTGCTAGATAGATTTGAAAAGGGTGAAGAAATGGGATGAAAATATTTTTTTTGATTTACATATAACAGACATTGATGCTATATTTCGCCAAAGGCTTGTGTCTCATCTAGAATAACCGCAGAGCAATATATTTTCATCTCGTCTTCGTTGATCACGTTCCCTATTCTGTGAATTTGTTCAATTGTTGAATGTTATCAGAATACAAATTGATTGTCTGGAATCAAGCCGTATTCTTTTAAGATTGGTAGTATTAATTTCAGGATGAGTATCTTAAGCACATTAGAAAGCACTGGTAACATGCTGATGGGTCAGTAGGAAGTGAGGTGAAGAGAATCTTTCTCAGATTTGGGACAAATTATAATTTGAGCGTTTTCCAATGTAGAAGTGGGTCATTCTTAGTATTGCAGTAAACACTGGTGAAATAAGAGCTATTGATTTTCTGGATACTTTTTGATGGATCTCAGCTGTTAAGAAGACGCCTAAAACTTCGACGTTTTTGTAATTCTCAACAATGTCGAGTTGACAGTGAAAATTTAACCTCTGCCACCTTTTTGTAAGTGTATTTTTCACTCTATTCTTACAAGACCTTTAAAGACCAAATTTTGAGCCATTTTTGAGACAATTTGAAAAGGTTTCAGGGATTTCATGTTATTTAATATCGCTGATCTTTGCGTTGGCCCTGTCGACCGGGGAGTATTCGCTTTTGAAAAAAATTCTATGATCAGTTTAGGCGCTAGTGCTGTTAACATATGGACGGGCAAACGTTTTGAAATTAACCACCTGCCTATGCAAGTTTTTACTTTAGGCCATTTAATTTGCAATGTACGCTCTTGCCACACAGTTCATCCCAGGCATGAACAAATAATTTATTTTAATTTATGTATTTACATATTTAACTGTTTGTGCTGGTGGCATGGCGCGATCTGGCTACGCCGCTTCTCAATAACCACGTCACATTCCTACGATACCATCATACAACTTGTTGGATAACATTGTGACTTCATTATCTTGTCAAAATTTCTAAATTAAATAATTATTCTCACACACCCTTCTTTATCACAAAGAAGCTTGATTTACAATAAGAATAAATTCCAATATCTAAATCCAGAACTCCGATTGGCTCAGAGCTGTGGCAACTGCCAATTTTCTTTGCCGTTCGTTAATACGTTAACACCCGTTCGTTTATCCGGAAGTGGTCCAGTAGGCCTGTTATTCGTGATGCGGACGCATGTCTGGTCGCGGCTCATTCGCATTAGTTGTGACTTGTTAACTTTGGAATGTACGTGTGAAAACATTTTACTTTGTAAATGTGGCATTTATTTGCATCATTCTAATGGAACTTATTCTGTCGGGCGTCCGCTATCATACGGGAAGTGTGTGCTTGCTGCTTGATGCACTATTCACACCATTACCTTGATGTTGGTGATGTGAGTGCTGCCCATGTGCCCTAAGAATATCACGTGTGCCGCGTACTGCGACACACCAACTGATGCATTACTGTGGTGCTGGCGCTCCTCTGTGCAACGGATGTACATTATGGTGTAATTGTAAAGTAAATTAAATCCAGTCTTGCATTTAACGTGTTCATAAACACAGAATCATCAATGATTCAGCCTATGTTAACTGCAGTCAATCATTTAGTAATATTAATGACTGTTATAACTATTCATAATATTAATAATAATAACTATAATTAATATTAATAACTATAACTAATATTAATAACTATTCAGCATTCTTAATTATTAAGAACAAGTGCCATCCTTACTTGCAAATTAATGCACTATTATGAAAATTGTAACAATTCACTTGATTCTAATTATAATTTTTTAAAACAAGTTTCTTAATCTATAAATCTCCCTCCACAGTAGCTCCCATTAGGATGTCAGAACCATTTTCATATTATCCAAAGGCGCTCACCTCGCCTTATCACCTTTGGTCCTTCGAACGTAAACGTTAATTCTCACTAGTCAAGGTAAGTAGTGCAGCAAGAAAATCGATTACCTACAATGCACTGCTCCCCGCATCAGCTGGGTCCTCTACCACTTTTTCGTTATCAGGGTACCTCAAAACGTGTATTTCCGTTGAAAATTCGAAATAGATTTGCCGCAGCATTACATAGCTTTCTCTACACAACGTATATTACTCAGTTATACGTGCGTTTACAAGAAAGTAATAAGAAAGTTAAAATACTATTTACAATTTGAATTTGCTATACTTCGGTAATTTTATTGCACGTTATTGTATGTCTTTAGGTAATCTACGTGACAAGAAATCCTAAGGACGTTCTGTTGTCTTATTTTCACCTACATAGAAGCTGGATGGTTTATTCAGGCTCTTTAGAAACGTTTGCGGATGCATTTTTAGAAGATGCATGTAAGTAATTTTGAGAATGTAAAATAATTTTATTAATACAAATATGCTCTAAATATAGGTCTGTAAATGAATACTGAATTCAAAAATAATAAAATAATGGCAACTTCAAGTTTTCATCTTCATGACTTTTTTTCAGTACTATATAGTCCGTACTGGGAACATGTACTAGATTTCTGGACTATTAAAGAACCAAACGTGTTATTAAACACCTACGAAGAAATGATAAAAGTAAGAACATAATTATTATTTTTATTAATATACCTATAAATAAGATCTCAAATTTAATATCTGAGTATATAAACATTATTTTCAGGATCTTCCAGGTGTTATTCGCAAGACTGCAAAATTTATAAACAAGAATGTAACAGATGAACAAGTTACAATATTAGCAGAACACCTGAGTTTCAATAAAATGAAAGAAAATTCAAGTGTGAATTATAAAGAATTTTTCGAGCCGGTGCACAAAAAATATACCATCGAGAACGAATTCATCCGCAAAGGAGAGAGTGGAGCTTGGAAGAAGGATATGCCTCCGGCAATGGCGGCTCGAGTCGATGAATGGTCAAAAAAGAAATTGGTGAACTCCGACTTCCCGTTATTTCGCTAAAGTTATTTGAATGTATCAAATGTTATGAAATAATTTGCTCTTTAACATTATATTTTTTCAAGGGGTAAATAATTATAAATACTTGGTATTGTACATGAAGTTGAATAAAAGTATTAATAATTTTAATAGTCTAAAAGAACTAACATTGATTTGCTTCCTTATCATCAAATAATAGTAAAGCATTTACGTGCATGTTTTAAAAATAAATATGTCTCAGTATGAACAATGTGTACAATATTTTCTAATGTGCGTGTAAATAAAATATTTTCTGATTCATTGATAACCGTTTCTGGGAGAGTTAACTGCTAAGGCCATTAGTCCCGTAAGTTTTGTGCATGTTTTATCGAGGGAGGTGGAGTGATATCCCCACGCTGAATGGCGAGATATGGCGCCAACATATATAGCACAAGGAAGGGGAAGAAAAGACCGCGTTCGGTCCGTGGCCCTTTTGACAGGGGACTGCTCCGGCATTCACCTAGTGTGGATTAGAGAAACCACGGACAACCACCGATCAGAGTGGTCGACTTCTAGAAGTCTCTTCTAGGCAGCGGCTGAATTCGACCCAGCTATCCAACTAGTGTCGAAAATCCTACCATTGCCGGGGCAAGAATATATACCGTGTGAGTTGGCTGAGGGTATCAACTGATGCAGGGTCTCACAGTTCTTGTTCTAGCGTTAACGTACATAGATTTTCTAGTTTGGAGAGAGGCAGTCTTGGCAATAAATCTGTATGCACTTTTCGTGCGCGAAACATTAAAGAAATAATGTAACAAATTACGAATGCAACCGAAACACATTTTTTTTGCGGCTACAATCTCTAGCATGCATTTCTGTGTGACGATAATATTCGTAGAGAACTGTTTCGCATGTACTTTTCCTTCCTTTCCGTGTCACGTTCGAACTTTAGCGGTCGTCGTGTGCATTGCACATATCTTGGCCGCACTCTACTGCAGACTACTGACCTGGAGCAGCAAAAATGCGGCTGAACAAAACCAGACAAATTTTTTTAAAAAAATTTGCTTGTAACACTGCTCAAGAACAGCAAACAGGCTGGTATAACACTATATTAAAGTGTAACAAAACAGTCGTCACAACTATTGAATATATATATATGTGTGTGTGTGTGTGTGTGTGTGTGTCTGTGTGTGTGTGTGTGTGTGTAGTTTTAACAGAGTAGGAGAAAGTGAAACCGTTAGTATTGCACACACAATACAGTGTACAATTTTTATGAAGTAATACTGATAGATACTTTAGAAAATATTACCTACCTTCTACTTTAACATTTAGAAAGTTATTACTGCTTTTAGTTACGGTTGTTCTAACTTTTTTTTAATTTTATGGGCGCCTGCATTTTTCCTATCTCTAGAGCAAAGTGGAATAAAACTAATTAGACAATAAATAATGTATATTGTATAAACAAATATTAGGAGTTAGTAAAAATCAAAATAAAAGGTCTGATACTGATAAAATGAAGATTTATTTTATCGCACATACAAATAATTCCAAAATATGCAATATGGGATCATGTGTTCTCTACTACTTTTTTTATTTTAAGAAATCTGTCAAAATTTCAATTTTCTTAACCCATGTCTCATCTACATTGGGAAATATAAATATTTCATTGTGCTTTTGAAACTCACGCATGAACGCCAATTACACTATAAATATTACCAAAGGCAATTATCTGGGCAGCAAATTGTATGAGAATATTTTTAGTTAGCTGAATTAATACGAAGTCTCCAATTCCATAATTAATTGAAACAGTAATCTTTTGGATCAAAACTTCTTTTAATTAAAAAAAATATTGCGTCTGGATTGATGCAACACGTCTCCAAGCCCTTTGAGGGTTTTGAGCGCTTTGCACTTGGGAGTAATCCTTCATTAAACAGCGCGCTCAGGAGTAATCTTCCATTAACAGTATCTGTCACTATACGTCACGTCTCGTCGCAGTCTGTTGTCAAGAGGACCTCCAGGTAGCATCTCTGCATACGCGCCTACCCCCATGCGCTCCTGCGTCGCTACCCTGCGACAGAATTTGTGAAGGAATTAAACTAGGGTAGGGTTTAGGACACTTTACAGGGATTGGACTAGTCCGTGTGAAGCAGCCAAACTCGTTTTGTTGTAACAACCTTCACATGAGATTGCCCGGGAATCGAACCCGTACCTCCTTGGTGAAAGGCGAACGACTTAGCTCTAAGCCACGAACCAGCCTTCATTTAGTAAGATTTTATTTCTTCTTTCATTCTCATCACAAGAAGATAAGGGGGAAGTGTCGCAAGTATTGTCACCCAATTAAGGTAATAAAACGATGGATTGATTGATTGAGTTTAAGGGCGCTTCAAGGGCTAAGGTCATTTGCGCCCGTGTCAAATTATTTTAAGACCAATGCATAATATTGCAGTGCCAAGCTAACAAAAAATTAAAATCTTTAAATAGAAAGCAAGGTAAAACTGAAAAAGGACGTATCCTAATAAAAAGGTTTGGCAGAAAACGCTTTTTTTTTAAATCTGGGGCTAAAAGCCAATAATTGGCATTATCATCTTCTCTCAGATAAGGATGTACAAGCCAGTCTCTCGCAAAAAGCCAAAAAGCTTGCTGAGAGAAGATTCGTCATTTTCTAGAATCTCCGCTAGGGAGCTGGCAAGGTCATGCCTTCCACGACTCTCTCTTATCTTAACACAGTGTAAGAGAACATGCTCCGCGGAAAGATCTATTTTGCAGTATTCGCTTAGAGGGGGTGGGTCTCCGTGGAGGAGATAACCGTGGGAGAAATGGCAGTGACCGATCCGGAGGCGTGTTAAAATAATCTCTCGCCTCGCATCACGAGATGAGGAGGACCAAGGATTTATGGAATCCTTGATTCTCGTGAGTTTAAAATCTGAGTTATGCCACTCTGTTTGCCATTCACAGCGGATAGAGCGTTTTATAAACAGCTTAGTGTCTTCCGTGGGGACTGTGAAGATGTCTAATTCTCTTTTCTTCCAGGCAGACTTTGCCGCCTGGTCAGCTATTTCATTTCCTCTTATTCCCACATGTCCAGGGACCCAACAAAAGACTAAAACATAGTGGCGGACCAATACATTATGGATTTGGTGTTGGATGGTCATTGTCAGTGGGTCACAAGACGAGAAGGAAGAGATGGATTCAAGAGAGCTTTTGGAATCACTGCAGATCACTACTTTCTTTAATGCCATCGATTCAGCAAATTTAAGTGCCTCCAAGAGTGCATACTTCTCTGCGGTATAGACGCTGCACGAAGAGTCTAATCGAAAACCTTGCGTGGATCTACTGCAGTAGAAGGCACATCCGACTTTGCCGTTTTGAGAGGAGCCATCGGTGTAAATGAAGTAATGGCCAGGATACGTAGATTTTACCGTCTCAAATTCCGATAAGAATGTACTGGGGGGAGTTAAGGATTTAGGAAGGCTAGACAGTCTAAGATCTATTATCGGCCGATGTAGTTTCCAAGGGGAAACAAGGATTCGGGCGGTTTCACAGGGTTGGATAGTTTTATATGAAGCTTCTGTAAGAGCATACAGAGACGGACTCCCAGGGGATGGGGTAACGATGGTCTAAGTGCATATGAGGGCAAGTGGGTTGGATGGAGGACTGCTTGGCGCGAGGGAGTATCAACATTTGATAATTTCGCGCCATAGGTAGCACTCAGAATATCCGGCCTTCGGCTCAGAGATGGTTCTTCAGCCTCGCCCAAGAGGCATTCGATGCGACTCGTGCGATAGGCTCCTGTACTAATCCTTATGCCAGCATTGTGTATGGTATTTAATGGCCGGAGGATTGATGGAGACGCTGACCCATACACTATGGATCCGTAATCCAAGATAGTGCGGATGAGAGTTCTATACAAATGCAAAAGACAAACACGGTCTGCGCCCCAAGAGCTACCAGTACGAGTGTGAAGGAGATTCATTCAAAAAGTTACAAGTGAAATCTAATGATTCTTACGTAATTTGCATAACACTCATCCCAAAATTATGTTGTTCTAGCTCAGTTAATTGGGTTTCGAAGTTCATAATTGTCGCTACTTACCAGTTATTCAATCTGCCATCCATACGGAGTGGCGAGGAATCTGAAAATCTTATTAAATTGCACGTAACGAAACAATGATAATCAGCTTTGTTTCAACTTAACAAATTATAATTTATTATATCAACTATGATTATGTTGCAAGTTAAACAATTATTACAATGATAATCAAAAATGAAATGATCTTTGATCGTAACCAGTTTTCTCTATATTACAATAGTTATAAACCCTTGTTATTCGTTCGTGGGTTTTCGCGCGCTCTCCACTTCTTCGTTCGATGGCGCCCCGTAGAACCTTCTCCGTCGACGCAGCTGAATCTTGCTTCTGGATAGTCCTCGCCGAATGTCCGTGACCTGGTTCCAAATTCTCCCGGCGGTACTATTATAACCCGTGACTTCCCTCACTTGCGTCACGGGTGGACGCCTAGACAAGTATTTTCTTCCTACAAGAACGCTCTGTCCTAATAAAAGAAACGATAGTTAATTTGACACAACTGTCAATTACAGTCTTTCCTCGACCTGTTAAAATATTTCAGGAGCCGACCCGCTCATCACCGCATTGCTCGAGCGAATGAATGTTCTTCTAAAAGCTCGGAAGCATCCGAATTTTATACCTTTTTCTTCGGTCTCTCAAAACAATGCTTATTCCGCCTCTGATCTGTCATTTCAACCTAACGAAAATGATCCTTAACGCTGGTTGTTTATTTGTCACATAGTGAACCCCTCGCGATCGTCTATTGTCATCCCTATATTCTATGCGATATAAAATGACATTTCCATAATAAAAATGGTTCGTAATTTTCGTATATATATTATGGCGAATGCGGGTGCATGCCACATTCGACGCAAACATGCAAACGACGGCTGTAGGTGTGGTGAGCGAGCGCGGCGACATTCAAAAGAGGCGCATCTCCAAGACTGTTGCGCGCAATGTCCGCGGTACGGCGCGAGCCAGATGACGTATCAGCGGTCAGACTTGGCAGAGGGAGATGGCGTGTCGCTACCCCTCCGAGGAGGGCGGACACACAAAGACGGCGGGCGACCGAACATTCTTTCTTTGTGGTTCCGATCGCCGTTCGAGCAGCAACTTCGACCTAAAAATTCAGCGAGAGATTAAGTAGCAGTTTTTGGACGTCAGAGAGACGTATAGATAGTCACGAAATTATTAGAATTTTTCCGGAGGGGAATTTGTCATCTGTCAAGGACGGGAGCAAGTGATACGAATTAAATAGTTAAAAATGATTCAGTGGTCAGCAAAGATGGGACAGTAATTGGCATGGTGAAGACGCAGTTACTTTCGATTAGAGGCGCTAAGTATACTGTGATATCTAGTGCGACGCGTACGCCCGAAGTAAGCAAATACGCAATTATTCAATCAGTTGCGACGTGCAAGGGACATTCGCACGCGGGCGAGAACGAGACGACGGGAGGCTCCGTGAGAGGAAGAGAGAAGGAGACGGGAGTGGCGAAGGCGCATAGCAATTGCCAGATGAGGTCGTGAGGTGAAACAGCACGCGCCGCAGCCGAGAGCAGCTGGCAGAAGCAAGGCCCTTCGAACGCAGGCGCACAACCGCCGGCGTGCGCCGCCGTCACTCCGAGGTCGACTTCGAGGCGCGCAGCGGGCGGGAGCGGCGAAGGTAACGGCGAACAGAGCAAAAGCGCTGAAATATAGGTGAACGCCCCGCGACCGGAGAGAACGTTAAAAGAGAACCTTGATAGGGAGGGATAAAATAGTGCTCGGAGCTAGCAGAGAAACTAAAATTTCTCCAATATTAAGTAATTTGCCAATAGAATTTTTATAAAATTGTGATTGGTTTATGTTATTCACAGTGACAGATAAATTATTTGAGTGTATTATGTAATTGTTCACAAGTAGATGTTACATTTGTTTTGAGACTAAATGTCGCAAATCTGAACTCGGTGTCACTGGGCAGGTTAAATTGAAATTGGAGTAAATTTCAGGTGTAAACTGATCAACGGGACTTCCCAGGTTAAATATGCGAAAGAAATTAATGACGTTTTCATGCATTAAAAGGTACCATTGATTCTTGTTGTGTGTGTTTTATTCGCGTGTTCAGTGTAACCTTGTAAAAGGGTTTCAGAATATTAAACACAGTTTAATTGATTTATGTGTACTTGTTTGGATTTCCTCTCGACACACAAAAAGATCCCACTGTCCTGAGGTATCACAAAGCGTGTCAAATTCCGTTTCTAGAATATATGGAAAAATTATAAGGACCAGATTGGAAAATGCAATCAAAGATGTTGAAAAATAAAATGGTTTTCGGGCAGGAATATCTTGCATTAATGGAATATTCTGCCTTCGTCAAATAATAGATAAAAGGTTAGCACATAATCTAGAAACATATATGGTTTTTGTAGATCTCACAAAATCCTATGACAATGTTCCCGGTCTCTTCTTGTAATGATCCCACTGTGCGTCGGAAAAAGAAACATTATAAACATTTTAAGTAGTAATTAAAACTAGCAAACAAGTGAAGGTGGAAGAGGTAAGAAGGAAATTTGGAAATATTATTCGTATTTCGGTGAAGACGCAGGAACGAAAGTGTGGAACATTTAGAACAAAATTTAATAAACAATGTTGGACAGTGTTGGAGTGCAAAAAATTGCAGGATATAATTATTTTTGAGCAAAATTCCAAATTAATAATGGTGTGTCGTGGGAGGAGAACGCCGTCACATGTTTACATGACGAGCGGCGAGAGACAGTATTTTGGAAAATAAAAGGAATCCGCGTATAAATTAAGAAGATACGAAAAATATAAACATTTCGGAAATGGTGCAAATTTATGAAAACATTTGGGAGTTATGTGTAATCAATAGAAAGGAAATAGAACTTATAAAAGTAACAGTGCAAGGCAGGACCGTCGACTGTTTTGAAACAGGCGCTTCCAAAAGTCGATGAAGCAGACAGACGATGGTTAGACATCTCGAGGTTCGGATGGAGATGCGATGAGTAGAATTTTCTTTTAGACAACTGGAGATGCGTAGTAGGCGTAACAATTTTTAACTGTACAGTATTGTCGGAGGACAATAGTGCCAAGCTAATTGTAAAATTGCAACGAAAGGAATTGGACATGTCGTCATGAAGAAAAATTGGTTCAAGCTGATGATGCTCTGATACCAGACAGCAGATCGGACGCCGAAAGAGAAGTGACAAAAAACTTTACATTCTTAATGTTGTAGCAATGTCAAGATTACTAAATTTTTAAGGCAAAATTATAAGATTTATTGTTTTAAAGTAATACTCAAAATAACTTCAATGAATTGATTATCAGTATGCAACAATTAATAGTTACATGAAAGGATCCAACCAATGAGTAATTAATTGCAGTAAATTTTGTAAAGTGCACTGAGTAATTATTATAGAAATATAACTTCAAGATATAATTAGTATAAGTTTTAGCAGTGTTGTTTAATTTTCAGGAGCATTATATTTTATTTGTGTTATTCTCTGGCTAAGGTAGCCATTTGAAAATTTCAATTACGAAGAAATAAATGCAGTTGCTATTAATCAGTTTTGAAAACAGAATTAATTTTTTTGTTTAGTTAATGTCAACAGGTTCCCAACAAATTATGAAAATTAGTTTTCCTAAAACAATAATAGTATTATACACGGTTCCTATTCTGGCAGATTCTGCCCACCCACGGATAAGAGATTTGTTGATGTGTTCACCTATTATTTATTAAGACGAGCTAGTAAAGAGCAGGGTAATGGCGCAATGTTTAGGGCGAAGTTAATGGATGGATATATTGTTTTGGTGTTTTGGGGAAGAGAATAATAGGACCATGAAAATATATATGCTACTGTTAAAAATTGAAGAGGTAAATGTCGGAATGTGGGGATAGAAGTTGACAATGATAAATTTTTTTACCCTTCACTTCGCTGATGAGCAATTTATTCTTGCCGAGGATGAACAAGATATAGATTACATGCTGAGGAAACTACATGAAGAATATACATCATGGGGTTTAACTATGAATCCATCAAAAACTGAGAATGTTGTTGCGGGGTCACAAGGAACAGACTTAATAATTGGGAGCCAGCGTTTTAAAAATACAACAGTTTATATGTATCTTGGTGTGTGTATATCAAAGGAAGGTGGATGAGTAGAAGGAGTAAAACATAGGATCTCTCAAGGGTGAGTAGTGACAAGACAGTTGAGTGATCATCATCATCATCATCATCATCATCATCATCATCAACTGCAAGGATTAGACTTGTTCAGTCTATTCCGGCTCCTGAAAACTGCTCACTCCATCTTCTTAATGATCTTCCCACATTTCTCCTGCCTTCTGGCTTGTAGTTTCAGGTAACCTTGACTATCCTTTATTCGAGCATTCTTAACACATGATTTTTCCATTTTTCTCTATGTTTTTTGATAATATCATTCACACTTAAAATTTTTATATCATTTCTTTTTCTTACTTCGCTTTTCTTGTGATCAAGAAGTGTATAGCCTGCTATGGTTCCAAGAAACTTCATTTCTGCTGATTCTAATTTCCTAATTTGATCTTTGGTTAATGTCCAACACACTTCCGTATAACTATGTGTAGGGCCATTGTTTTATAGTGTTTCATTATTGTTTCTTTTCTAACTTTATTTTTTAAAGTTCGAGCTATTGTGTCCCAGAAGTGTGTATACCTGTTTAATTTTACTTGTAAATAATTTTTATAATATTTTATAGCCAAGGTAATTAAATGCATTTACCTGTTCTATTATGTTTTTTCCAAGGGCTATTTTTGCTCTTATTGGATCACTACTCTTAAACGCCATGATTTTAATTTTGTCTGTTGATATGGTCATGTTATATTGTTTAGCTATATAATCTAATTTATATATTGCTTCCTGGATACTGTCTTCCGTGGAGCCTTTAATAACTTGATCTGCAAACAATACTGTGGTAATATTTACATTATTTACTATAAATTGTCTGTTTCAAATTTGTAGCCACTCATTTATGACTTCGTCATAAATAAAATAGTTGACATATGTTAAATAAAATAGGTGACAATGGACACCCTTGTCTTACACTTTGATTAATGATTGCAGCATATTTTCCATTTATTGTTGTCCTTATTTTTATTATATTTTCTCTATATAGGCTCTGTATAGCTTTTATTAGATGTTTTGGTACTCCTTTCTTTTTTAATGTTTTCGATAGTTGTGTCTAATCTTTGTTTAAACTGTAAGGGTGAATGCTTTATTAATTCTACATTCAGGTCATCTGTACCTGCAGATTATCAGTACAGTTGAGTAATTTTTTGTATAATCAAAAAATAACAAGTAAGACAAAGATAAGATCGTTTTGCATGAATTACATCCATTATATCAATAATAATACCCATTTGATTTTTTATGTCAACATTGGGTACTTAATCCTGTAATGCAAGACCACAACAGCATCTCCAATAGTTAATTTCCATTGATTTAATTTTTGCTCTTCGCCCTGACTTAGAATCCAAACTTCTGTACCATATCTACCTACGCTTTCATCCAGCGATTCGTATATACAAACATAATTATATATTTGT